>BSBK01002642.1:1652500-2000000 GCA_027943335.1 Chamaecyparis obtusa
TTCTAAATCTTGGCATCTATTCTTTGCCTTAGGCAAATTCTTACATGGTATCAGAGCCAAAGGAGTCTTCATTGGATAGCCATTGGAGAGCGATTGATTGCTTCAACTTTTGGAGGGCCATGAACCAAATTCGGGATCAACATTTTGTTGGAGCATTTTGAGCAAGATCAGACCTCACCATTGCATCTGGGTAGCTATTTCCATAAATTTTCCTACCTTGGGCAAAAGTCAAATTTGAGGCAAATTTTTTTTGCAAATCGGACCTCTAAGGCCCGATCTGCAAAATTGAGTAATTATTCTACAAATTTTTGTTTAGATCTGAATTTTTATTTTATTTCCGTCATTTATTTTGTCAGATCTACAATCTGCATTTATTGTATTTTCAGATCTAAATATTGGTATTTTTATTTCCGTTGTATTTTTTTGTTCGGATATATATATATTTTTCTATTCAAAAATATATATTCTGCCAAAAAAATTAGCCTATCAAGCCTATACTGTTGTGCAGATGGTACAAGAGTAGAGGTGCAACACAAGTCAACATCAACCTCTACATCCCCAAGCCATGCTCAAGCGCATGATAAGCTCATGTGCGGCCTTATTTGTTTACAATCCGCGCTCTTAGGCTTATACAACCCATTCAAAACATTCATGCAGCGAACGTGGAACTAAAATCCCACATCCAGCACTCTTCAACACCCTTCCAACATCTCCCATGCCACCTGTGCATGGTGCCACTAGATCTATCTCCGCTTGGCCCTCTCTGCACGGTGCCACCAGATCTGTCTCTGCTCAGACCTGCTCCTCCGCTCGGCCATCACAGTTACCACAGTGGACCTCAGCCATGCCATCACTATCACCCCAACTCTGGTCACGCAACAAGGACATGTGGCTCTGTCACCGCGCCTCTGCAACCTCAGTCAATGCGGGCAAAAACTGCATGCCCCCGGCAGGGCCACCTCCGCTCCGCCACCTATGACACCTATAGTACCACGCGGGCCAGTTGTCGTCCACCTAAGCGTCATTGCAACTTGCCATGCGGGTCTTCGCACATACACGTAGCCCCACAAAAACTCCTCGACCAATCAAATATTGACAAGTGGCAAATTGACAAAAATGGGTATTTTATAAAAAAAAATTTGCAAATTTTGGCATTTTTACTGTGTTAAATTTGACGCCCGTTTGGACATCAAACTGGGTAGTTTTAGCATTGTTGTGATGGTCTTCAAGACATCAATTTTAAGCTCTTGGTCACATCAGCATTTCAACATATTAATTTTGATAACTGTTTGACCGTCAAAACTAGGCACTTTAACACTACGATGATGGTCATTTGAATGTCAAATTTAACACCCTAAATCTGGTGACATCAGCAGTTTTCAAAAATTTCCAGCCCTCACCAATTGCATTTTGGATTTGGCAGTCCGACTTTGGGAGGCCATAACTTGGTCATCCGGGCTCCAAATTAGGTGCAATTTTTTTTATTTTGGCTAAAATTTCTTGAACTTTTTAGTGGTGGTGTTCTTTTCTAGTTTTGGATCATGGATTTTGCAGAAATTGCATTTTTTGGTGATTGTACCTATTTGATCCCTATTTTTGCAACTTCAGAGGCTTCGTACAGGCTCATACAGACACATTTCCATGTGCAATTTTTTTATAAACTGCATGATTTTTTGTCTACTTTCCAGATCTAGTATCAGTTTGGAGAAATATTGGGTAGACATAGTACTTTTAGAATATGGTCTCTTTTGGCCTATTGTGGCACTTGTAATTGATTAGATCCTTGAGGGATCTTCTGTCCTATCTTTTTGAGTCTTCTGTAGCTTCATATTTTTAGTTGTAAACATGAAAATCAGAAGTCCACTTTGATCTATTTTGTCAAGTGGCAATTGTACACGCACTAGCTATAAAGTGCCAAAATCATCATTTTTGGGGGGGGTTCTTTGATTGAGTGAATTGGGGGGGGTGTCTTGTGTGTTGGTGTCTCTCTTTTTTGTGCTCTTTTCATTTTGTATCATGGGTTCTATTGCAAAATTAACTCCACATAACTATGCTACATGGAAAGATAATGTATGGAGCAAGTTAATGGTTCAAGGTTTAAATCCTTAAGTGGATGGTACAATTAAAAAACCCGCTGATGATGATACTGCTGCAATAAATAAATGGTCATGCAAAAATTTTAAAGCTTTAGGAGTCTTGAGATAGAATATTTCTACAGCTGTCATGTATCACATCAAAACCATAAACAATGCTAAAGAAGCTTGGGATAAACTTGCAGAGTTGTTTGGTCAAGTGGATGAAGAAATGGGATTCACAATTGAGACTGATCTCCTCAAATTAGAGCCCAGGAACTTTGACACAATCCAAGATTATCTCAACAAAGTCAATGACTATAGAGCACAACTTGATGATTGTGGAAATCCCTTAAAGGATGAGAAGTTGGTTAGTCACTTGTTGAAACATCTTCCTCCTGAATATGGAGCTTTTGTTTCAAGTTACAATACTCACAAGTTGACCATGGGTAGTGCCTTCATTAAGCCTTCATTTGAGTCATTTTTAGAAATTTTGGTCTTAGAACAAGAAAAATTGATGAGTATGGGGATTCTCAAGTCTTCAACTTCCAAGGCATTGGTGGCTAATCATGAGAATCAAGGAAATCAAAGTCAAAAGAAGAAGAATAATTTGAAGTCTAAGTCTCAACAAGAGGGTACAACATCAACTTCCACACAACATGACACTTCTACATCACCTCAAAAGGGTGAATCTTCAAAGAAGGAGAAGCTGTTTTGTGCATATTGCAAAAAGGATGGACATGAAGAACACTTTTGTTATAAGAAGGACATTGATGAATTGAAGAATATTCTTGCCAAGAACAACATCAAATTGCCTTCCAGGATGTCTACCTCAACCTCTTCTTCACCAAATTTAGAAAAAGATAAAGGAAAGGGTCACGCATTTGTCACTCAAAAAGGACAAGCTTTGTATGCTTCTTCAAGTCCTAATTCAGGTAGATGGCTTCTAGATTCAGGGGCTTCTCATCATATGGCTTCTTCACTGTCCATGTTTTCATCATTTGAGCCTTGTAAAGGTCCACCTATTTTGATGGGCAATCACACTTACATGAATGTGATTGGGAAAGGAAGTATTGATGTTAGGGAGGGACACTTCAATGATGTGTTGTGTTCCACACTTGACCAATAACCTTCTTTCTATCTATCAAATCACAAATGGTGCTACAAAGAAGACTGTGGAATTTACACCTAATTCAGTTTTCATCAAGGACTTGGAGAGTGGAGCAGTTATTGCTACTGGGATAGTGGATCACTCTTCTCGGTTGTACTCCTTTGCAGATTTTGTTCCTCTTGATGATAGTGAGTCTTCAGATAGTGATTCTTCAGCATATGATCATGATTACAGTGATGATTCAAATTTTGAGGAGAGTTTTGGCTACTTGAACTTGGGTATTCTCACTCATGATCAAGCTCTTGAGCCTTCCATTTCATCTCCTCCTATTGAGACTACTTCTACTCTTGCTCCTGATGATGCTTGCATTCACACAGCCATGGGTTCAGGTGCTTTAGTGCAGTAGGATATTCATTGTCTTCCAGACTTGATTCTATGGGATGGCTACTTGACAAACATTGCAGGTTTGTTTGTGGAGTCCTATATTTCAGATTTGGGAGACTTCATTGATGATATTCATCTTCTCTTTGATGAAGATGATCCTTCTTCAATTGTTGCGAGGGACAATGCTAACCCTCACATTCATTCTCTACTTGATCATTCTTTCAAGGGTGTGACATGATTGTTGATACTTTGATACAGCAGTTGGAGGAGGTCACTTTCTCTTCAAAGGAGATACTTGGGTCTTTGGTACATGTTCTACAATCATCCTTAGTTGATCCTGATTTGTCTTTTTTATAAGGAAATTCAGGTGCGGAAATAGCTTCCTACGCTAATCTCTATAGGAGAGTATTGTGCAAATTATTATAAATCCTTACAATTTCAGATTCGTTAACTACTTTAACAAAGATATTGCAACCACATACCATGCATATAGAAAAATAGAGAGTGACACAATGATATACCCTGGGGAAACCTTTCGGTAAAAACCTCAGCACTCCAAAACTTGCACAATGTATTGATCAAAACTATTACAGCTTACAATACACTTACAATGCAAGTTCTTTTAGAAGATTTCCAAAAACCTTGAAGAGAAATCACGGCAGCATAAAAACATTCCAACCATACACTCACATCACATCTCCTCACAACCCTAAAAAAGCTTATATCATGCGCTTCACTTTTTAGGGCTACTCCCAAAGATAACAGTATTAGGGTTTTACCATTCTCCAAACCCCACGATTGGGGAAGAGTGTATAGTACTCAAATTTATCAGTTGCCACATGTCTTCACCTGTCATTGAATCTTCCTGACATAGCTCTTACGTGTCATAGGAATCCGTCATAACCGTTTTAGCCATGATCTCCTTACACACAATTCAAGATGCCCACACATCAACATTATTTGCAAGAAATACATTTTACAAAACAAATAATAAGAATAGGAATTATCCAAGGTTGAGACACCTTATTCCTAACATTTTTCAGTAGAGTGGCTTAGTACACATGATTTGGAGGAGGCACCTTTCAGCTTTAACATGGGGACACTTGAGCAGGTTTCAGAGATTCCATACTTTTTGAGGTTTCTTCCTATAGATTGGGGAGGAGGCTTCATATCTACACCTTTGGTCTTGTTTCTTCCTAAGGGGAGGAATGTTGTTCTACACTCATGGAGCATTTTCTACATCGAGCCTAGAGCATCTACCATTGGTGTTCATTCTACATTGGGGGGGGGGCTACTTGGTCTCTCTTCCACTACTTCTCTCTTATGGGGGGATATTTTCCTCACATGAGGTCTTCTCTCTCATATTCTATTATTGTATTCATCTCTCTTTTTGGGGGAGGGTTTTTCCGATGAAGTTTTCCCTCTTTCTCCACTTTATGAGAGATTGCATTGTTCTTGCATTTTGTACATGGGTACCTAACATGGCCTAGTAGCCGGGACCCATCTTGCATTGTGAGCTTAAGTGCATTCCCCTAAGTTGCACTTAAGGGGGGGTGTTGGTGTAATTAAATATTCACTAATTACACTTTACTTAAGTTTAATTAGGATAATGCATTTGCATATTAGTTGTCTTTGAGACACCTAGGAGTTTGCATTTCTTTTTAGCACATGGTTAGGAGAATCTCCACTTTAGGTGTGATAGTTGTCATCACATACCTCTTTATGTGTGAGATCCACCTTTAGTGCCCTTATCACATTATCATCATCTCATTGTTGCACATGTTTCTCATACTTTCATGTACAATGGAGGATGATCCACCTTTGGTGGACATGTGATTCCACCATGTCTAGTTGATAGCTTATCACTTGCATAACTTCTAGTTATCATGCATTGCCTATATATTGAGGCATTTCTACATTGTATGTAATCAATTATTCAATCTATTATTCATTATTTGATCATTTGATCATATCATATTTTGTTTCTCTTGTGCTATCTCTTGAGCTTCTAGATCTTGGCATCTATTCTTTGCCTTAGGCAAATTCTTACAAACTCTCTCTCTCTCTCTCTCTCTCTCTCTCTCTCTTATGTTTTAATTATTTAAGTCTTTCAAGTTGTAAGGTAAAATGTATTTTACAGTATGTTAAAATTGTAATGTATTTTACAGTATGTTAATTGTAAATTATCATGTTTTTATATGTACGCAGATTGGCAATATGGATGATTTTCACATTGATGAGCTTATAGGTCAGCATGCACCACCACCACCACCTCCTCCTCCACCTCCACCTAGAGAGTTAAGAGATAATATTAGGAGAAATGTAGAAGTGATCATTAGAGATATAAATATTATTAGGAATGATCCCTATCCATCTGCCCAGCTACTACGCCTTGTAGATAGCATGCAAGGCATAGTAGATTCCGTACACACATCAAACTATGAGATTGATAGTTTTGAGTCATGGAGGGAGAGTATGTGCATCTATTATGCTAACGACCTCTCTTATAAAGAGGTTAATAAATTAAAAATTACAAAAACTTATTTGGCACGCTATTTTTTTAACCCTACAATGGGTGAGCAGATACTTGGCAAGAAGCCACATATTTCGATTAGATGGTGTAGACACATTGGCATAGCAGAGCATTTTTGGGAGCGGTGGTGGATGGTATTTGACCATCCACCACATGCTAATCATGAGGTCCCACTTTATTTTTTGAAGAAATTATGGGCTGAATTTGAATTGGGTAAGAAACCCAATTATTTTGACATGAGAGCATTTCAAGGGGTTCACCAGGGCATGCCACAGGATAGGCCAGGGGCCAAATTGAGTGACAGAACTAGAAATTATGTGCACAATGAGCCCCTTTTTCCTCTTCCATCTCTTGTACTTCCTGCACCTGTCCATCATCAAGCATTGTAGTCATCTTTTGGTTCTTTGAGTGCCCTTACGGGCAATTTGTTACAGCAGTTGACCTAGGTGAGGACTACCCCCAGCATAGCACATGTTTGCACGAGTTGTGGGGGTATATGTAGGTGTCCCCAGTCTAATCTTGATGTTTCCCATGCTGCCCATGGTGGATATGGTGATGATGATGATGGCGCACATGGTGGATATGTCGATGATGATGATGGTGCACATGGTGATGCTGGAGATGATATCTCATCATATGTTGATTTACTCAATGCAGATGATGATCATCTCGCACAGATAAATTTAATTATAATTTATATAGTGCAATATTAAATTTCTTATTTATACAATTATGAGCCATAACATGTGGATTTTTGGTGAATAGAGGATGGTTGACCCTCCATCATTCATTAGCCTTCATCATATGACATCGACACCTCAACATATCAGTGCTCCATTCATGGTATGCACTTTGATCTTGATACATTTAAACTATAAACAAAATAAACTTTAATTGATAATGTGTTTTACATATTTTGTGATTTTGTAGGGTCTCTTGTGTAACACTAAGATTGGCAATCCTTCATTCACTACCCCACCAGTCACCAAGAGTCAGCCGCATATACCTATAGTATGTTTTTCAATTATTAATTTTAATTATTTATATCTTACTAATTTATGTACAACTTTGATTCACACTTATTTTTTTGCAATTGTAGGATTTTGGATTGTCTCATGTTGCACAATCACATTTACGTCCTGACTCATCGGTGACATTAGCTACATGTCACACACAGGTAATGTACACATGTTTTTATTCCATAAATGTATAGTCAAGTTATATATACTTTATAATTTATGTATATATGTACTATATAAGTTTTATTCATGCTTTATATATGTTGTTCAGGTCGACACCACCATGAGTCTCGGCATGGCTACAAGATTAAGCCAAATGTAGCCATCGACACTATCCTTAAGGTGATGATTAAAAGTAATCTTTTAATGTCCATTGTGTATCTAGATCTTTTACACCTAATTATTAAAAATTTGTACTTTAAATATTTTTACAGGACTTGGCTACATCCACTTTTCATGTAGCTAAGGATGAGGGTACTCGAGACCAGACAAAGCAGGATGAGGGTACTCAGGACCAGACAGAGCATGTTGATGCATCACAGTCCTCTTCACGTGGAGTGAAGAGGACTGCAGATTAGCTAGATGAGTGGAGTTAGATTATGATGACTCTTTGGACTTGTTTTATGATGATAATTATTTGGACTTGTGTTATGATTAATTGTTGTCATATTATTTAGATTATGATGATGATTATTTGGACTTGTTCATATTATTTTTACTTGTTGTTAGAGTAGGACTTGCATTACATACTAGTCAACTTGTTATTATATATTGTACTTGAACTTGTTTTTAGAGTAGGACTTTGTTTTGTGATTGTATGTATATATCACGAGTTGATATGATGGATATTATGATACATGTAAATTATTTCAGGACTTGTTATGTTATTTATCTTAATCATGAGTTGTTATTTATATATATGAGCTTATGGAAAAGAAATCATTTTTAATATCAATTGTAATTAAATTTATCAATATCCTAAAAAAACCATCTATCTAACAATGAGATCTATTAATTCATGTGTAATTGATCTAAGTACAATATCTAGATACATTACAAGTAATATGAACACTTTGATTAACTATTAAAAAAACCCATCTATCTAACAATGAGATCTATTAATACATGTAATTGACAAGAACAATATGGATGTTACAAATTTAATATTGACTTTGATAATTAACTATTAAAAACCATTAATTAATATTGACTTTGATGTTGCAAGTAATTTATTGAGTTTGATTAACTATTAAAAACCATCTATCTAACAATGAGATATATTAATTTGAACAATGAATTTATGGATGCACAAATAAATCTATCATAATCTATTAAGTGAACATAATCTGATCAATGTGCATAGTTTAATATTTAGAACAAAATTAGGTGAATACAAAGTTATGAATTTAACTTAAATATTTTTTTAAAAATGGATGAATAAAAGTGAGTTCATGTGAACTTAAATTACAAATCCAAAATTGTACGAATACAAGAGTGCATTGTACTACATAAATAGTTCATGTCTATGTTCCTCCGGACATCCTACATCTTAAAAATAAACATGTTCAAATGTTAGAATTTATACAAGTTCATTTAAAGTCAATTTTAATTTAAATTTCAAATCTATATCTCTAAATTATAAATTATGACACTTCAAAGAAGACATGTAGAAAACATATAAAAATATGACAAATTGAACAAAAACTTACGCATGTATAAATTTGATTCAACCTAATGTACCATCATCATCCTCTCTTTTCTGCAATGTGTCTATGATTGCCTCATGCTCTTCCATTGAAAGTGTCCATAATATTTTATTAGCAGGTCTCCCTTTGTATCTTTCCAATTTGATATTTGTTGCCACTACTAAATGGGAATAGTGCATAATCTTCTTTTCTAATTGGTAGTCTTCAAAAGTTGGTAAACCATTCCTTCTTGTTAGGTATTTTCATAGCCATGTACCAACTACCACAACAGACCCAATTGGATACTGAAAAGCATCATCATCTACTTGATGACATATAACCTTTTTCTTAGGTTCTACACATCGAGCTAACCAATACTATGTTTGCTCTTCATTATCCTTGGGTGCAACAACAACATACACATGTCCTACAAAACAAAATTAAGTACATGCACAAATAAAACTTGTTTAAAGGTTTATAATTCAAATATATAATCATAAATTATATGGCATACACATGTAACTAATATAATTTAAAGTTTTACAATAAATTGAATTAAATTACTAGGTTGTATGAGGTCTGAAACATGATCATAATCTTCTGATGCAAAGGCATGATCTAGGTCTTCATTTATTATATCATCTTCATCTTGTCTCTCACTTGGTGTTAAGGATTTTTGTTGCCATTCTTCAATCCATTTTGTATTCTCACATTCTTCCCATTCACCTGCAACACAAAATTGACAAAAACATGGAAGCTCCCTAGTCCATATAGTCCAAGTGTTAGAATTAGAACTCCTAAATGAATGCCATTTAGCCGATCTACTGATTGTATTAAAATCATATCTTGAAAGGATATTCTTCTCTTCAACTAGCCATAAAAAATGTCTAATTGTAGAGTTCTGACTTGATCCTGTAGACAAACTTTTTTTACACCATTCAACAATTGCACGTGCATCTTTAAATTTTGTTTTTTCCTCAAATTTGAGTTGCTCTCTACAAAGGGCTCTCTTAACGTATGCATCGGCACCATCATGTTCTCCCTTCCCGTGTCCAGCCTAAAAATAACTCTAGATATGTTGGATATTTATTTTCTTGTGCGTCCTACTCAACCAATAAAATATTCTAGCATTCTTGAATTGCCCTGTGCAATTATCTAACCATATTAGATGTTGTGTTATATGAATTTCTCTCTCCCTTAAATTTTCATAAAAGGTCTTAAAGAAATACTGGACAAACTCTGATGAGTGTAACTTATTATCACTCATATAGAAATGGTACTCTCTCAATATTTTATGATCCTCTTATGTACTATCAAGTGTATGTCTATAGACAATATGAACAAAAATTGTTACTTGCACTAAATTATAATATTGTGGTTGGATCTCATCTTGTGGTGCAAGCGTGTAGTTCTCTACAAAGTCAACAACTAAAAGTATACTACCAATTGGAAATGTATTCTTGCATATGCAAAATTTTCCATCAAGCCATCTAGAATTGTGAGAGTGTTTCACATATTTAGGAATGATCTTACTCTTGAATTCATTCATAAAAGCATTAACACTAAGTTTTTTAGTTATTAGGTCGCACCATTTTCCAACTTTTCCATCCTTCAATGGATACTCAACAGTTTTAAATCTTTGTACATCAACTAATTGTTGTCCAAAATCAAATGAAATATTTTCATGAAAACATTCATCTAATAATGTAAGATTGCCACATACATCACATACACCAAAAACACATGAATTCAAAAGATAAAATTTCTCATTAGGTGGGTTACAAAACAAATTTGATATAAACTCCTTTACAGTTTGAGGTGGTATATTTATACCACATTCCTGCAATATTTCATTAGTATGCATAGTAGAACGTATAGATCAAAAAATATCATAATGATAACGAAATTGAACATGAGTTTTGCAACAACAGGTGATTCTTTCTTTGTTAATCCTTACATACCATGCTCTACATTTTTCAAAAGATCTTTGACTAATACTAATAGTTAACACCTTATCATCCACAAATTTTTTATACAATTCTATTTGAGCCATATCTAAAAGGTGTTTTGGATGTGGATCATGAACTTTTGAACTGACTCTTAATTTAAGAACATCTCTGGCATTAGGGGATACTCTTGTATTATCGTGCCAAAAATTTTCAATCAAAGTTTTGACTTCACCAGTAAGTTTTATGTTAGACCTCAGGAGTCTGCCACTGAAGGTCCATAAATGGTTTGTCGGATCACTTTCAAAGTTAACTCTTCTCTTTATAGCTCTTGTTAAAGTTTTACGATGAATATTAAGATATCCACTTATGTTTGAGATCATTCTTTTATCAGTCATAGTTTTGTTTACTAAAGCTGTTGTTATTGCTTGTTGTGCCACATTACTATCTTTAGAATGACTTTTCTTTCCAATTGTGTCAAAGGCACTAGCAACAGTTGATACAACTTATTTTAGAGACTCATCCTTCTTCTTGGTTTTCACATAAATGCCTAACCTCTTCATCACTTTTCGCATTTTAGATATTTTAATTAATTGTAACATTAATTGACATTGAAACCTAAATTTATTATTATAAAAAATTGTCTAAACAATCTGCTCGCATGTGTCCTAATCTGTCTCCATGAAACCAAACCACATAGATTGTGTAGCACATCAATTTTTATTTGAAATTGTTCATTTATTTCATTATCATTCAAATGAGTTTCTTTCTCAATTGGTGTTTCTATGTCTACATCTACATTCTTGATTTCAATCTGAATTGGTGTTTGATTTTTAGTTTCAATTGGGGTTTGACTTTTAGTTTCTTTATCATTATGATTAACATTACTAATTTCTGAAATTTCACGTGCAATTAAATTTTCTAATCTATTTTGAGGAATAAAATTTAAATCATTTTTATTGTAACCTACTTCTACCAAATCATGAACATCTTTATCATAATAAGTTGTAACATTTGGATGTGAAGACATACCTGTATCCAATACTAGATTAGAAGATGCACCTAAATTTTCTTCTTCAACCTTTGCATCCATTATGGTGTCTTCATTGTCCTCCTCTTCTAAAATAATTGTTGAACTCGATGCTCCAACATTATTCAGGTTTCGAAGTCTTTCTCTTCTTTCTCGTTGTCATTTTGCCTCCTCTCTATTTTACGCAACCTCCTCAGATGTTAAAACCTTCGTTGGCCTCTTTCTACGTCAGTTTGATCCCATTTTTGCACCAAGATTTGAGTTCAAACAATTTTTTTTGAATGTTAGATCCAAAACAAGACAAAAGTACAAAATGTTGATAGAAATATTTTGTTTGCTTGGTACGGATCAATCAAAAAATTATTAAAAACTCATCAATCATTGAGATCAGGCCCATAGTCTTATTTTTAGCTGCAACGACTCTTTATGAAATGGGCAGCCATTATTTAAATCAAATTGGGCTCCCGTTTTGTAGTTTCACAAAATGGGTGCTCGTTTTGTGAATTTAAAAAAATGGGTGCCTATTTTGTAAATCTATGAGTAGGAACCGTACCCACTGGCTTGGGTTTTGGTCTGGAGTAGGCTTGGTGGGACCAAGCCTATGCTTGACCCTACAAAAAAATGGCTAAGGCATTATAGAATAAAATTTTTGCCTTGCCATAATTTTTTGCACACCTTCCTGAATGAATTTTTTGATAAAATGAAAACCCATTTTAGCTCTTATTGTGCAGATTATAAAAATATAAATTTTATAGTGATATGATAAATTTTAATATTTTTACAATATTTATTAAGCCAACGTGGTACCTAAACTTAAAATACTAAGGTTAACTAAAACTTTAATAACTTTTTTAATTTTACATTTTTTGAAAAATGAGTTATATGAGACCAATCTACATAGAATTTCCTTCAAATTAAAAAAATAATTTGAAAACAAGTGAAGTTATCATCAAATTATAGTGTCTGTACACCAGAGGTTTCGAAAATGTACTTTATAGTCAATTAAAAATTAATTAAAAAAATATTCAATAAAAAATAAGATAAATATTTTGACCAATCTTTAGTGTTTTAGGTACCTTTTCCCAAAATAATTCACAAAAATACATTCATCTACAAAAAATGGTGACCATACACGTGTCAGGTGTGGTCCCGAAACAAGCATTTTGAAAAAGTGGTTTTTAAACATGCCTACTAAAATTCAATTTATACCATGTGGGTATTGAAATAAATTACATATCTAAAAACTAGACTCCAAGCACTAAATTTTATATTACTCAAGTTTTTCAAGATTCAATCTTTAAGTTTCTCAAATTTTGACATCAATTGACAGAAATTTTGAAAAACAGAGAAAACACTTCCACTTTTTGGCCAAAAGTGGGACTCAACTTCTTGCAGCCACCCTCATAATATTTTCCTTCTTGGGAATTAAATGATCCATTATCATCACTAGACTTGTCGATACTCAAAATTCAATTGACATTCTACTAAAAAGAATTTTGAGTGTACTTTTAGTTTATTTAGGCTCTTAGAGTGCATCTAAATTTGTTCTTTTATTCAATCCACTAATTATTATGGCGACTTTTTAGGCACTTCAAAGTATATTTTTCATAGACAAAATCTTGAGTTAATTCATTTGTTATAGTTTTAGCAAGTTCTATTTTTTGAATCAAATATCCAACAAAGACCAAGATAATTATAAGAATAATGTATATAACTACTTGATAAAACCATTATATATGCCAATAGTTCCCTAATTTATAGCAAATGTCAATTTCATTCAATGAATTAAATTCACCCAAAATTTTCCATTTTCTCATCTGAATTGAAGTAAAATTTACTTCAAGACTTTAGCCAAGATTCAAACTAGTGTCATCTAGGCTTCAAATTCAAGGTTTGAAATGTTGGAATGAATTTTACATCATAATTCTATGAACATAAATTTATTCAATTTAATCTTTTTCTAGATTTAATTTAGGAATCTAATGATATGTGTTCTCATATATGGACATTGAATTTATCCATCGCTCAACATATAAAGAAAAAGAATATTTTAGAAAAAGAATAAAAAATATTTTCTCTATTTTCCATTCATTTGTGTGGAATTTGAGAAATTCTAATATTTAGATATTTTTAGTTTTCATTTGAGTTGACCATTGAAAAAGATACATAAATGTACTTGGATTTCAAAATCATTTTCATATGCAAATATGCCTCACTTATCACACTTGAAAACTAATATTAAAGCACACTCTTCAAATATTGTATCAGTATTTTAATAAGTATTTATAAATTCATCTATAAATTAAAATATAAATTACAATCGACATATCACTTGTACCTCCTTTTAGTGTTAGTTCTAGTTTTAAAAAGTTACGAGAACAACTAAATATGCCCTTTTTGAGAATTTAGAACTTGGACAAAATCTATTATTATATATGTCATTATGTGTCCCTCTATCATCGGAATTCAAGAAAATTGGTTTATTTATGTGATTTGATATGCAATATACATTATGTACTGACAATAGTTTAGCTATCCCAAACATGTTCGTGATAAAGTAACCACACAAGAGGTTACTCAAGTTTATCTTTTGTTCCATGTGTTGTGTTTATAAGGTTAAATGAAATGGTCAAATTTTTTCTATAGTAATAGAGAATATATTCCTTTTACTGATCTACGACATCATTTAGGATAAATCTTGTGTAATGCACTTAACCTACCCCCTTCATGTTTATAGAAACTATTTCCATTTCATCATAAATCTTCTACATTTGATGGTGTGAATTGTCTCCTACAAAAAAATTATATATGTTCTTATCAACCTCAATCCAATTGCTTCCATCTAGATGTTTTTTTCACATTTTTTTTCCATCAAATTTCAATTTCACCCCACATTCTAGCTACGACATATATGCATGACATCAATAAATATAGAGAGCGAAAGGCCTAGAGATTTGTGTTGAAAAATAAACTTTTTTGACCTCTAACTAAAATTCATTTTTCTCTATTGCAATTAATTCAAATAGCAAGAGTGAGAGAACTACATTCATTTCTTTGACATCTACTAGGGTTTTGGGTTGTTTACTACTATTCTAAAAAAAAATCTTGTGTATATGTGTGTCATACTACATTTACTATGAGAACCATAGAGTTATTATGGCTCTAGCCAACTTTGGCCCAGCAGTTGATGTTGAGTTAGAGTTGTTGCGACGGAAGCTCATGGCACCCCCGAACAAATGTCCTCGCAAATTAATCCTGAAAATGTTTCACAAGGTATGTCCTCATCTGATGTTGTGCTTCATGTTCAAGATTTTGATAATGTCTCTGAGTGGCTAGAGAAATGCACCTTGATAGGTTATTTTGTGGGTAGGGTCCCTCCTGAAAGTATGTTACATGAATGGATTGCCAAAGCCTAGTCTCCTCATGGAGTCTGACTTGGTGGCATTCAAAGCCTTACCAAGTGCTTTTTTGTCTTATTTTTTGAACCCTACCCATGTTGATGGTATCCTCTCTCATGGGCCATGGACATTTGGGTCTTCCCTTTTTGTTTTTCAATGATGGTCTCGAGACTTCACTGTCTCAAATGAAAAAAAGATAAGGGTCATAGTGTGGTTTGAGTTCTTTGGTCTCCCTCTTCCTTGTTGGCCATCCATTCATGCAAACCATTGATTAGTCTATTCGTAAGGTGATTTATCTCGAACCAGACTACTTTTTTTAATTTTCAAATTTCTCAAAAGGGGGTATTTGTCAAGGTTGACTTGTCTTGCAACCTCAAAGAAACTGTCAATATCTAGGTGGGTTGAAATACCTTCACCTAGAAGGTTATCTATTTGAACCTACCTAATGCATGTTACAGGTGTCAGTCAGCTAAGCACAAGATCAAGGAATATCCTTTGGTTGTGCCAAGGATGAAATCCCCTCCTGAGGAGACCGAATCTCACCCTATGGAGGGAGCAAACAAAGATGAAGGATGGACCACTATGGTTCACAAAGGAAAGAACTCTTCATCTTTAGTGTGGAAGCATCCCATTGGCTTGTTAGTCCATTTTCCTGTCAATGAAAAAATCCTATGAAAATAGCCTATTTTCCTTGCAAATTTTGTTAAGTGTCCCACCCTACTGCACAGTTTTAATTTGCAAAGAAAATCCACTTGATTTCATGTTGTGCGCTCTTAGCCCTATGTTCTTCCATGTGTCACCTTGTTTCAGTCTAGACCACATCTCCTAAGTCGCAAGATCCAGAAAGTTACTCAAGTTTTGAGGTCTGCAGAAAACAATTTCAAAATTTGCCACAGTGTCGAAAATCCACAGTATTTTTGAAAATCCATGATGTTTTCGATTTGTGTGAAAACCCTTGTTGTTTTTGACCTGTGCCTTTCGGCTTTTGTGTGCTTATCTTTTGGTGTCAGAAATCCTATGTGTTTTCGATCATTCACCATTGTGAAAACTTTGTGTGTTTTCGATCTTTTGCTGAAAACCCTGTGTGTTTTCAACCCCGCACTTCTGCCCTGTTTGTTGGCTTTCTCTAACTACGCAAGTTTGATTGGTTGGTGGGGCCAGATTTTTCAAGCGGAAGAGGGAGGAGATCAAATGGTTGTCGCATGATCGCAAGGGGAAAGAATATTCCTTGCGATCATGCATCTGTCATTGATCTTGTTTGCTTCAGGCATTTCTTCGGTGGTGGGCCCAGTGTCAGAAGGGGAGCAAGCGTGTATGTTCTTATTGGTTGTCCCATGATCGCATGTCAGAATTTTCTGACATGCGACCATGCAACCAATTCCTTCCTTGCACGTGGGGCCTAATGGTGGTTTCTGTTTGGTGGTCCCAGAGGTGGTGATGTGGCAGCCTATGATTGGCTATCGCATGATTGCATAGCCCAATTTTTGGCTATGCAATCATGTGACCAGGTGCCATGTGTGCTGGGGCCCATCTCTAGTTGTAAAGTGGGTCCTGTGGCAGAGGTGTGACTCGGTAGTTGCAGCGAGTAGTGGCGTGACATGTGGTGTGTGGCGGGCCCAGGTCTATGGCGTAGCAGTTGTTGGCATGATCTCATAGCCTTTTTCAAGGCTATGCGACCATGCGACTAACCGCCAGGCTTAGCGGTGGTGATTATGTGGAGGTAGAGGGGTGCGGCTTGTCGCATGTTCACATAGCCCGTTTCTTGGCTATGTGATCATGCGATAATCATTTGATGTTGCTGTTGCATAATTAGGTGGGTCTGCGGTGCCAGACTTGCCAACATGCTTGATTTGGATTGGTCCCTGAGGGTGATATGGCTAAGGACTTTGCAAAGGGTTTGTGACCGTTGACCGCAGCTAGGAGACTGCGGTCGCATGATCACAAAGGTGAGTTTGGTGCCTTGCAATCATGCGACCAAGAGCACATGTAACTGAGATTTTATTGCAGTTAATCTTGCCAGTGCCTGGGAAAGGGATGAAGTCTACGGTGCTAATATAAGGTTGGTCGAGATTTGAATATAGACCGCCAATTTACTTTTGGTGCCATGAATGTGACCGTGTGAACTTGTAGAGAGTTTTTTGTGACAGGAGGTAACAAAATTGATGGTTTCAGCAGCTTGATTTGACTGGTTTGGTGGAGATGGTGGTTACGATGTGATCTAGGGTTCCTATGGTCGACTGCATGATGGTTTTGTACCTGGTGAAGTATGGATTTTGTTGCTCGAGGCTTTTTACAGGCTGGTGTTGGTTTTCCCTCTAGTGGTTTTTTGAAATTTTACTATGGTTAGCTGTTGTAACCCTGGCCCTAGCTATCCGTAGCTTGTTGCAACCTATTTTGGGTTTCCAAGGTAGCTAGTGGTATAAATTGTAGAAATTTTGACTTTGTAGGGATTCCAACTTCGAAGTTCTGAAGTGTTCCTAGTCCTGGATCCGAGATTGTAACACTTTTGCATTCGGTATTCTATTGATGATAGAGAAAAAGTTGCAGGTCTAAGTTGTAATTTGCAAGCTTGACTCCTCTGGTTTGATTGTTTACACTTAAGGATTCTTCATACTTAATACAAGTATAGGACTCTTATCTCTCCTTTGTGTCAACTTAGATAGATTCTGAACTTTCTAGTTCTCTGCAAATTGTTTTATGTATATGTATCCATTCTAGAGTTCTAATCTAGGATTAGATGAAATGATGCTTTAGATGGGACATAGATTTATCTTATTGTCTATGTAAGGATATCTCATAAGTAGTAAAGGGGATTGTAGGTGTGTTTATGGCTTGGAATCTCAACTATTGTCTGGTGTGTGTAGCATTCATGTTCTAGGAGATCTTGCCCAATGGATGAGGCACTGGCCTAAATGATTATCTCTTCATCAACAAATACTGATTGTTGTTGTTATGATCCCAAAAGCATAAAATTAAGAACCATTCCTTAAGTTTGTAGTATTTGGTTGTGTGTGGTTCTACCCATAGCAATGGAGAGTCAATGAGTGTGTGGTTAACACTTAGTACTTTCTTGCTATTCTATTATCTGTTATTCAAACCTAGTTCTTGGTGTAGGAAGTATATTTTATACTAGGTTAGGTGCACCTGCCTTGGTTTTGTAGAGCCAGAAGCAGAAGAGGGCATATTAAGTCCTTATAGTTGGTCCAGTTACCCTAAGACCTCATTACATTTTGGAGTTAACCATTCCTAAAATCCACCTAAGGGTATATTGGCAGCCTTGTGGCATAAGCATCATTTTGGACACCAACAAGATGGCGACTCTGCTGGGGAAGATGTGTAAACTATTGTTTTTAACATACCCATGAGTCATGCCTTTTCAAAATGTGGGAAAAGAGGTAAATGTTTTGGATCTGAAAGTCCCTTTTTAGATCTACAAGTTGTATGTACCTGGATTTGTTGTTTGAAACTTATTTGCAAAATTGTGACTCCGCTGTGAAGAACTCAAAAAGTTAAAGGCACTGAAAGTGCAAATTAGGCAAAGAAAAACTTTCCTCCTAAGGAGGTGGCAACTCTATATTCAGAAGAACCTGAGATCTGAAGTTTTCTTTCAGATCTTAGCCAGAAAAGGTCAAGATAGCCGCAACAAAAGGAGGTGTTCCAGGTATTTTACCTTTTTCCTTTTTCTTAAAAAATTTGAGAAAGAACATGGTCCTTATCGAGTGATTAAGTCACTAATGAGAGGATAGTGAAGTTTGTGCACACTTAGCTCTTAAAAGTCAGTTGACAAATTTGTCGGTTAAGTGTGTGGTGGTTTCAAAGGAGTTTTGAAATTAAGTTTCAAGAATTTTAATGATAAATGATTTTACTCCTTTGAAAAGATTTGTTAAGTCATGGGTGTTAAAAAAATTTTGCATAAGAGGTTACCTGGCTATGAATTTTGTTATTATACCTGGTTACCCAAACTCCATTCCCCTAAATGTTATAAAAGTTTTACCGAAGTTCAGTGGGGAAAACTTTGAATCTGCCTATCAACATGCTAGAAATTTTTCAGATCTGATGTGTGATTATGATGTTGAGCATGAAGATGTGATAATGAGATTATTCATTCGGTCACTAATAGGAGATGCAAGAGAGTGGCTTTCATGTTTTTCAGATAATGACATCTCTTCATGGGATGATTTAGTTGCAAGTTTCTTAGTCGGATTTTCTGAAAAGGTGAATGAATTTGACATGCTTAAGGCCCTTATGGATCTACAAATGGAGGAAGATGAATTGGTTCCTAGTTTCAATGCCAGATTTATCAAGACATGGGAAAATGTCCCTGGGAAGTGCAGGCCAAGTGATGATATCTGTTTGATCATCTACTTTAATGCTTTTGATAAGAATTTCAATTTTGACTTAAGGGATAAGGAACCACTAACTTTGTATCAGGCTTTTCAGTTTGCAATGGATATTGAATCTAATTGGAGATATCATGTTGTAAGAAGACCACATGTTGCTGCTGATTTTCATTCTCAGAATGTGGTAGATAATAAGAAAAGGGATGCACTAAAAGGTTTAGAGCCATATCGGCATATTCTTGTCCCTGTTAGTGATGTGCCTCAGTTTTCTAAATAGGATGTGATCCATGATCATGTAAAGGAAAGTAACTTACAGCCACATCTTGCATCACTTGAAGAAGAAGATTTCATTGTAACTAAAGCTTGTGTGGATGATGAACTTATTGCTGATGTATATCCAGCTGAAACTCAATATGATGAACGATTGTATGCATGGAATTTGAGGTGAATTGAAGAACTAGAGTTAGCTCTTTCCGTTAATGGTAAGAAACTTGAAGAACTAGAGGTGTGTAGAGCCATGGACAAAGAACTTGCTCAGCCCAATGAGTGTGTACCTTTAGATTATGACAATGAACCGGATAGCTGTTTGTCAGAAGAGTGTTATGTTGAAAGTGTATCAGATGAAGGTATGATTAGTAATGTTTGTAATCAGTCTTTTGCTAATGATGAATGTTCATCTGATGAAGTGGGTAGTTCTAGCTCGAATGATGATAACTGGGTAGCATTTTTGCATGAATTGAATGAAGATAGGTGGTATCAATGTGAGTATGATTCTTTTGATACCAATCATGAGTCTACAAGTGTGATGAATTTGAACCAGCAAGGGTTTGTTGATAAACATCATTCAAGTTGTGAATCTAAAGGTAAGTTTCTTTTTGAAGATAAGAACATGTATGGAGATGTTAGTATGATCCCACTTTCAGATTTATATGTGCCAGCGATTGAAGGTTTTTCAGTGGAAGCCTATGGAGATATGGAAGAAGAAATCAACATTTTAATTCAGTTGGATAAGGAAGAACTAGATTGTAAAGTGAATGTAAATACTGCTTATCCAGTTGATTCAAATTCTAGGTCTACATTGGAAAGTGAAGAGGAAAGAGGAAGTGATTTTCCTCTTGAAGGGTATTTTTCAGATTTGGAAACAGTGAAGAGTTATGATGTTTTGAAAATGCACTACACTATGTTTCCAGAGCTATTTCAGTCAAAATATGTATGTTTCCAACAAGATCTGGCTAGTGATGAAAAGGATGTTTGTGATAGTTTTATAGTTTCCGATGTTTTGTTTCGGAATGAGCTTGAAGACATGCCTTGCTATGAAATTTTTTCTTTTCATAGTTGGTGCAGTAAGTATTTGCAGGGTGTTGATTATGTTTCTGAGTTGGATGAATGTGAGTATGAAGATTTCAGTTTTGACTTGAACGCAGGTGCTAAACACAGTGATAAACTTGAAGTCAATATTCAGCCGGCAAGTGTACTCACATTTCATGATGATTAGCCTTACATTAGCTTGCAAGATGTAATGGGAAAAGGTTACAATTCTTTGCTGCAAACTAATTTTACTCTTGATTTTGATGAGTGTATGTGTGAGGTAGTCTGGTATGATAAGATAGATTTTGATCCTCATACACTTGGCATTTAGATGAATACACTTATTACATTCTTGTGGATTTGCCTGTCAAGAGTCTTCATGAGTTTGACCATGTACATGAAAGGGAAAATTTCAGGGTCATCTCTATGCAAAGGAATGAGGACCAAGTTTTTGATAGAGGTAAATGACTGACAGGGCTCAGAGGTTCCAGTTGATGTAAATATGTACAGTTGTTTCCCTTCAGCAGTAGTGTTAGTTGGAATAAAGAGCCAATTTTTGAGAGCCTTGGAGTTTTGAGTTTTGAGAATTTTGGAGTGAAAAGGAATGTGATTGTGGATTTGTTTGCTTCTTCCCAGAGATCTGGATTCTTGCCATGCCTACAAGAACCATGCATCCCCAGCTAGAGCCACTGTTAGTCCATTTTCTTGTCAATGAAAAAATCCTATGAAAATGGCCTATTTTCCTTGCAAATTTTGTTAAGTGTCCCACCCTGCTGCACAGTTTTGATTTGCAAAGAAAATCCACTTGATTTCATGTTGTGCGCTCTTAGCCCTATGTTCTTCCATGTGTCACCTTGTTTTAGTCCAGACCACATCTCCTAAGTCGCAAGATCCAGAAAGTTACTCAAGTTTTGAAGTTTGTAGAAAATAATTTCAAAATCTGTCACAGTGTCAAAAATCCATAGTATTTTTGAAAATCCATGATGTTTTCGGTCTATGTGAAAACCCTTGTTGTTTTCGACCTGTACCTTCTAGCTTTTGTGCGCTTATCTTTTGGTGTCAAAAATCCTGTGTGTTTTCGATCATTCACCATTGTGAAAACTTTGTGTGTTTTTTATCTTTTGCCGAAAACCTTGTGTGTTTTTGACCCCGCACTTCTGCCCTGTTTGTTGGCTTTCTCTAACTACGCAAGTCCAATTGGTTGGTGGGGCCATATTTTTCAAGAGGCAGAGGGAGGAGATCGGACGGTTGTCACATGATCGCAAAGGGAAAGAATATTCCTTGTGATCATGCACCTGCCGTTGATCTTGTTTGCTTCAGGCATTTTGTTCGGTGGTGGGCCCAGTTTCAAAAGGGTAGCAGGGGTGCATGTTCTTATTGGTTGTCGCATGATCGCATGTTAGAGTTTTCTGACATGCGACCATGCGAATGGTTCCTTCCTTGCACGTGGGGCCCGATGGTGGTTGATGTTTGGTGGTCCTGGAGGTGGTGATGTGGCAGCCTATGATTGGTTGTCGCATGATCGCATAGCCCAATTTTTGGCTATGCGATCATGCCACCAGGTCCCACATGTGCTGGGGCCCATTTGTAGTTGTAAAGTGGGTCCTATGGTAGAGGTGTGACTCGGCAGTTGCAGCGAGTAGTGGCATGACATGTGGCGTGTGGCGGGCCCAGGTCTATGATGTGGCAGTTGTTGGCAGGGCCGGAGCATGGTAAATAATGGTTTGTCACATGATATCATAGCCTTTTTCAAGGCTATGAGATCATGCGACTAACCACCACGCTTAGTGGCGGTGGTTATGTGGAGGTAGAGGGGTGCGGCTTGTCGTATGTTCACATAGCCCATTTCCTAGCTATGCAATCATGCGACAACCATTTCATGTCACTGTTGCGGAGTTAGGTGGGTCCGCGGTGCTGGTCTTGCCAACATGCTTGATTTGGATTGGTCGCTGAGGGTGATATGGCCGAGGACTTTGCAAAGGGTTTGTGACCGTTGACCACGGCTAGGAGACTGCAGTTGCATGATCACAAAGGTGAATTTGATGCTTGCGATCATGTGACCAAGAGCACATGTAACTGAGATTTTGTTGTAGTTAATCTTGCTAGTGCCTGGGAAAGGGATGAAGTCTATGGTGCTGATATAAGGTTGGCTGAGATTTGAATATAGACCGCCAATTTACTTCTGGCGCCATGAATGTGACCGTGTGAACTTGTAGAGAGTTTTTTGTGATAGGAGGTAACAAAATTGATGTTTCAGCAGCCTAATTTGACTGGTTTGGTGGAGATGCTTGTTGAGATGTGATCCAGGGTTCCTATGGTCGACTGCATGATGGTTTTCTACCTGGTGAAGGATGAATTTTGTTGCTCGAGGCTTTTTCAGGTTGGTGCTGGTTTTCCCTCCAGTGGTTTTTTGAAATTTTGCTTTGGTTACCCGTTATAACCTTGGACCTAGCTGTCCGTAGCTTGCTGCAACCTATTTTGGGTTTCCAAGGTAGCTAGTGGTATAAATTGCAGAAATTTTGACTTTGTAGGGGTTCCAGCTTCGAAGTTCTGAAGTGTTCCTAGTCCTGGATCTGAGATTGTAACACTTTTGCATTCAGTATTCTGTTGATGATAGAGAAAAAGATGCAGGTCTAAGCTGTAATTTGCAAGCTTGACTCCTCTGGTTTGATTGTTTACACTTAAGGATTCTTCATACTTAATACAAGTACAGGACTCTTATCTCTCCTTTGTGTCAACTTAGATAGATTCTAAACTTTCTAGTTCTCTGCATATTGTTTCATGTATATGTATCCATTCTAGAGTTCTAATCCAGGATTAGATGAAATGATGCTTTAGATGGGACATAGATCTATCTTATTGTCTATGTAACATTCTTGTTGATGATGAATGTCAGGAAAGTGATCGTGGTATAATGTAATGATTTTGTCAAATTTGACTCTTATAGTTTTGCATGTGAATAATGATGATCATGATATGAAAGGAGTGTTGTGAATTGGGTGACATCAAGATCTCTTTGATCATTGAGCATCTCAGTTCTAAGGTGTCTTAATTATGTCTGTGTGAAGGATCATGTGAGGCACGGAATATGCTACACTTTAGCATGAATGGAACAAGGCCAACACTAAACTATGAAGCATGCACATGATCAAAGGTTCCATTTAGGATGAGAGCGATAACCTGGACACAAGTTTGGACAAGTTTTGGTTTTTATCAACAATATATTTCATCTCACTTACATTAATTGCCATTTTTTTTCGCCCCTACCACTTCTATTATTTTTTCTTGATTATATGATTTTGTAAAGGATGTTGCATCAATGAGCTCTAATTTAGGCCATAGGTCAAGTTCATGCATCTCTAATAGAACAACATAGGTTTCCTTTGGAGGATTTTGAAAAAAAACTGAAAAGTATTATTGGGAAATCTAGTAGGAACCAAGCCTATAGCCATGAAAAATATTTGGAGGGGTGGGATCATATTATTGATCAAGAAAATGGTTAGAATCTATCTTCACATCACAAAAAAATACAATGATATATTAATGGCTTACCCTATATACACCATTGATATTTCCCTTCCCATCAAAAAACCAAAGCTCTTGTCAGGCTCTTAATTCCAAAATGGACACATCTTACCTTTAAAATTTTGCCTCCAAATAATGCAAAGATTGACTCCATCAAACCAAACAAATCCCAATAGAAAAATAAAAGAGTCACAACATTGGCTCTTTAGTTGTGGAATTGAGTCATCATAAGTGTATATGAGTTTTATGTAGTTAAAAAGCTAAGCTATCTTCATGAAGTTTAATTTTGACTTCTTACATGTGGAATGTAGGGTTCAAAGCCAATACTTATATTGCATCTTTTTTCTCATTAAGGCAAAGATTAGATGCATATATTTTATGTTTTTAGTGGAAATTTGGGTTGCCAAATTTTTCATCGTGAGGGTTCAATGGAAGATGATACCATTCCCTTAATTATTTCAATTGAAAAAATAGCCATTTTATTTATTGTTTCTCAAACTTTATCTTTCTATATCTCACTAGATTGTAAATACAAGAACATTAAAAAAATGGATCTCATCATGAATTTCTAACAATAACATGTATACATTTAACAAATGTCAAGGAAGGTGACTATTTAATAGTAGAGTATATGCAAGAAAGAAACGATAACTCATTTTGGGGTCAGAACAGATCCCAAATATTGAAAATGAGTGAATAGGTCTTAGTTCTCAAATTTAAGCAAGATTGAAAGAGGTGGAGGACCTATATTTGAATTTAGGTACCCTTTAAATGCTATATTCGGTCCTACCATAGAAAATAGACTAAAGTAGGCACAAAAAGATTGTAAAATTGAGCTTACAATTTAGGTGCTTAAAATTTAGGACTATATAGTTTGTAGCTATTTCTCATATGGGGTTGTCCATAACACTTTTCTTTTTAACACTTCTTCCTGCCCACTCTAGGAAGGATAGGGAAATTTCTTGATCTTCATGAGTTTTGTGTTAGTTATCATTCCCAACTATAGTTTATGAAAAACCATTTTGAATATTCTTCTGTCGTTTCTAATCAAAAGTGAGTTTATTAGCACTTGTCATTTAGGCAATACTATTGCATTCACTTTAAATCTTTAGTGACTATATATAATAAAAAATAATTATTTATTTCATTTGAAAAAAAAAAACTAAAGTTAAGATGTAATGTTTTTTATTTTCTAAATTCTAAAATTATTTTTCTAAAATCTTATTGGTTTAAAACATTTTGTGTTATAAAGATGACTTTTTGGGTTGATCCCCACAGATTTTGTCGAATTTTATTTTCTCAATTCACAAACTATATTGTGCTTTTATTAAAAAAATAACAGCAAAATGTATAATATATATTATGTATATATGTTAAATATGATATTTTAACTATTTCTTTAATTAATTAAATTTTAACATTTAGTATATTATAATTATATTAATTGGTATATTAATATTTTTTTAATTACATTTTATTACTAATAAATTATTAATATAAGAATATTTTTATATTATATTAAGACTAATGTAAATTTCATTATATATTATATTATAATATTAAACTAAATTATATTTAGTATATTATAATATATTAATATTTAATAAATAATCTACTATATATGACTATATAATATTAATTTTAATTTAAGTGTACAATAATATAATATAATAAATATAGTTCAATAAATTATAATATACTCCATACTTACATTAAAAAAATATTATTGCTTTAGTTAATAATAAAACTAAATTTATAAAGTATTATTAAATTAATTTTAATTATAATTATACTAAAAATATCACATTTTAAAACATATGAATAAAATTATATTAAATTAGTTAATAATAAATTCAAATTGATAAAGTATTATCAAATATAGAGTTAATTTTTATTATAGTTATAATTACTTAAAATTTAAAAAATTTCAAAATATAGATTGACTATAATATTTTTTATGTGTTTTTATTATAACTTTTTTTATATAATATTATAATCTATAGCCTTAAAATAATACATTAAAATTAAATTTATTCTTACAATGATAATTATTCATTACTAATAATTTTATTTTAAAATACTTACAATACTGCTCCCTACTACATGACACGTATTTATTATAACATGACACTTGTTTATTTATTTTTTTGGAAAAAGGTCGGAGCCCAGAAATTATATTACTAGAAATAAATATTTACACCTCCATTTGGTGTGGGCCCGGAAGGAACGAAAACTTCTAGCCTTGCCTAGATCTAAAGAATGATAAAAAAAGAAAAAGAAAAAAAGACAACAAGCTACATACCAACGGGTCATCAAAAGAATAGATCCCAAACAAAAACATCCACCACGTAATACATATTACATGCTCCAATAGTATACAGTGGAGTTAAGAAGAAAATGAAGAAAATGAATATAAGTACTAGAGGGACCAAAGACAATGAAACTCAACCTAAAGGAACCAAGAAATAAGTGAAAGATACTTCTAGAAAAATGGCCGAGAACGCAAGCAAAACCGAATACCTGCATATACATGTCCTCAACAATCCGCCAAGATCAAGGGAAGAAATGTAATTACTATATATAAGAACTTATTTATTATTATATATAATTATGATTGTGAAATTTTTTATATTGAATAACTTATAGTTTTAAGATTCCATGTTCAAGTAATCAATAATTCATTCATGCTGATTATTCACATATCCATGATAATTCTTCAATAGTTCTTCAATAGAAAAATGTATATGTATGAACCTAAACATATAGAAAAAATAGAATAGATAAAAACAAATCTATGTTTAAACATATACACATATATAATACAAACATATATAGATTGAAGTTATATATCATATATTCTAATTTATGAAGTCTATTGTAACATTTTATATATTTTTTATTTTATATTTTATATAGAAAAATTAAAATAGATAAAAATGTATGAAGTGTAATATAAATTTTTTAGGTTTAAATATATTTTATTTCATATTAAAAATAGAATAGATAATTTAAAGAATCTATGTTTAAACTATATATATATTCTTTCTAATTTATGAAGTCTATTGCAACATTTTAAGGTTTATATATGTTTTATTTCATATAGAAAAATTTGAAAATTAGAATAGATAAAAATTTATGAAGTCTACTGTAAAATTTTAAGGTTTATTAATTAAGGATAGACTTTATTGTGGGTCCTGGAAACCGCATTTAGGCCGCCAAAGTGTTATCCTCTCTGCTAGCTTCTCTCACTGGAAAAATGTGATTCGATGGTACCATGTGCCATTTCCCGCATTACACACCTGACAACCCCTGCTAGCTTCTCCCACCAGAAAAATGTGATTTGACGGTGCCATGTGCCATTTCTCGCATCATACACCTAGCAATCCCTCTGCCATTGCATGCAATTGTCACGGCCATCTTGCCATGCATAACATGTTGTCTTCGGACCATAAATCTTATAGGTGGCTTGACGTTGGGATGGTGACATGGGCCGTTTCCTACATCATACACTTGGCAACCCCTCGGCCATTGCATTCAGTTGCCACCCCCTCTCATTGCGCATAACATGTTTTTGGCTCGATGCTAGGACGGTACCATGTGCCATTTCCCGCATCATACACCTTGCAACCCCTCTACCATTGCATGCAATTGTCATGCCCCTCACGCCGCGCATAATAGGTTGTCTTCGGACCCTAAATATTACAGGTGGCTCGACGCTAGATGGTGCCATGTGCCATTTCCCGCATCATACACCTGGCAACCCCTCTGCCATTGCATGCAATTGTCACCCCCTCTCACCATGCATAATAGATTGGCTTCAGACCCTAAATCTTACAAGTGGCTCGACGTTGTACCCAGCTGTAGTGGATAGATGCAGTGTCATTGGATTGTTCTCCGTCAAACTAGTTGCAAACAAACCACCTCAAAGATGTATAAATACGTCGATAATGGTTGTCAATGATTTATCT
Organism: Chamaecyparis obtusa; assembly: GCA_027943335.1. Taxonomy (NCBI): domain Eukaryota; kingdom Viridiplantae; phylum Streptophyta; class Pinopsida; order Cupressales; family Cupressaceae; genus Chamaecyparis; species Chamaecyparis obtusa. The sequence goes on from BSBK01002642.1 coordinate 1,680,820, forward strand.
TCTCATTTGTATTTCCTCTGTTCACTTGCTCTGAGGTGAATTTATTAACTGATTGGATGAATATTATTTGTTATTTCTCATTCATGCCCCCCTTGACCCTTCTCTTTCTCATACTAACCTGGGTTTCTCTTTAGCTTCGAGCATACAGGACGTTGTGGCAGGTGGCTTGACAATTATTGTTTGCCATTTTTGGCTCTTCGATCAATTTCAGCGAACTGAATCGGTTTTCCTTTAAGATGTATATCAATAAATGGGATCAATAATTTTGAGTTGTACCTAATTTAGGTCTCTTCTATTAAAATTACTCATTAGTTAGGGTTCTCAATTGTAATCAAAATTACACATTAGTTAGGGTTCTCAATTGTGAGTTCTCAAAATTACTCATTAGTCATTAGTTAGGATTCTCAATTGTAATTTCTCGATTGTAATCTAAATTACTCATTAGTTAGGGTTCTCAAATGTAATCTCCAGTGTACAAAGTGTATGAGACACAATGGCCTCTACTGTAAGTTTCAATTAGACCTACTTATTACTCATTAGTTAAGGTTCTCAATTGTAATCTCCAGTGTACAAAGTGTATGAGACACAATGGCCTCTGCTGTGTAAGTTTGTAAGTTTCAAATTGCTGTAAGTTTCAATTCGACCTACATATTACTCATTAGTTAAGGTTCTCAATTGTAATCTCCAATGTACAAAGTGTATGAGACACAATGGCCACAGCTCAAATTGCTGTAAGTTTCAAATTCGACCTACGTATTACTCATTAGTTAAGGTTCTCAATTGTAATCTCCAGTGTACAAAGTGTATGAGACATAATGGCCTCTGCTGTGTAAGTTTCAATTCGACCTACTTACAATTCGACCTATTCGACCTATGTATTACTCATTAGTTAAGGTTCTCAATTGTAATCTCCAATGTACAAAGTGTATTAGACACAATAACCTACTCATTAGTTAAGGTTCTCAATTGTGTATGAGACACAATGGCCTACTCATTAGTTAAGGTTCTCAATTGTAATCTCCAATGTACAAATTGTATGAGACACAATGGCCACAGCTCAAAAAGTTTCAATTCGACCTACGTAACGTATTACTCATTAGTTAAGGTTCTCAATTGTAATCTCCAGTGCACAAAGTGTATGAGACACAATGGCCTCTGCTGTGTAAGTTTCATTTCGACCTACTTACAATTCGACCTGAACCCTGTTACTAAAATTCAATGTGTTTTCAATTCGACCTGAACCCTGTTACTAAAATTCAATGTGTTTTCAAAAATTTTGTTTGATCAGATTTGATAGCGTCTAACGAACCCTGATTGCTTTGAAAAGTTTTGAAAAGTAAACTGAGATTCGTGCTGAGAATCTACTCTCTCACAGGCAGGGGTAGCAGGTTTATCAATTTTTTTTTCGGTAGCCTATGTTAACAAAAACTTGATCTCCATATATTAACAAAATAAATAAGAGAAAGAATCACAAAAAAGGTGATTGCAGGAAGGGAACAACTGAGAACCTTGTAACAATGCTGAAACCACAGAGACAACAAGCAAATAATTGTACCAGTCTTTCAACTAACTGCAGCCATTACATTAATTAATGGCTAATGTATTTATGCAAACAGCTTTTAACGAATTTCCGAAACGACCAGTTGTTTAGGAACCTAGTAAAAAAAAATACAGACATACCATGGAAAGCACCTATCGGCTCACCGTTGTGTGAAAATGAGCACGCGACTGCTAGTATATATTTTATTTCATATAGAAAAATTAGAATCTGTGTTTAAACAATAATATTATCATATATTCTAACTTTATATTTTATTTCCAAGTTAAAATCGTTTGTTTTTAATTTCTGGAGTCTCACAGATGAATGTGATGAATTTAGACCGTGTGAGCGATTCCCAATTATATGATGAACCAGTTAATTTATATCCTTGGTTAGAGAAAAATAATCTACGCTACATTTGTTTCATTAGCCTGTTTTACCTTACGATTCTGCTGAAACTCACACAATTAAATTCAGGAATAAGACATGTAAGCAATAGCGAGACGTCACAGCATTGAAACATAAGACATCCTCTTCATTGAAATTTGGATCAGATATTACATATGTTAAGAATAAAGAAGAAAAACGACTTCGCCTTCACCTTCACCTCTACTTTTGGAACTGCACACGATCATGTGCCAACTCCTCACTAACAAAACACTAACCATTTCGCAGAGGCGACACAAGACAACCTTTTATTTAAGTCTGTACATACTACGAACCCCATACATACTCTACTCAATATTTCCCGGCATGTAAATGCCTGCCAACACAAACAGGAAAAAAGCCCAAATGTCAGTTCAACAATTGAACTAAAACTGTGAGAATGAGAAGAAAAGAAAGAAAGGAGAATACCTCGTTGTTGAATGTCGCAGTGGCGTGGTGACACGTTGCAGTGGGCAGGGAGTTCTCTCGCCCTCTCCATCATTCGCTGTTGTTGTTGTTGTCCACGGCCACCCTGCCCCTGCCCTCGCTGGTTGAAATCCTGACCATACTGCTGCGCCTCTTCCTCGAAGATTTGCTGAATGGCATCGCAGCGGCACTGCTGGGGCATCCGTTGCAGCTCTTCGCAGCACCTGCGAGGGGGCTGCTCCTGCCCCTGCCCTCGCCCTCCCCTCATGAAATCTCTGCAGTCATTCAGCCGCCTCGGCTGGCACTGTTCCTGCCTCGCCCCCTGGTTCCTCTCCTCCTCATCGCACTCCGCCGCTGCCATGCTCAGTGACATGAGCACTAGCACTCCCATCGCCACCCATTTCATGGATTGCTGCTTCATCTTCAACAACAATTGAAATTATGCTGCAACAGATGTAGTAGTGGAAGATTTGATAGTGGAGAAACAGGGGAGGAGGAGAGGTATAAGTAGGCAGGGGAGGGGAGGACGTAGCTTGGGTTTTGCATGGGAGAAATGCAGGTGGAATCTTGCATGGCGGCAAGTGGCGGCTGCAACGCTCAGCAGCATGCGGCGTCCAGACAGCGCAGGGAGATGCCGACACCAGAGCTTTTTACATAACTTTTTTTCTGATAAAACTTGTCGCATTTCAGGTTTTATCTTGTGTTTTATTCTTTAGATTTTAGGGGCCAGTGATACAATTTTCGCTAGTAACAATTTCTATGACTCTATCGATGCTAATAATAGCGTCAGGAAACAGAGTCGGAGACTCCATCCCCTTGACAAAATGCCTAAGCAAATGTAGTCGCATGGAATGGGCAGGGTACGTATGTAGAATGGCATGGGAGAATGCATATGAAGTCTTTAATTCTTCTTTTGGAATGGCTATTTACTAGTTCACATTTACATAGCACTTTGGTAATGTGTAGGTTTGAAATCTTTGTTTCGTTTTATAGTCGTGTGATGTATTGCTTCCAAGTATTCGTTGTTGATGAATATATTTCTAGTTTAGGAATCATTATAAATATAAAATGTTCTCTAGTTGGCATAGTATTTGTAAGGTGATACCAACAACAAAGATTGATGAGAGAGAGAGTCGCGCTTTAAGGGTGCGGGGGCAAGTATTGAATAGATTGACTTTAGCCAGTGTAACATTGAGGCAATATATAATCACTTGGTCGTTAATGCAAGTAATAGGTCTTAGTCGAGCAACATTTTGTATTCACAATTTGGTTTATTGGTTAGTATACAAAAAAGTTTCCTTTTGAGAGGGTCTTATGTTAATTTATCAATTCGAGGTGGCCATAAGTTTCTAGTTGTGATGTAATTGAGGAGGGATCTTTTAATTTTATTCATTAGGTCCTTTTAAGGAGCAACCAATAGCTAAGAGTGACAATACACCTGGATCTTATCACTATTAACTCTCTCTAATAGATCCTTGTTGATGGTGAATGGCAGGAAAGTGATCGTGGTATAATGTAATAATTTTGTCAAATTTGACTCTTATAGTTTTGCATGTGAATAATGATGATCATGATATGAAAGGAGTGTTGTGAATTGGGTGACATCAAGATCTCTTTAATCATTGAGCATCTCAGTTCTAAGGTGTCATAGTTATGTCTGTGTAAAGGATCATGTGAGGCACAAAATATGCTACACTTTAGCATGAATGGAACAAGGCCAACACTAAACTCTGAAGCATGCACATGATCAAAGGTTCCATTTAGGATGAGAGGGATAACCTAGACACAAGTTTGGACTAGTGGGAGGCTTAAATGGTCATGTTCACACCTTCAAACAATGTCATGACTATGTATTTGACTTAGGAGTCGGATGAGGCATGAACCACTACATGGGCCATTTAGATGGAAGTGGCCAACATACATGACATACATGACTATGAGGTAAGATCACATGAGAGGTCTATAACTTCTTATGACTTATGTTATTTGACATTATTGTAATTATTATAATATGAATGTTTGCATTTATGATCCATAGTTTGGACTTAATTTAAACATAGGTTTGATATATTTGGGCTCTTTACCTTTATAATAAAATAGATTGACAAAGACAACAAAAATTAATAATCCAGAGAGAAAGACATAGTAAGGCTTTCAATATGATAGAGAGATTCAAACATAAAGATTAAAATATCAATGCGAGCATCTCAACTTAAGCCAAAAATAATTTCTATCAATTCTATACAATCTTCAAAAAAATGCAATCTTTCTATTATTGAGTGACTTTCATTGAAGAGACTCAAATTTTTGACCTATATATCTTTGAATCCCACTACAATTACTCCAACATATATGTGGCCTATAGGTTTGTATCACTAAAAACTAGCCCTAAAATCCCATTTATAGTTCAAGATAGAGGCATCCATCTTCAATTTAGATTTATTGACATTCATTTGAATTCACAATCCTTGTAAAAATATCAACAATGACAAGATAGCTCATATGAGAAAAAGCTGGATTTTCAGCGATCACTACAATTTTTATTGGGTTTTTCCTAGCTATACTCTAGGTTAATATATTTAGATGCTACTACCCATTTTAGGATTTTAATGTAAGATTTTTCCCCTCATATTCATTTTCTTGAAAGTCATATTCATATAAATTATGCGAGACATATTATTCACCTCATGTTGTTTTTGTATTTTGTAGGGCTATGAATTTTCCCTAGTAGTATAGGGTTTGTCCTTCTTTGGTTTTTGATAGCAATATTTGAATGATTTTGGCTTGTGGATCTTTACCCATCATTCTTATTTATGATTACTTAAGGTCTTTATAATTGAGTTTGGATTTGTGCAAGTTAATATTTGGCTTCTTTGTGAAAAATATAATAAAGGAAAAAGTTCTAACCAAATCTAACAATAAGCTAATTTGATTATATAGAGATTCTAAATCTTGTGAAATTTGTGTTTTAAGAATAATAGCATCATGTTCGCATGAAAAATTGAAAACGAAAATGGAATTCAATTAAATGTGAGTTTAAATTGAAAAGAAAATGGACAACTTATTACTTAACTCTAAAAAGGTGAAAATAACACAAGTTGTTAAAAACATACCCTTCTTTCAAGAGTTAATTTGATCATCATGGTCAAGGTAACACAGGCTCATTTAAAATGGCAAATTGTATTATATTCCTTTTTTTTTTCTCTTATGGTTCTACCATTTTACTTTTTATTTTATTGAGCATTCAATATGTAGTGTTTAACAATTTCCATAAGAGTTCAAAATGATTATATAACATTTGATTATTTTTTCTCGTATATAAGGCATTGTAGAAGAAAATGTTTGGAGTGGACGTCCTTAGTCTTATAAAATAGAGCTTCTGGCCACCTTCAATGTCATTCTTGTTGAATAGTTATGTTTTAAATTTCAAATATCTTCATTTATCAAATAGTATCTAATTCATCATAAATTTAAATATTGGCCAAAATTTACAAGAGCCTTAGCCAATACTTGATAATAGATCATGGGTGGGTGTTTGAAGTCGGGTACCAATTCCGTGGAAGTCCGCGGGAGGAAAAATTTGCAATAAAAAATGGGTGCCCATTTTTACAAATCAGGTGCCTGTTTAGGTTTGGGAGCTCGATCCATTTTCAAAAATTGGGCACCCGTTTAAAAAAGGGGCGCCCGATTTTTACAAATCGTGTGCCCATTTTGTAAAAATCGGGTGCCTATTTCTAATATCTATTTTTTTATAACTAATTTCTAGTCATTTTCATCTTCAGAAAAGGGGATCGCGTTTAGCAGAGCTTGGGTGCCCATTTTAGCTTCTACCTACCCTATCTGCCATTTTTTTCATGTTCCAAGTACGTACTATTATTTTTTATTATTTTTTTATGATTTTTGTCATTAAAAATTATAGTTTCAAGTTATTTTTAATTAAAAATCATATTTTGTTAAAAATCAAATATGGAAAAGTGAATACGAATTAAGGGCAGGAAAGATGTGAGCAGGTGAAACAAGGGTTTCTTGTTAAGTAAAACATGCTCCAGTCCAGAGGTTCTGGTCTGCCGCAGGAATATGGAGAGAAGCAAGATTTTGGTTCCAAACATATTTAGTGTTCAATCTCTGGATTGTCAAATCAAATTTTTCTCTAAAACTAAATATGCAACACTTCATTATTCTCATCTTGGGACCACTAGGGCTGTGCAATCCTAGTCAAAATCGGCGAGTAGCTCCTATGATCCCCATTCTGCATTGGGGGAAGGTGGATTAAAAGAGGCTCATGTGTCTCCCGGGGATGCGAAGGGAAATATGTCCGAGTGGCATCTGGTTAAAAAGAAAAAAATCATAAGATCTACCCCATCAGAGCAATGTGCAAATGATTTAATTCTAAAAAATTCTTTTGAGTCGCTAAGTAAGGTTTAAGATCTTCAAAAATCTAGCCTATATTCACCTCCACATAGACGTAATGTGGTTGGGAAGGGGAAGGGAAATTCTAGGAAACAGTCCCATCCGGATGGTGATAATCATTCTCATCCCGATGCGAATGGGTTTCCCTCTTCCCTTGGCAAAACCCTAGGTTATCATGGTGGACAAACATATTTGTTGGATAAATCTTAGGTCTCTAAGACTAAGCACCATGAGCAGAATAGTATGGGAGGACGCCATGAGAAAGATTCCATTTATGAACAAAAAGTATCTAAGGTTTACTCTCCCCCCCATCGGAGATGGATTGGTAAGATTCATTCATACAGGCCCCAATCATATGTAGGTAAGTCTGACTGCGATGCAAAAGCATCTCTTAATGGGCACCTAAAGTCAGTATATTCACCTCCTCATAGGCGTAGCAGTAACAACATTAATGATCATATTAAAATAAAAGGAAATTTTGGTCATAATTCTAATATGATCATGTTAGATATAGATGATAAATGTATAGTACAAAACCAAAATTCTTATGCAGCTACAGGTGTAATCTATCGATGGAATGGAGTAGGTGCATCTATTTTCGACATTGCAGATGGACTAAAATCACAGTTACCCTGCAAGGTAAGTATTACAATCCTTGTGGAAAATTTCATCTTCTTAGACTGTAAAAGCATTGATCTTAAAAGGAATATTATGAATGATGGATGCCCTAAGTTTAGGCAAATTTATTTTTCTATTTTTAATTGGACTCCCCTTTTTAATCCAATTAATCTTAGAGATTTTAGGGTAGATAAAGCTATCATTCTTAGAAATCTACCACTGGAAGTTTTTAACCAAGAAATTATCAGTTGAATAGGTAATCAGATTGGTAGCTTCATAGGATTAGTTGAAAATGAATACAGTTGATCAGATAAAATCATTATTGTTAAAATGAATTTTCATCAAAAATTTGTTCCTCCCATACGCTTATGTTTTAATTCAAACTCAGTAATCATTAATCCCATCATTATGGAAGATTATATTGAAGATTATAATGAAGATATAGAGTATGTCCCAGGTGTTAATATGGAATCTGATGGTATTTCTCATCACAATCACAAGAGGTTGGATGTTGAGGTGAACTTCTATGAAGATAAGGGAGGTTTTATTCTTACAAACTCAGGGGATACGAGTCCAGTTAGGCACTCCCTTTCCCCTGTTGATAGCAATCCTCTTAAACAAACTCCCACTAATAAATCAACAAGAAGTAGCAAGATAAATGTTAAAAAAATTAATAATGATATTAATGATCCAAATGATCCTATGCTAAATGACTCTTTCATCTCAAAACATGAAGTTAACTCAGGATCAGAATCGATCTCAAACACCAGCAACTCTAATGGAGTAAAGGATATGTTAGAAAAACATAAAAATATCCATATAGATAGAACTGAAATAGAAAAATCAGAAGCTGAAGTAAATGAAATTGTGGAATTCCTTGGGAACGAGGTGACTAATGAATTAATGGAACAACTCCTAGATGAAATATGTGACAAGGAAAAACTTAATCATCAAAAGAAGCTTTTGATTAAAAGCATTAATGAGGGCAGAGTAGAGAATCTCAATTAGATAAATAAATAAGAGAATCCCAACTTAATAAATACAGATATACCTACTTGCAAGGCCAATGATAAGGATACCAGTCATGAAGATAAATCAGAAAAATCAACCAGAAAAGGTATTCTTAAGCCTAAGTTTACTGGCTTCTGTTTTAATTGCTACTTGTATGGACATAAGGTAAGAGAATGTAGAAAACTAGATATGAGCTCTAGCAGACCTACATATGATCACCTGAATGATTTTATCAAGAAACAAAAGGAGAAAAGTCTTAATGAAGAAAATAATAAAAAACGTGATTGTAGTAAGAATGCAGAGCATAGATACGAGGGCAGAACAGAGAATTTCAATAAGATAAATAAATAAGAGAATCCCAACTTAACTACTTTAGATGAAAATGTTAATAAGATTATAGGCCTATCTCAAATAGATAATATAGAAGATTTGGGCAAAAATCTTATAGATTTTGAAGACTCCTTGATTAACGAGGAAGTAAATATAAACAATATTCAGATTCAAATCGATGAAGATATCAGTAAATGCATAGAAGGAATCTCTAATGCTGATAGACAGTTGGGTATAGCAGCAAACACTGATGGGTTAACATCTCCAGTTACTCTTAAATCAAAGAAAAAAAGAGGCAGGAAATCTACATATGAATTAAGAGCTATGGATGGGCAAGCAGCAAATCAGTTAAACCTTTTTGATATCTTGAATGCTGGGAAGGGGAAGAGCCTTCCCAAAGGCCAATGAAAGTAACAACTTGGAATGTTAGGGGTCTTAATGCCCCTAGCAAACAGTCCCTAATAAAAAGATATTTAAGCCTATTTGAATCAAAAATAATATTAATCCAAGAAACTAAATTGAACCAAGAAGAGAGCCTTAAATTCAATCATAAAATAGGCATTTGGAAATCAGAATTTGTACTCTCAGATGGGGCCTCAGGTGGGCTTGCTACATTGTGGGACCTTAGGAAAGTTATGTTAGAAAATATCCACAAACACAATAATTGGCTATTGGTTACAGTCGTTAGCCTAAAAACTAATTTAAATTTTTTTCTTATCAATGTCTATGGTCCTATCCCAAATTCTAAGAAAAAGAAATTGTAGCAGGACCTTCAATATCATATAAACAGCAATGGCTCTAATATCCATATAATAGGAGGAGACTTTAATGCAATCATAGATATCAATGAAAAAGCAGGGGGTTCAAGATATGTCTCACAATCACAAAAGGATTTTAATCTTTGGGTAAATGCAAACAACTTAAAAGACATTCCTACTGACAATGGGACATTTACATGGAACAACCCCAGATCAAGGTTCAGCCATATAGCTGAAAGATTAGATAGATTTTTTATTAGTGGAAACATGGGTAAATTCAATTACAATATTAATGCGGAAATTATCACTTATTCAGGTTCGGATAACTTCCCAGTCAGGTTAAATATTTCTGAAAATAGTAAACCACTTAGAAACCCGTTTAAATTTGAATTTATGTGGTTTCAGGATAAGGACTTCATGCAATTGTTGGAGAGCTGGTGGAACTAGATAGAGGTTTCTGACTCTAGAATGTACTGCATCGTCACTAAGCTTAAAATCCTAAAACATAGAATATTGGATTAGAATAAAGAAAAAATTAATAATATTTTTTAACAGAAAATGAGGATAGAATCAGACATTAATGATTTAAATGAGACCATCAAAAAAGCAAGGTATGAATGAAGCATCATATAATAAAGAGAAAGAATTAATGATTAAACATGCAGATATTCTACATAAGGAAGAAATATTCTGGAAGCAAAAATCTAGAGAAACATGACTCAAAGAAGGTGATAAGAATACAAATTTTTTTCACAATAGCACTAATAATAATAGGAATATTAATCGAATATCAAAGCTCAAAGGACAGAATGGTGAGCTGATTGAAAATCCAAGAGATATAGTAGCTCACTTAGTTAACTATTATCAAACACTCCTTAATAACTATGAATTTTCTGATCTAGAAGCCCAAAATCATATTTTACCCTCGATTCCCAAACTAATTTTTGAAAGAGATAACAAATGGCTCAACAACAAACTAACACTAGAAGTTAAAACAACATTATTTCAACTCCACCCAGAAAAGGCTCCAGGGCCTGATGGCTTCCAAGCCATTTTTTTCCAAAAATGTTGGCATTTTCTTGGTGAGGATGTTTGGAAAGCTGTTGAAGCTACCATAAATTTAGGCTCCCTGCTAACAAAAATTTACAATACCTTCTTTTCCTTGATACCTAAGAAACATGATTGTCAAGATCTAGGAGATTTCCACCCAATATCTCTATGTAACACAATCTATAAAATATTATCCAAATGTCTAGCAAATAGGCTGAAAATATTTCTCCCTTCAATTATTTCTGAAGAACAGACAGGGTTCGTGCCTAATTGATCAATCCTTGATGGCATAATAATAGCTCAATAAATTATACATACTGCGCAATTTAATAAAGAATCATGCATGCTCATTAAAATAGATATTCAGAAAGCATATGATAGAGTGGAATGGAGATTCCTCTATAAATGTTTAGAAGCATTTGGTTTCTCTAAACAATGGATAAATTTAATTTATAATTGCATCTCTTCTCCTAAGATCTCTCTTTTAATTAATGGCACTCCTGAAGGCTTCTTTGAAATATCTAGGGGCATCAAGCAAGGTGATCCATTATCTCCCTTCCTATATGTTATTATGGTAGAAGCCTTGGGTAGATCTATAACTAAGACCCATTTAGAAGGTAAAATCTCAGGAATCAGAGTCACAAAAAATGTACCTAATATCACTCACCAACAATTTGCAAACGAAACAATACTACCTGGAGCCAGTAATCTAAAAGAAGCTAAAGTCTTTAAATACATATTGGAAGTCTATTCGAAAGCATCAGGTCAAAGGGTCAATCCAAATAAATCAGAAATCTTTTTTATCAACACCCCCACACCTATAATAAGAAAAATATGTAATACCTTAGGATACAAGATAGGGAAGTTTCCCTCTAAATATTTAGGGATCCCCTTAGACAAGGGGACACGTAGCTCAAAATTATGGGAAACATTGGTGTCTAAAATTCATAATAAAAAGGGTAGTTGGAAAGGAAAATGGCTTACCAAAGCAGGTCGGGCAATGATGATTAAGTCGGTCCTGACTGCTATACCCACGTATCAACTATCTCTCATACCTCTACCTCTCAATATTAAAGCTAATTTAGATAAGACACTTAGATATTTCTATTGGCAAGGGACGTCAGAAGATTAAAAATCAGCTCTAATTAAATGGGATAACCTATGCAAACCTATTTCTCAAGGAGGATTAGGCATTAAGAACCTCCAGTGGTAGAATTCGGCATTAGGTGCCAAATTAGTATGGAATATGTATAATAACCCCAACAGTAAATGGGCTAATGTTCTCCTCAATAAATATATCCCTAATGCAGATACTATTAATTGTGTGTGTGATTTTTGTACCTGATCTGTAAACACAACACTTCAGTAAAACATTAGAGGTTAGTTGAAATTGAAATCATGCAATAAATTGAAAGCTAAACTAACCAGGCGATTTACTACCTTCTAATAGGTGCGAGTATGATGTTCTCATATTGTTATCGAGATCAATGACCTTGACAACACCTAAATGAAGGATTTGAATGCAAAACTGATATGAAATATGAATGCAATTAATCTTTTTTTTTAATTTTCTATGCAATGATATGATGAAAACTGATATGAATCTAGAATCTAAGATGAATTCTAAATGATATGCAATACTCAAAAACAAGAATGATCTCACAATAGCTTGGATTCGCAAAGATGATTCTTCAGTCTCCAATTCAATAGCATGAGGATGCAAAAATATGAGATGATCTGGAATGAGCTGAAGCCTTAATTTATAGAAATCTAGGGCTTTGGAGGTGCATGAAAGAAAGCCATAAATCACTCAAATAAATTCAACTTGATTTTTGAGTTATCTAAAAATAAAGAATAATTAACTCACAAAAACATGCAAAAGCAAAGTTTAACTCAAAATAGAGTTTAGATTTAATTGATAATTGATAGTTGTCTTCTTTTCTTGATTGTGCATGTTTTATTTATGAATTAATTAATAATAGAGTGATTTATTTCTAACTTAACTGATTTTGAAAAATAAAACAATTGATTTATGGGTTAATCAATTATTTTTCAAACTTTTATTCAAAAACAATATTATTAAAAATTGACAACTTGCTTTAATTAATTTAATAAGAATTTAATCAATTATTCATAGGATTTTTGGATTTATTGTCAAAATTAAATAATACAATTTAGGAATAAATAGAATTAACTTTAATTAAACAATTAAGTGGCAGAATTAAATCTAATTAATTAAATATTTAGAATATTCAATTAATCAAACTTTAGGATAAATTGGATTTATCGCCAAATAATTATTAAATTAAAGATAATTATGATAAATAGGAATATTTCTAGGAATATTCCCCGATGTAGAATTTAAGATAATCAATTAGGATTCGATGATGTTCAGATGTGCCTTTGGTTAGGACTTCGATGTCGATTTTGTTCGATGTGTCGATATAGGAGGTTAATGAACCTATAGCCCATTTTTGGGGTATTACATTAATATATTTAGAGCCCGGTCACATACGAAAGGGTCTCGCATATGGAATTTTATTAATAGCTCTAGAGATATTATTAATAACCTTCTCACATGGGATGTGGGGTCAGGCAGCAAGATTTTATTTTGGGAAGATTCATGGGGAGGGTATCCTCCTTTGATAAGGGAGGGCTTTTCTTAGGAGTTTATTATTCTCTGTAAATCTAGCATAGGTAGATATTTCAAGGATTATGTCAAAGCAAGAGAGGATCCTATTTGGAGATTACCAAATGATGCACTAATAGATTCAGATGAACTTATCAAATTTTGTAAAATTCTTAGTAATAGAGTATTAACTCTTAAAAGTAGAGCAGATCATCTAATATGGGCAGGGTCTAATGATGGAAGGTACAAAGTAAAAGATGGTTACAAATCTATTCTGGAAAAACATAAAATGGATTCTTTAGATATACCTTTACCCCTATGTTGGAATAAGGCTTGCCTTCCTAAAGATGGGCACTTCCTTTGGGCGGATCTTCAAAAGAGAATCCTAACTTCTGACAGAATTAGGAAACTAGGCTTTGAAGGCTCGACAAGATGCCCTTTGTGTGAGTGTCAAGAGGAAGACATTAACCACCTATTCTTAAACTATGAATTGGCACAAGAATGCTGGAACTAGTTATGTAAATGCCTGAATTGGTCCCTGGCTAAGTCAAATGATTTTCTGGATTTTCTCAAAGTGTGGCCTTTCCTTAACAAAGAGAGTTTATTTAAAGATATCTGGGTCATAGCCCCATCCATAGTGGTCTGGGAGCTATGGAAAGAATGTAATAGAAGAATTTTCACAAATCAAAAAATTTATATAAATTCAATCACTAATAAAATAGAAATAGAAATTGTTGAGATTATCAACAACAGACTTCAGAATGTACATAGTTATGAAAAATCCTTCAAACAATGCGACAATGACCTAAGAAGAATCTAGCCTAATCTAGATATCCCACCTCTATATGGTAAAGGGGGGAAAAAGTCAAAAGCAAAGAGAAGTTCTTGTAAATGGACCTCCCCTAAAACTGGATGGTACAAACTTAACTTTGATGGGGCCTCCAGAGGCAACCCGGGCACAGCTGGCTTAGGAGGAATTATCCACAATGATAAAGGAGAAACTATTGCAAAATATGCTAAGGCCATTCCACCAACTACCAATAATATGGTAGAATGTGTAGCAGTTCTCAAGGGCCTTAGATTATGCCACCAGCTAGGCCTTTCATGTCTAGAGATAGAAGGTGATTCCCAAATTATTATTAATGCTATTAGAACAAGGAAATCTACAAACTGGAAACTAGCATCGAAATTAGAGGAAATTTTGGAAATTCTGGATAAATTCGACCTAATAGAAGTAAAACATATCTATAGGGAAGGAAACTTAGATGCAAACCTCCTAGCTAATAAAGGAGCAAATGGAGAAACTTTCTCAATAATCACGTAACTTCCTAAAAAAAAATCCCCCCAGGATACTGACCAACTTATCTAAGCATTAAGAGGTCATGGCTTGATTATGATATTAGTGTTTGGTGATAGAATATTATCACAGATTGATCCTTCTTGTGTCATGGATGGGGCAAGCTGGTCTTTCTTCTTTTTATTGAGTCTCACCTGTTCTCCCTGGTTCTATATTTCTTCTCATCCCTTGATGTCATAATCCTTCCCCTTTGAACTCATATCTTTATCTTCTTAAAGGTTTATCCCATAGGGGTCCCCTAGATGTCTTTTATCTTCCTTCTTTTTCCCACTTTCTCTCTTTCCATCACTTTGTCACCTTTTTCTCGTGTTTTAGTGGCCTCTTTAGCCTTTCGGGCTTTCCTTGTTATTAAGATAGGATTCTTTCTTATTTTATGGTGTCCTTATGTTATAATGGTTATATATTCATGATGATATGACATTCATTATGGATTACTTCTTTGGATTATCTGCAATTTGGACATCCTTTTTTCAACTTTCTCTCAGTATATATTAGATAACTTAATCCTTTTTTGTTAAGGATTTTTCACTGGAATGGTCGTATCTATGATTACGATCTCCTAGAAAATAGGACTATCTCTTGGATGAAGGATTTGTAATGATGCCATAATTTTATTCATATAGATTACTTTCTCCCTAATACCGGACATCTATTGAGTCACATTAAATAATGATGAGTTACCTCTTTGATTCAGCATCACTAAGTATGCATAGTAATTGGCAAGTCATGGGTTACAGGGATAACCCCCTCTCAGTGGCCTTCTGCAGACACTCCCTTGTGTAATAACAAGATAGGTAAATGATGATAGATTTTTTAATTTAGAAGAAGCTACAGGAAATTTCTAGAGAGTTGCTGAGCTATTTATATACTCAAACAACCCCTGTAGCCTCTCTTCATTGAGAAAAATGGAATCAAGGCTAACAACCTTTTCCACTAAAGGAGATAGGGCTATGGCCTTTCGAGGTCTTACCTTCCTGGAAAGATGGAATTAGATTTTGAATCCTTTGCCAGAATCAACTAGGAGAGTAGTGGAGTAAGCAATAGGTGACAAGTATTTTGATAATGAATTTACATATAGAACTAATGGAGGCATCATAGGGCTATTCATTGCTTTGGCCACTTTCACTGGTAAAACTAAAGAAGAAATTGTACAGGTAGCTAAGGAAATCTTTATAGAAGACCATATTGGAGGTCTGGAAAAGATGGTGATGTGTGTTGATAATAATCTCACCATTCCCTTTCCTAAGTTAACAATGCAAAATGAAGTAGATAAATTGGAGGAAATTCCTCAATCCCATCATATCCCTATGATGACTTTTAAAAATGAAGAATGTTTTGATCTACATTGGCCAGAAATGGCCAGGAACATCGATTTTCTTTTCAATGAGATTCTTTATGAAGAATTTGATACTGGATGGCTACTAAATTACTAGAGAAAGGAAGGATTTAAGATATCGAAGAGCCTGGATTTAATCGAGCCACAAAGTCTTCATATCTTGGCTCCCAAAGTCTCCAGATGCACTCGTCATACCAAGAAAGAGATTGAGGAAGTGGAATGCATAGTAGTCATGGTGAAATAGGACCATGTCTGGAAATGCACGGCTGTTCAGAAGGAAAGTGAGTAATAGTTTGGAAGAACAATAATAGATGTATATACTATACTAGTATTTGAAACCTGGAGTATCATCGGCTTAGATTATTAACAGTCATAAATTGTATATAGTTATACTCACTTATACAATATTACAATGTATAAAGTCATGTTGACCTGTAAATCTTTCATATACATGTAATGGTCTATAGATAGTTGGTGCTACTGTTACAATATTATCAAATGTATGTATATGATATTATTAATATACAGTAAGTTTGGTTAGCAATGGTACATTCGGGAATTTAATTTATAGTGGAAACAGTGGATTCAGTGATGCATTTTGATCAATCTATACTAAGTACTCTATGGGTCATATTTAGGATAAGTGTTACTGTAATGCATATGTAATTTGAATTTGTTGGATTACATTTTGAAATTCACCAAGGATATATGTAGTAGGAGTGTTAAACAGAATGATTGGTTTAAACTATAAACTATGGTTTACAAGATCTAAAGGGTTAGGGGATGATATGCTCTGCAATCTATACTCCTACCTCCTAATCTCCCCATTAGGTTTGAACTATAATTTATAATTGACTAGTTATGAAACATTATGAATAGCCTCAACAGCCAACAATGCTTACATGCTGATCTTCAGTAGTTGAATCAACTTTTATTCTGATATAATGTTTTACTTAAATTAGTATATGTATTCCTTCCCCTATTATTTTGAAATGGAATTCTTAGATAGAAATCAAAACATCAGGGGGAATAATACATATATGATCAGGCCTATATAATGACATTATTCTTAACTCTATTGAAGGAGGAATGGTTAGGTTGTACACGTGCAATTTGGTGTGGATCTAACCTTAATAAAGAAGCAATCTACCCTTTCATTGTTTCATTTCAGATGGCCTTTCAGTAACAATCTACTTATGGTTCATCTTTAGCATCTTATAATTTCAAGTGCTTCATAAATGTGGCAGGAATTAATGAACTTGATGCCTGACTTTTATATTTTGTTATAGCCTTTGGTTGGCCCTGGTGGAACAACTCAGTTTTGAATGGATATTCACACTATCTGTGTTATAGCCTTTGTTTGATATGGTTCTCTACTTAGTCAGTTGTTTCTTAAGATCATTATGTTAATTTTGATCAAGATCCTTAGTATATGACCTCGCAGCCTTCTGTTAATCTATGGTAATTATGTTAAGGTACAGCAAAGGAATCAGTGTTGATTTGTTTTTTAGATATAGGGTAAGAGGGATATCCATTGCTCCCTCTTACTGCATCTAAAATTGTATATGCCTACTTTCCCTTTTCATTTTGATATATGAAACTTTGGTTAATTAGAACTCAAAATGAAAAGGGGAAGTAATCATATAAGATATAGTCTTTAAATTTGAGATTCAGCATAAACTGGGTATGCTGATATAGTATACTAGAATCAGAACTAGTATACTAATGTCTAGCCTTTTTATAAAGCGGATATCTATTTATTTAATTTTCTAAGAGGAATTGTCTCTTGGTTATATGAACCTCTACTTGTTGGTATTAGGCTCCTGAAATTTTGAAGAAATACTTTAGTGAAGTATGACAGTGATTTCTTCACATTAGTATTACAACTCATGCTGATAAGTTCGCACTAAGGAAACAAGGATAAGACAACAGACATATAAGTCATGCTTATATGAGTATATGCTTATTTTACCAGTAGGTAGAAGTGTAGACTAATTCACAAATCTAATCTTTTTTTAGTAGAAACAATTAACTAATTTTATACTCCTAGAATACTTATATCAACATAATCAAGAATACATGTTCCTTATTTTGGCTTACTAACTCCTTAATTGAAGGTTTCTTTTATAGTGTGTAGATGGTATTTCTTTATTCTCTTACAGGTATCAAGGCATCCTTACTTGCCCAACACTTGGGGAAAGGTAATAAGGTAAAGGGTAAGAATCTAAATTTATTTATGTCTCATTCAAATTTCTTCATGATCGTTAACTAGGTGGGTAGGAAGAAGTATGCCTTTCGTTTCAAGTGCAAGAATAGCAGAAGGTTTCTGACATCGGTCGGTGCCACTCAGAGAATCCTACTGGAGGTCTATCCATGTATAGGGACAATGATATCAGTAATCAAATTGCATATGATGAATCATATTGATTTTTCTATGTAATTGTAACTAAACAACAACTCCAATTACTTTTGATAAGTCTCGATATTTATCGAGTAGTGGGTATGCCCATGATAATTTTGTATTAGAATCTAGACTTATAGTCCTAGGCACGGCTACAGGTTTTCTCGACCCCGCTCTTCTCTACCAGCGCCAGCACCGAGCAGGGTATACACGTAATATTTTATTTAATTAATAACAAAAATCTTGGGCCTTGGCCTTTTACCGATAAATAAAAATAAAAATTAAAAAACATAATTTAATGTTGTTTACAAAATTATTGTATAAATTTAATTATATTTTATCTTTCAAGTAGTTCTTTTTTATTTTAATTTACTTTGTAAATTACTGTACTAAAGTATAAAACTGGTAAACTTTAAGTATACAAAATTACATTACAAAACCCTACATAGAAAACCAAAACCCTAGGTAGTAAAATAAAAACGTAAACCTATACAAAATTAAATTACAAAACCCTAAACTTAGAAAACCAAAACATAAATTTAGAAACTCTCTCTCTCTAGTTTTAATTATTTAAGTCTTTCAAGTTGTAAGGTAAAATGTATTTTACAGTATGTTAAAATTGTAATGTATTTTACAGTATGTTAATTATAAATTATCATGTTTTTATATGTACGCAAATTGGCAATATGGATGATTTTCACATTGATGAGCTTATAGGTCAGCATGCACCACCACCACCACCACCTCCTCCACCTCCGCCTGGAGAGTTAAGAGATAATATTAGGAGAAATGTAGAGGTGATCATTAGAGATATAAATATTATTAGGAATGATCCCTATCCATCTACCTAGCTACTACGCCTTGTAGATAGCATGCAAGGCATAGTAGATTCCGTACACACATTAGACTATGAGATTGATAGTTTTGAGTCATGGAGGGAGAGTATGCACATATATTATGCTAACGGCCTCTCTTATAAAGAGGTTAATAAATTAAAAATTACAAAAACTAATTTGGCACACTATTTTTTTAACCCTACAACGGGTGAGTAGATACTTGGCAAGAAGCCACGTATTTTGATTAGATGGTGTAGACACCTTGGCATAGCAGAGCATTTTTGGGAGCGGTGGTGGATGGTATTTGACCATCCACCACATGCTAATCATGAGGTCCCACTTTATTTTTTGAAGAAATTATGGGCTGAATTTGAATTGGGTAAGAAACCCAATTATTTTGACATGAGAGCATTTCAAGGGGTTGGCCGGGGCATGCCACAAGATAGGCCAAGGGCCAAATTGAGTGATAGAACTAGAAATCATGTGTGCAATGAGCCCCTTATTCCTCTTCCATCTCTTGTACTTCCTGCACCTGTCCATCATCGAGCAGTGCAGTCATCTCTTGGTTCTTTGAGTGCCGTTACGGGCAATTTGGTACAGCACTTGACCTAGGCAAGGACTGCCCCCAGCATAGCACATGTTCGCACGAGTTGTGGGGCTGGTATATGTAGGTGTCCCCAATCTGATCCTGATGTTGCCCATGCTGCCCATGGTGGATATGGTGATGATGATGATGGAGGACATGGTGGATATGTCGATGATGATGATGGCACACATTGTGATGCTAGAGATGATATCTCATCATATGTTGATTTACTTAATGAAGATGATGATCATCTCACATAGGCAAATTTAATTATAATTTATATAGTGCAATATTAAATTTCTTATTTATACAATTATGAGCCATAACATGTGGATTTTTGGTGAACAGAGGATGGTTAACCCTCCATCATTCATTAGCCACCATCATATGATGTCGACACCTTGACATATCGGTGCTCCATTTACGGTATGCACTTTGATCTTGATACATTTAAACTTTAAACAAAATAAACTTTAATTGATAATGTGTTTGAAATATTTTTTGATTTTGTAGGGTCTCTCATGTACCACTAAGATTGGCAGTCCTTCATTCACTACCCCACTAGTCACTGAGAGTTAGCCGCATATACCTGTAGTATGTTTTTCAATTATTAATTTTAAGTGTTTATATCTTACTAATTTATGTACAACTTTGATTCACACTTATTTTTTTGCAATTGTAGGATTTTGGATTGTCTCATGTTGCACAATTGTATTTACGTCCTAACTCATTGGTGACATTAGCTACGTGTCACACACAAGTAATGTACACATGTTTTTATTCCATAAATATATAGTCAAGTTATATATACTTTATAATTTATGTATATATGTACTATATAAGTTTTATTCATACGTTATATATGTTGTTGAGGTCGACACCACCATGAGTCTTGGCATGGCTACAGGATTAAGCCAAATGTAGCCATCGACACTATCCTTTGAGGTGATGATTAAAAGTAATTTTTTAATGTCCATTGTGTATCTAGATCTTTTACTCCTAATTATTAAAAAATTGTACTTTAAATGTTTTTACAGGACTTGGCTACATCCACTTTTCATGTAGCTGAGGATGAGGGTACTCGAGCCCAAACAAAGTAGGATGAGGGTACTCAGGACCAGACAAAGCATGTTGATGCAACACAGTCCTCTTCACTTGGAGTGAAGAGGACTGCATATCAACTAGATGAGTAGAGTTAGATTATGATGACTATTTGGACTTGTTTTATGATGATGATTATTTGGACTTGTGTTATGATGAATTTTTGTCATATTATTTAGATTATGATGATGATTATTTGGACTTGTTCATATTATTTTTACTTGTTAGAGTAGGACTTGCATTACATACTAGGGTATATACACAAAGATGGGGGACCAAAAAGATGCCACTTTTCTTTTTGGTCCCAAATCATGCATAGTGCGTACACACTAAAGGGCACATGCCCTATGGCTTGGGTTGCCCAAGCCTTAGGCTTGGGTAATCTAAAACAAAGCGTGTAGACCAAATAGGGCACGCGCCAAATTATGTGTGCACCAAATAGGGCACACGCACTTTGTAAAATCACAAAATTTTCAACCCCGTGCACACTATGCAAAGCCACAAAAGTGTAATACATATTTTTACATAGCCCGTGCACGCTATGAAAAACTAGAAAGAGAGAGAGAGAGATAAGGGATATAGAGAGAGAGAGAGAGAGAGAGAGAGAGAGAGAGAGAGAGAGAGAGAGAGAGAGAGGTAATTTATACAAATATAACATTTAAGTATAAGTTTGATAATTACTTATACTTTAAGTTATATTTGTATAAATTATAAAATATAATGCTTTTAGGATGTTTGGGATAGGTTCCAGCTTCATAGGAGTTAACATGCAGATTCTAGATTTGAAAAATTCTAGACTTAGCCAAATTTCAAGATTCAGCAAGCCTTCAGCAGGGTTACCTCCCACAATCCATCATGGATTTCTAAGGTCAAACTGAAGCTAGCAAAAGGATTCCCAAAGGGTTTTAACTCATTTTTATCACAAATCACTCAGTTTTGACTCCATCTCTATGACAGACTTAGCTCATCTCTCACCCAAATCTCTCTCTCTCTCTCTTATGAGAGAGAGAGAGTAGATAAGGGGGAGAAATAGGATTATGTGAGAAGGGAGAGAGAGAGAGAGGGTAATGAAAGAGAGATAGTAGATAAGGGGGAGAGATAGGATGATGTGAGAGAGAGAGAGGGTAATGAAAGAGAGATAGTAGATAAGGGGGAGAGATAGGATGATGTGAGAGAGAGAGAGAGAGTAGATAAGGGGGAGAGAGAGGGTGATGTGTGTGTGTGTGTGTGCATGAGAGAGAGAGAGAGGGTAATGAAAGTGAGAGAGTGGATAAGGGGGAGAGAGAGGGTGATGTGTGTGTGTGTGTGTGTGAGAGAGAGAGAGAGAGGGTAATGAAAGAGAGAGTAGGGGAGAGAGAGAGAGAGAGAGAGAGAGAGAGAGAGAGAGAGATTTGGGTGAGAGCTAAGCTAAGTCTGTCATAGAAATGGGGTCAAAACCAAGTGATTTGTGATAAAATGAGTTAAAACCCTTTGGGAATCCTTTTTCCAGCTTTCGTTTGACATTAGAAATCTATGATGGATTATGGGAGGTAACCCTATTGAAGGCTTGCTGAATCCTA
Source organism: Chamaecyparis obtusa (assembly GCA_027943335.1). Taxonomy (NCBI): domain Eukaryota; kingdom Viridiplantae; phylum Streptophyta; class Pinopsida; order Cupressales; family Cupressaceae; genus Chamaecyparis; species Chamaecyparis obtusa. The sequence goes on from BSBK01002642.1 coordinate 1,703,194, forward strand.
AAATTTGGCTAAGTCTAGAATTTTTCAAATCTAGAATCTACATGTTAACTCCTATGAAGCTGGAACCTATCCCAAACATCCTGAAAGCATTATATTTTATAATTTATACAAATATAACTTAAAGTATAAGAATAAGAAATTAAAATTATCAAACTTATACTTAAATGTTATATTTGTATAAATAACCCCCCCCCCCCCCTCTCTCTCTCTCTCACTATATAAATATGTCTTAAATATTGCGCAGGCCCTATAGGGCATGCACACTATGCAAATTTTTTACTTTCATAGCGCACACGCGCTATGAAAGTCATAAATTTAAATAGTGTGCATGCACTATAGGGCATGCATGCTTTGTAAAGCATTTGAATTTACCAATCCTAAGGCTTGGATTTTCCTTGGAGATCCAACCCAAAGGCTTGGATGATTGAAATAGGCCTGAGATGTGTTTTCCAGCAGACATACAAAAAATTGACATCTTTTTTTGTGTGCTCCTCGTCAGGTTTACTCATGGCTCAAGAATGTAAAAATCAGATGATGTGATATTGTAGATCTCTCTATTAGCTATCTAAGCATATAATTTATTTTGAGTTCTAATTATGTTAAGTTTTTCAACTCTAAATTCTTTTGTGTGTATGTCTATTTTTTGTAAAAAACCAACATTCAGTATTTTGGGCATAGATTTTGGCTCGTTCATCGAATTTTGCAACAAGTTACATTTTTAGAAACTAGACTCCGTTCTACACACTTTAAAAAAAAAAGAAAATTTGATTTTTGATTAGTTTTAAATGATTTCTAGGGGGAGCACACAGAAATTTCATGTTTTGAGGATGTGTGCACTTCGTAAATTCATCAAAAATTATACATTCATGAAAAAATTACCAAAAAAATCAGGGATAAACTACGTGGTGTTAGCTAACTTCTCACTAGAGAAATTCAAAAAATTAAAAAAAAAAGTTAACATTTTAGGGGGAGCACACCAGACGCTATGTTATGTTTTTGGACAAAATAGAACCACTTTTTGTGCTCCCCCTTTTTGAGGGCCTTAATCTCCACCATTTTCAAAATAAGTTAGTAGTTTAGGAACTAGATTCAAAGTATTACAACTTTTTTTTTGTCGCATCTTAAAATTTTGAGTCTAACTATCTTCAATTTCTTGTTGAAGTTCAGAGTTTGTTGATTTCAAGAAAAAAGTGGCATCTTATACCCCCTTTTTGGTCCCCCATCTTTGTGCACTTACCCACTAGTCCACTTGTTATTATATATTGTACTTGAACTTGTTTTTAGAGTAGGACTTTGTTTTGTGATTGTATGTATATATCATTAGTTGATATGATGGACATTATGATACATGTAAATTATTTCAGGACTTGTTATGTTATTTATCTTAATCATGAGTTGTTATTTAGATATATGAGGTTATGGAAAAGAAATCATTTTTAATATCAATTATAATTAAATTTATCAATATCCTAAAAAAACCATCTATCAAACAATGAGATCTATTAATTCATGTCTAATTGATCTAAGTACAATATCTAGATACATTACAAGTAATATGAACACTTTGATTAACTATAAAAAAAACCATCTATCTAACAATGAGATCTATTAATACATGTAATTGACAAGAACAGTATGGATGTTACAAACTTAATATTGACTTTGATAATTAACTATTAAAAATCATTAATTAATATTGACTTCGATGTTACAAGTAATTTATTGAGCTTGATTAACTATTAAAAACCATCTATCTAACAATGAGATCTATTAATTTGAACAATGAATTTATGGATGCACAAATAAATCTATCATAATCTATTAAGTGAACATAATCTGACCAATGTGCATAGTTTAATATTTAGAACAAAATTAGGTGAATACAAAGTTATGAATTTAACTTAAATATTTAAAAAAAAATTCAATGAATAAAAGTCAGTTCACGTGAACTTAAATTAAAAATCCAAGAATACAAGAGTGCATTGTACTACATAAATAGTTCATGTCTATGTTCCTCCAGAGATCCCGCATCTTAAAAATAAACATGTTCAAATGTTAGAATTTATACAAGTTCATTTAAAGTCAATTTTAATTTAAATTTCAAATCTATATCTCTAAATTATAAATTATGACACTTCAAAGAAGACATGTAGAAAACATATAAAAATATGACAAATTGAACAAAAACTTACACATGTATAAATTTGATTCAACCTAATGTACCATCAACATCCTCTCTTTTTTGCAATGCGTCTATGATTTCCTCATGCTCTTCCATTGAAAGTGTCCATAATATTTTATTAGCGGGTCTCCCTTTGTATCTTCCCAATTTGATATTTGTTGCCACTACTAAATGGGAATAGTGCATAATCTTCTTTTTGGATTAGTAGTCTTCAAAAGCTGGTAAACCATTCCTTCTTGTTAGGTATTTGCATAGCCATGTATCAACTACCACAACAGACCCAATTGGATACTAAAAATCATCATCATCTACTTAATGACATATAACCTTTTTCTTAGGTTCTACACATCGAGCTAACCAATACTATGTTTCCTCTTCATTATCCTCAAGTGCAACAACATACACATGTCCTGCAAAACAAAATTAAGTACATGCACAAATAAAACTTGTTTAAAGGTTTATAATTCAAATATATAATCATAAATTATATGGCATACACATGTAACTAATATAATTTAAAGTTTTACAATAAATTGAATTAAATTACCAGGTTGTATGAGGTTTGAAACACGATCATAATCTTCTAATCCAAAGGTGTGATCCAGGTATTCATTTATTATATCATCTTCATCTTGTCTCTCACTTGGTGTTAAGGATTTTTGTTGCCATTCTTCAACCCATTCTGTATTCTCGCATTCTTCTCATTCACCTGCAACACAAAATTGACAAAAACATGCAAGATCCCTAGTCCATATAGTCCAAGTGTTAGAATTAGAACTCCTAAATGAATACCATTTAGCCGATCCACTGATTGTATTAAAATCATATCTTGAAAGGATATTCTTCTCCTCAACTAGCCATAAAAAATGTCTGATTGTAGAGTTCTGACTTGATCCTGTAGACAAACTTGTTTTACACCATTCAACAATTGCACGTGCATCTTTAAATTTTGTTCTTTCTTCAAATTTGAATTGCTCTCTACAAAGGGCTCTCTTAACTTATGCACCGACACCATCATGTTCTCCCTTCCCGTGTCCAGCCTAAAAATAACTCTAGATATGTTGGATATTTATTTTCTTGTGCATCCTACTCAACCAATAAAATATTCTAGCATTCTTAAATTGCCCTGTGCAATTATCTGACCATATTAGATGTTGTGTTATATGAATTTCTCTCTCACTTAAATTTTCATAAAAGGTCTTAAAGAAATACTGGACAAACTCCGATGAGTGTAACTTATTATCACTCATATAGAAATGGTACTCTCTCAATATTTTATGATCCTCTTCTGTACTATCAAGTGTATGTCTATAGACAATATGAACAAAAATTGTTACTTGCACTGAATGTAATATTGTGGTTGGATCTCATCTTGTGGTGCAAGCATGTAGTTCTCTACAAAATCAACAACTGAAAGTATACTACCAATTGGAAATGTATTCTTGCATATGTGAAATTTTCCATCAAGCCATCTAGAATTGTGAGAGTGTTTCACATATTTAGGTACGATCTTACTCTTGAATTCATTCATAAAAGCATTAACACTAAGTTTTTTAGTTATTAGGTCACACCATTTTCCAACTTTTCCATCCTTCAATGGATACTCAACAGTTTTAAATCTTTGTACATCAACTAATTGTTGCCCAAAATCAAATTAAATATTTTCATGCAAACATTCATCTAATAATGTAAGATTGCCACATACATCACATACACCAAAAAAAAGGAATTCAAAAGATAAAATTGCTCATTAGGTGGGTTACAAAACAAATTTGATATAAACTCCTTTATAGTTTGAGGTGGTATATTTATACCACATTCCTGCAACATTTTATTAGTATGCATAGTAGAACATATAGATTGAAAAATATCATAATGATAACGAAATTGAACATGAGTTTCGCAACAACATGTGATTCTTTCTTTGTTAATCCTTACATACCATGGTTTACATTTTTCAAAAAATCTTTGACTAATACTAATAGTTAACACCTTATCATCCACAAATTTTTTATACAATTCTATTTGAGTCATATCTAAAAGGTGTTTTGGATGTGGATCATAAAATTTTGAACTAACTCTTAATTTAAGAACATCTCTGGCATTAGGGGATACTCTTGTTTTATCGTGCCAAAATTTTTCAATCAAATTTTTGACTTCACCAATAAGTTTTATGTCAGACCTCAGGAGTCTACGACTGAAGGTCCATAAATGGTTTTCCACATCACTTTCAAAGTTAACTCTTCTCTTTATAGCTCTTGTTAAAGTTTTACGATGAATATTAAGATATCCACTTATGTTTGAGATCATTCTTTTATCAGTAGTAGTTTTGTTTACTAAAGATGTTGTTATTGCTCGTCGTGCCGCATTACTATCTTTAGAATGACTTTTCTTTCCAATTGTGTTAAAGGCACTAGCAACATTTGATGCAACTTGTTTTAGAGACTCATCCTTCTTCTTGGTTTTCACATAAATGCCTAACCTCTTCATCACTTTTTGCATTTTAGACATTTTAATTAATTGACATTGAAACCCAAATTTCTTATTATAAAAAATTGTTTAAACAATCTGCTCACATGTGTCCTAATCTGTCTCCATGAAACCAAACCATGCAAATTGTCTAGCACATCAATTTTTATTTAAAATTGTTCATTTATTTCAGTATCATTCAAATGAGTTTCTTTCTCAATTGGTGTTTCTATGTCTACATCTACATTGTTGATTTCAATCTGAATTGGTGTTTGATTTTTAGTTTCAATTGGGGTTTGACTTTCAGTTCCTTTATCATTATGATTAACATTACTAATTTTTAAAATTTCACGTGCAATTAAATTTGCTAATGTATTTTCAAGAATAAAATTTAAATCATTTTTATTGTAACCTACTTCTACCAAATCATGAACATCTTTATCAGAATAAGTTGTAACATTTGGATGTGAAGACATACTTGTATCCAATACTGGATTAGAAGATGCACCTGAATTTTCTTCTTCAACCTCTTCATCCATTATGGTGTCTTCATTGTCCTCCTCTTCTGAAACAATTGTTGAACTTGATGCTCCAACATTATTCAGGTTTCAAAGTCTTTCTCTTCTTTCTCATTGTCATTTTGCCTCCTCTCTATTTTTTGCAACCTCCTAATATGTCAGAACCTTCGTTGGCCTCTTTCTGCATCAGTTTGATCCCATTTTTGCACCAAGATTCGAGTTCAAATAATTTTTTTTGAATGTCAGATCCAAAACAAGACAAAAGTACAGAATGTTGATAGAAATATTTTGTTTGCCTAGTACAAATCGATAAAAAAATGATTGAAAACTCGTCAATCATTGAGATCAGGCCCACAGTCTTATTTTTTGGTTGCAACAGCTCTTTATGAAATGGGCACCCATTATTTAAATCAAACTGGGTGCCTATTTTGTAAATCTATCAGTGAGAACCATACCCGCTGGCTTGGGTTTTGGTCCGAGACAGGCTTGGTGCGACCAAGCCTATGCTTGACCCTGCAAAAAAATGGCTAAGGCATTACAGACTAAAATTTTTGCCTTGCCATAATTTTTTGCACACCTTCCCAATTGAATTTTTTGATAAAATGAAAACCCACTTTAGCTCTTATTGTGTAGATTATAAAAATATAAATTTTATAGTGATATGATAAATTTTAATATTTTTACAATATTTATTAAGCCAACGTGGTACCTAAACTTAAAATACTAAGGTTAACTAAAACTTTAATAACTTTTTTAATTTTACATTTTTTGAAAAATGAGTTATATGAGACCAATCTACATAGAATTTCCTTCAAATTAAAAAAATAAAATTGAAAACAAGTGAATTTATCATCAAATTATGGTGTGTGTACACCAGAGGTTTCAAAAATGTACTTTATAGTCAATTAAAAATTAATTTAAAAAAATATTCAATAAAAAAATAAGATAAATTCTGACCAATCTTCAGTGTTTTAGGTACCTTTTCCCAAAATAATTCACAAAAATACATTCATTTACTTCAAAAAAGGGTGATCGTACATGTGTCAAGTGTGGTCCCGAACAAGAATTTTGAAAAAGTGGTTTTTAAACATGCCTACTAAAATTCAATTTATACCATTTGGGTATTGAAATAAATTACATATCTAAAAACTAGACTCCAAGCACTACATTTTATATTACTCAAGTTTTCCAAGATTCAATCTTTAAGTGTCTCAAATTTTGACATCAATTGACAGAAATTTTGAAAAATAGAGAAAACACTTCCACTTTTTGGCCAAAAGTGGGACTCAACTTCTTGTGGCCACCCTCATAATATTTTGCTTCTTGGGAATTAAATGATCCATTCTCATCACTAGACTTGTCGATACTCAAAATTCAATTGATTTTCTACTAAAAAGAATTTTGAGCGTACTTTTAGTTTATTTAGACTCTTAGAGTGTATCTAGATTTGTTCTTTTATTCAACCCACTAATTATTATGGTGACTTTTTAGGCACTTTAAAGTATATTTTTCATAGACAAAATCTTGAGTTAATTCATTTGTTATAGTTTTAGCAAGTTCTATTTTTTGAATCAAATTTCCAACAAAGACCAAGATAATTATAAGAATAATGTATATAACTACTTGATAAAACCATTATATATGCCAATAGTTCCCTAATTTATAGCAAATGTCAATTTCATTCAATGAATTAAATTCACACAAAATTTTCCATTTTCTCATCTGAATTGAAGTAAAATGAACTTTAGGACTTTAGCCAAGATTCAAACTAGTGACATCTAGGCTTCAAATTCAAGGTTTGAAATGTTGGAATGAATTTTACATCATAATTCTATGAACATAAATTTATTCAATTTAATCTTTTTCTAGATTTAATTTAGGAATCTAATGATATGTGTTCTCATATATGGACATTGAATTTATCCATTGGTCAACATATAAAGAAAAAGAATATTTTAGAAAAAGAATCAAAAATATTTTCTCTATTTTCCATTCATTGGTGTGAATTTTGAGAAATTCTAATATTTAGATATTTTTAGTTTTCATTTGAGTTTACCATTGAAAAAGATACATAAATGTACTTGGACTTTAGAATCATTTTCATATGCAAATATGCCTCACTTTTCACACTTGAAAACTAATATTAAAGCACACTCTTCAAATATTGTATCAGTATTTTAATAAGTATTTATAAATTCATCTATAAATTAAAATATAAATTACAATCGACATATCCCTTGTACCTCCTTTTAGTGTTAGTTCTAGTTTTAAAAAGTCACGAGAACAACTAAATATGCCCTTTTTGAGAATTTAGAACTTGGACAAAATCTATTATTATATATGTCATTATGTGTCCCTCTATCATGGGAATTCAAGAAAATTGGATTATTTATGTTATTTGATATGCAATATACATTATGTATTGACAATAATTTAGCTATCTCAAACATGTTCATGATAAAGTAACCACACAAGAGGTTACTCAAGTTTATCTTTTGTTCCATGTGTTGTATTTATAAGGTTAAATGAAATGGTCAAATTTTTTCTATAGCAATAGAGAATATATTCCTTTTACTAATCTATGACATCATTTAGGATAAATCTTGTGTAATGCACTTAACCTACCCCCTTCATCTTTATAGAAACTATTTCCATTTCATCATAAATCTTCTACATTTGATGGTGTGAATTGTCTCCTACAAAAACATTATATATGTTCTTATCAACCTCAATCCAATTGCTTCCATCTAGATGTTTTTTTCACTTTTTTTTTTTTTCCATCAAATTTCAATTTCACCCCACATTCTAGCTACAGCATATGTGCATGACATCAATAAATATAGAGAGCGAAAGGCCTAGAGATTTGTGCTGAAAAATAAAATTTTTTGACCTCTAACTAAAATTTGTTTTTCTCTATTGCAATTAATTCAAGTAGCAAGAGTGAGAGAACTACGTTCATTTCTTTGAGATCTACTAGGGTTTAGGGTTGTTTACTGCTATTCTGAAAAAAAAATCTTGTGTATATGTGTGTCATACTACATTTACTATGAGAACCATAGGGTTATTATGGCTCTAGCCAACTTTGGCCAAGCAATTGATGTTGAGTTAGAGTTGTTGCGACAAAAGCTCATGGTGCCCCTGAACAAATGTCCTTGCAAATTAATCCTAAAAATATTTCACAAGGTGTGTCCTCATCTGATGTTGTCCTTCATGTTCAAGATTTTGATAATGTCTATGAGTGGCTAGAGAAATGCACCTTGATAGATTATTTTGTGGGTAGGGTCCCTCCTAAAAGCATGTTACATGAATGGGTTGCCAAAGCCTAGTCTCCTCATGGAGTCTGACTTGGTGGCATTCAAAGCCTTACCAAGTTCTTTTTTGTCTTATTTTTTGAACCCTACTCATGTTGAGGGTATCCTCTCTCATGGGCCATGAACATTTGGGTCTTCCCTTTTTGTTTTTCAACGATGGTCTCGAGACTTCACTGTCTCAAATGAAAAAAAGATAAGGGTCTCAGTGTGGTTTGAGTTCCTTGGTCTCCCTCTTCCTTGTTGGACAGCCATTCATGCAAACCATTGATTATTCTATTGGTAAGGTAATTTATCTCGAACCAAACTACTTTTTTTAATTTTCAAATTTCTCAAAAGAGGATTTTTGTCAAGGTTGACTTTTCTTGCAACCTCAAAGAAACTGTCAATATCTAGGTGGGTTGAAATACCTTCACCTAGAAGGTTATCTATTTGAACCTACCTAATGCATGTTACAGGTGTTAGTCGGCTAAGCACAAGATCAAGGAATATCCTTTGGTTGTTCCAAGGATGAAATCCCCTCCTGAGGAGACCGACTCTCACCCTATGGAGGGAGCAAACAAAGATGAACGATGGACCACTATGGTTCACAAAGGCAAGAACTCTTCATCTTTGGTCTAGAATCATCCTGTTGGCTCATCTTCTCAGCCATCAGTGGAGACTCCTCCATAGGTTACACGTGCCTAGGTGGTCTCTACACTGACACTCCCTATTTCAAACCCTGGCCAGCATGGGAATGATTCAGCTGAGAGTGCTTCCCAACCTCCTTGTATTCACACTCCTCAAATTGTGTCAATTTTTTCTACTCAACAAATATTACAATGCTCTTGCAGCCCTCTTGGGCATGATGGGAATGTAGATAGTGGCTTAGAAAAGTGAAGAGTTATCTCCGAAAGGGATTCTCTTCCTAACTTTAGAACCAGTTCAAATTTTTTGCATAATAGTTTCACCTCTCTTGGTGATGAGGATGATATTCAAGATTTCATTTCATGAATTACATCTCATGGAATTTTTGAGGTTTCACAGACCTTGACAAAAAGTATTTTGTTAAAGATGTTCATCAACATTTTTTTGGCTTGGATGTTCTTTTCCTCCTGGAGGTTAAAATAGTTGGTTTCATGCTTACTACTACATGCCATGTTATTTAGTTGGATAACCTCATTTTTAATTCTCTGCATGATGTTAGTCGAGGTGGAGTCACTACTCTTATTTCCCCTCATTGGAATTCTTCTTTTATTGATCAAGGTTGTGACCCCATGTAGAGAATTGTATGGGTTTTGTTGTGAGTAGATGATAATTCCTTTGGGATTGTTAATACTTATGCTCCCAATGATGTTGTAGAAAGATCTCAGTTATGGTTTTGGATAGAGGATTTTCTACCACCTCCAACTTGAGTCATGTGTTGGGACTTCAATATGGTTGAGGTGGCATCATATAAGGATGGGGTTTTACCTTTTCATTGGACAGTAGGAGAGAGAGAGGCCTAGTACTACATGTACAATAAAATGGGTCACTTTCATCCCAATACCAATTTTTTGTGCCTTGATGGGATTTGTAACACTTTGTGTAATTTTAGAGTTGGCTCTGATAGGATTTTTAAAAGGCTTGATCATGCCATGATCACAACAAAATAGTTTTTCTCTTTTTTTGAAGATCAATAATTACTTGTCTTTCCACTTGTTCATGCGATGCTATCAGACCACTACCCCATTAAATTGTGTATTGAATGGAAGACAGCTAGGATGCATCCTTCCAAGATGTAGTTCTACCTAAATAAGTTGTTGTTGCATCATCAGGCCACTATGGCCCAAATCCAAAGGGTTTGGAACCTGGATCCCAGGCCACATCAGCCCACAAGTTGGATTGTGTGGTGGAATTATGCCATCACTTGCACTGTAAGGTTTCTCCACATCTATGGTAGATAACTTGGTATGTACCATTGGAATTTGTATGATGTAACTACCAAGGACCTTTGTGCTGCCACTAGAGCTTTGGATTTGAATCCTTTCGGCATAGATTTGCAAGTTAAATGTGCTTAGAAAAGGCACTAGAAAAAAATTGCAGATAATTATTCTACCAAAAGAGTTTAGATCAAGGCCAAAGTCCATTGGCTTAAGGTGGGTGACAAATCTTCAAAGGAATTTTTTCTGGATTTGAGAGCTCGTCATACCTCTGTGGGGATCAAGAGAACTAAGGAAGGTTAGCCATTTCTCATTGAGATTCCTGACATTCTTCAAGCCTTTTTCTGACACTATGAGAAGTTGTTCATAGTGTTGGGAAGTTATCCTACCAGAGACCAATCTTTGAAGGATTGTTTAGCACTTGTTCCCAAAAGGCTTTCAAAGGGTCAACATATCTTTTTTGATGAGATTCATACCATTGAGGACCTCAAGGAAGTTGTCTTATCCATGGTGGATTAAAAATCCCCTAGGAGTGATGTCTTTCCTTGGGAATTCTACAAGGTTCTTTCATTTTGTCTTGGCCTTGACCTTCATAAGGTCTATCTTGAAGAATTTCATTCCCAGTCTGTGGGAGAAATTATTAAGAAGGGGAACATCAAGTTCATTCCTAAAGATAGAGACCCATAAGATATTTATAACTGGAAACCCATTACCTTGCTCAATGTCTCTTACAAGATCATTGTCGAAGCATTGGCTCTTAAAATTCATCATATCCTATCTATTATTGCTAGGCCAAAGCAGATTAGATTTATCAAATCTAGATTCACCCTTGAAAATATTATTGATGTCTGGGAAGGTATGGAGTGGGATAAACACTCTAAGAAGAATGCAATCATTCTCAAGATTGGTTTTTCTAAGCCTATGACTACATTGAGTAGACTTTCATCCTTGCCATGCTTAAAGCCCTAGGATTTGGACCCAAATTCATCTAGTCTATCCAAATTCTTTCTAGGGATACTTTTACTTACATCACCATCAATGTGCCCTATTCTAATACTTTTGGCCTTTTTAGATCTATTTTCCAGGTTTTTCCTTTGGCTCCTTCCTTATATGTTCTTGTTGATGAAGGCTTTAGGTACTTTCTTTCCAACACAATCTTAGCTAGTCATGTTAGAGGAATTTACATTTTTGAGTCACCTACTCATTTTTTCAATGGACATTTTTTAGATGACTCCTTCCTCACTCTCATCAAGGTGAAAGAAAATTTTTAGGTATCTCTGCAGTGTCTTGACACTTTTTGTTTGGCCTCTAGTTGAGTTGTATAATGGCACAACAATCAATGCTACAGACAATCTTTCCTTCAAGCCCCACCCTGGATTCTCTAGTACAAATGGAAGTGGATACAAAATGATGAAATTTTCTACTTTCTTGGAATTCCTTTTTCCTTCCAAGCTTCACCAATGGACCTGTGGAATAAGGTTTTAGCTAGGATTGAGAAAACATTATCTTATAGGAAGACCAAGCCTCTTTCTTTGGTTGGAAAATTCTAGATTTTCTTTTCTCTAAGGTGTTGGCTACCACCCATGTTTACTACTCTTCATGTTGGGCTGCTTCCAAGGCTTCATACATGAAGTTGGAAAAGCTATTGAAATATTTTCTATGGGCTTCTAGAGCTGATCACCATGGGCTTCACAGAGTTGCAAGGGAGTATTTTTGTCTTCCCAAGGAGTTTGGAGGCCTAGGCCTTCTTTCTACCTAAAAGTAGGGTTTAGCTCTTTGTTCCAAATGGGTCACTCGAGCCTTAAATGGCAATGAGGCTTGTAAAAGTATTCTCAAACACTGTATTTCTTCAAGCTTTCTAGTCAATAGACCTGCCTAGAAGGGGATTGGTTTCCAAACCCTTCTTATTATGAAAGACCCAGTTCAAATCCAGGGTACCTTTTATGCCAAAAGTATAAGAAGAGCCTTGGAAGCTATTAATCCTTGGCTTTGGTTGGATGGAGATGGGTTTCATGATGGGTTATCGATGAACTGGCATAATATCTAGTGGTCCCCATTATTTCATTCATAAGGGCTCCCTCTTGTTGAGATCTAGGGTATTCGTACTCTATGTTTTCATAAATGTGGCATTAGAATGCCTAAGGATTTTTTCTCCAAGGCTACTATGACTCTTCGGTCATGGGATAACTTTTAGGTCCATTTTTTACTATCTCACCTAGATTGATAGACTTATATGACCTATTGGTCTCAAATTTTCCTTCACACATGTTACATAAGCTTGGCATTCAGTCTATCAATCCATGGTGGAAACATTGGAAGTGATATCATTGGACTCCTCTTTCCAGTTATAAACCCAAGATGGGTTATCACTGGTTGGTTACCCATTTTCCCATTGTCACCATTCTCATTCACTATTGGCATTTGCAGTCTTCTCAAAAAGCCTAGAGTCTTCGATTTATTACTGTTTGGTTTACCACCACGGAACCCAAGATTGCACATTTTTCTTGGTGCATTAGTTTTCAAGGGTTTTCTTTGGGTTCTAGACTCAAACATTTGGGGGTTCCTGACCCCAAATTCTCTTTTTGTAGGAAACTAGAGACTTTTCTTCATATCTTCTAGTTTTGCAGAAGATATCAACAATATTGGAGCTGAATACATGATTTTTTTAGGCCTTCTAAGGGTAAAATCACAATCAGGTGTCACCTTTTAGGCTAACTTATCAACACAACTGAATTTTAGTATTTCTAACTAAAAATTAATTTTGGACAAACATATGGTCTAGCGAGATTCCTTTTAGTTAAGTTAGATAAGTTCTTTAACTTTTCCAATTGGAAATATCTATTAAATGCATGTTTTATACCACTTTGGGTCCAATTACCATAAAAATAATATTATTTCAGAAAAGTGGCATTTTAATAACTCCTAATATTTTTATTGATATTTTTTTCAAAATAAAAAAATACCCTTTTGTAGAGATCAGAGTCAAGAATATCCTCATATAGATTTTGTAGTATTTTAATTAGACATAGTTTATTGTAATTAAAAAATATTGCAAGTAGGTATTTTAAAAGTCAAGGAGATGTTGCTTCGGAGAAAGAAAAAAATAGTAAATCATATTAAATAAATTTGAAAAACATATGGATCACTAGAGGAGAGAACCATCTTCAAGAATATATATTTCTTTTTTGATTGGGATAGATTTGTTATGAAAAATATGTTGCGAGATGAAAATTGTCTATTTCAGTGAGTTTGAATTTGAATTGTTATAAAAGAGAAACTATAGGTCACAAACCAATTTTTATTTCTTCATGCACTACCTATATATGTCATCTATGACATATTTTGAAATTAGGGGAAAATTTTTTATTTACATATAATTTTTTGGTGGGAACTAGACCCCTAATTTTTAGCATTTTTTAGCAACTGAAAAATCATCTTTAAAATTTTTTTTTAAAAATCAATTCTTATTCAAAAAAATTATTAAAAATATTAATCATAAACTTCATCCATTTTATCACATTTAATTAGTTTACATTATCTTCAAATTCCAAACATAAATGTCATTTTTATACTATTGAAGTTGAACAACTTTGATTTTGTTAGCCTTTTCCTTTGTAAAAGGGTGACAACTTATTGTGCTTTTACCCTTAGGCTAGAACCCTTTTCTTGGCACATGCCCTTGCTGGGTGATTCGCTAAGGATCCCCTTCAAGTTCTCATAGATCTAGCATCCTTTTAGGATAGAGATTTTATTCACTTTATGGAAAGATAGAAATGCTATTTTATTCACTCACATATTTCTGGATATAAATACATTTCTATGTTACTTACTTTAAAATCTGATCATAGTGACACTCATGAAAAAATATTTGGTGCCATTTTAAACAGAGTAAAGTGTGTATTTTTAATAATGTAGATTCGAGTGCAATCCATTAAAGAGGCTTTGGAGGTGGCCCATTTGCAAGAGCTACTTCAGTATTGGGGCAATGCCCCTTGTACGGTGGTTGAAGTAACACTGCATTCTTCTTCTGTAGACCGGACTCCACTCCATGGCTATTGTTGTGGCCACATTTCCTCAGTTTGTCACTCTCAGACCCCGTAGTCCCATCCCCCCACCTCTCTTCTAGTGAGGAAGGTCTTGCATGGAGGCACCACTCATTTTCTCTACCACATTGTGGTTATGCATTGGGTTGGCTTGTTGTTGCTCATGTCCCCTTGGCTCATGGTGGATCTAGCTAGCCTAATATCAAAGGTGATTCTACCTAGCCTACGATCACTTCCTCCAAGGGGTTTCCTTGCTTCGCCCTAGATATTAAATCCCTCTAGTAATATTACATGGACTCAGACATGTGAGAAAATTAAGGGAAACACGACTATTAGATTTTGCAAGAATTGAGAACTGGGCCAGGATCTAATATCAATTGTAGATCACATGTAACTCCACTTGACGGTTGATCAAATATCAAAATAGTAGAATGAAGAGAAATTTGAAATGAGAGAAAAATAGAGAGAGAAAAAGAATTTTGAGAAGACTCTAAATAATCTCACCAACCTAGCACTTAACAAGTAAAGGTGAGAGAAAATGGTTGATGACATAGGAGAATAAAGACATATACATCCAAGAGGTGCATTAACTCTTGTTCCCCATAAAAAATAGGAGGGTTTACATACTTGGTAAATGCCAAAACACATGGCATAAAATCCTTACATAAAGAAAGAAAAGGAGTTATGAAGGTGGCACATAAAGCCAAAAGAGGGTGACAAACCCAACTACCCCATTTAACCTACTTAGGTAATGAAAAAATAGTGGTTATAAGAGATGGCATGACAAGCCAAAAGTGGGTGAGTAAATCAACTACCCATGTATAGGAGCAAGTGATACATGTAGTTGAAGTATTTCACAATATTTTGTAATATGTGCTTCTAATAACCTAAGAAATCTTAAATAATTTGGATAGCATAAATAAATACCCATAACATAAGAAAAATAAAAAAACACCTACATTAATAAATAAAACTTAATCCATAATTATTTTTAATATAAATCAATCAACTTCTCCAAACAATAAAATTCAAATCACATAATATATTGAATCGTATAAAACTTATTTCATAATAAAACTTTCATGAATCATTCAATCTCACCCAAAAACCAAATATAAAACACATAATCTGTGAGTTTTTATTTAAAAAGGAGGCTCCTCCAAAGAAGGACAAGAAGGCCTTCTCTGGTATCCGTGGGAGATTGAGCAACATGTCTTATGAGCCCTTGATAGGGGAAAATGATAATAGGATGGACAGTCATTCCCATGTTCCCTCCTTTCCTTTTTAAGAAAGATGAAGCCTACATAAATAGTCACTCCCAGTCTTCGTCTCATCCCCATTCATCATTGAATTTGAAAGATCATCTAGAGATTTTTGAGAGAGATAGATATGGCAAGGATGAAGCAGATGGAAAGGCAATCCTTAGGAGGGAAGGCTCCTCGCAAGTAGCTGGCAACAAAGCTAGCTCTCAAATTGGTGCTTGGAACATGGGCACAATTCCCAATGCATTTGATGTTAGTACCCTAAATAAAAAAAGTGCCTTTACAAAATGATGCCTTCTTCAAAGTGTGCAATACCAAAACCATAATGGAGTGAATTTTGATAGGATTTATGCCAATGCCCAAAATATAATGTTTAATGACCAAGTTCATGACCTTATGAATATCATGTTATGTGGAAGGTCAAGCTCATCATTCTTGAAACATGTATAACCTATCCTTGTGATTACTTAATACTTGACATGTTATCAACTTTGTATGTTTTCAAGCTATTAACAAATTTATTTACCTTGTACATAATAAGTGATCAGTGACTTATCAGTGAAATGGTGATAATCTATCAATCCCTATTAGTGACAAGAGTACATAAAGCATCAATACCTTAAAAATAACAAGGATATAATGTGTCAAATGTAAAGAATATAAAAATGCCTTATGAAGGACAGTATTAAAGATGAACCAAGAACAACATAATATGTCAATCATGTATAAATCATTCATCCTATAATTTTCCTACTGAAATAAATAGGCCAATGACTGATCAATGTGTGTCAATGTTTTGTAAACCAAAATATGTATCAATATTAATTCACTGCCAATATCAATGCCAAACTAATCAAAGCCAAAACCAATTTGACTAATATCAATACTAATGTCAAAGCCAAATTGATGTAACACTATGTGCCATTACCAATCAAAAACTCCTATTCACATTATATCAAATACTACCAACTATGATCATGTATCTTGTATGTAACCAATGTCCAATGCACCAAATGAATAAATATCATCAACTTGTATGTAATCAATATCCAATGTACTAAATGAATAATACCATCAACCTATATGTAATGAATCTCCAATGTACCAAATGAACAATATCATCAACATGTATGCCTCTATGTACAACCAATGTCCAATGTACCAAGTAACAAACAATATCATTCATCAAGTTGTATACCATGATGTCTTTTGGCATAAGATGTATGCCATAGTGTCTTTTTGCATCAAGGACAACAAAAAAAAGCAAACAAAGAACAATAAAATCCCCTTTTGTCCTTGGTGAATATTTCTCCCTCCTTTAGGCAACAATGACAAAGGAAAAAGTGATCATAAGATGATTAAAGATACCAAGTAACAATATGCAATACTCGTAAATGTACCAATAAACAAGATCCAAAGATCAAAAATTAGATATGAAAAAGAGAATGATATGGAAGATATGCACAATTTTTTTATAACTATTGTAATCACCTGAAAATGGACAAGATCAATTAAGTGAGCAACTAAGGCAAAAATCAAAGCAATTAAATCAAATCAAGCTAAAATCAAAGCTAAATTGCAATTAAGTCATAATCAAAATTTAATTGAAAATCAAAAGCCATAAAATTAATTTAAATCGAATAAATCATGATAAATCAATCAATTGTGCAATTAATCTAATTAATTGCATAGTTCATTTAAATCAAATCAACCCATTCAAGGGGTACATATGGCTAAACATATTAAGTAAATTCAATTAATTAAATCCTATTTTCCCTCAACCACCAAATGGGAGGAAAATGCATCAACCAATAGGACTTGAGAACCAAGCTCACATGGATCAAGCTCACATTGAATCTCTACCACCCATAAGGAGAAAGAATCTTGTCCACCCATTTTGTCCTCTTGTTCCAAGCTTTGAGGACAAAATATTTAAATGGTCTCCAAAGGTGGAACCATGGACCTAAGCCTAACCCAACCATGATCAAATCAACTCCACCCCCTACCCTTGCCAAAATCTATAAAAGCAAGGCATAATGGAAGCACAAATCATCCACAAATCTGAGAATAGCATCAAACCCCTTCCAATTTATAGCTAGAAAGGAAAACCTAGGACTAATTAAGGCTAATTTCATTTGGAATTGAACTTTTTAGTTTCTTTATCATTAATTATCATTTTAGGACTATCACTAATGGATGCTTGTTGAGAGATTTGCATTAGCAAACATAAATAGAGGTCCATAGAGTGCTTAATTGTCCATTATTTTCTTAAATTAGATTTCTATTTGTGGTAATTTAGTTCTTATATTCATTTATTTGCAATACTAACCCTATGAAGGTGTTTCTCACAGCACACAAAATGACACCCACTGTGGGACAATAGGCCTCATTAATTTTAATTTCGGAGAAATTGAAATCTTCTTGCAAATCCTTCTATTGCTCTTTGTTTTGTAGGTTTTTCAATGCTTTTACCAGTTTCTGTAGTGTGTACAAGGTCTGAATCAGGGCTTCTATGACAAAGTTGTGCACCTTTGCATAAGATTTTAGTGCGTTTAAACCTTCTTTCTTCTTGTCTATCCTTCTTTCATCGCATGTGCCCTAACTTTGGAGCACATTCAATTTTTTTTGCAGCGCGTTTGATCATTTCTCTATGTGTCTTTTCTTATTAAAACAACGTATCCAATTTCTATTTCTGTGCTTTTAAACTTTTCCTGCAACGCATTTAAAAGTTTTAACAACGCTTTTAAATAGTTTAGCAACGCTTTCAATTAGTTCTGTTGTTCTTTTGATTAAATTACAAATTTCCAGAATCTAACATTCGGAAAATGATTTATCTGTGTCTGCAAGATGACTAATCATAAAAAAGTCAAAAAGCCAAAGACCAGATTCAATAGTGAAGGAAAAGCATTGGCTAAAAAGACCAAAGAGGAGAACATAGCACATATCAAGTTGGTTTTGGAGAACTCACAGCAAGAAACTGAGGTATATGAAAAATATTTGAAGATTGTAGAAGCCTACAAATCTAAATTTGCCTCATTAAATTGGATTTACTTGCCTTGATCAATTTGTTTCAAATTTGATAAATAAGGTTAGATTTCAATTTTATTCTCATTTTTCTTCATGTTCCTTTTTTGTGTTGACTAACTTGTTGGAGGAGAGGCAAAAGGGAAGGAACGATCACCACTAGGTGAGTCTAAATCATGGAAAAATCATCAAAAATACCCCTAGCCTTCGCTAGCTTCGATTGAAGGTAAGCCTAAAATTGGTCAATTTTTCTTTAAATTGTGGCCTTGTGAT
Source organism: Chamaecyparis obtusa (assembly GCA_027943335.1). Classification (NCBI taxonomy): domain Eukaryota; kingdom Viridiplantae; phylum Streptophyta; class Pinopsida; order Cupressales; family Cupressaceae; genus Chamaecyparis; species Chamaecyparis obtusa. Next base: position 1,722,174 of record BSBK01002642.1, read on the forward strand.
TTTTGTTCAAATCTAGTAAGTAAATAGCTTAAAGGATAAAATCAAGCACTAAATCAAACATCAACCCCTTGTTTGTGGAAAAGAGTAGAAATACTCAATTCCCATTAGTTAGTGGGTTTTAGAAATTGAACGTTGTTAATAGTGTTTGGGAAGCAAGAATAGATAGGGATATGCTCTTCACCTTTTGGTGAATCAAACTCCCAACACCTATCTCTTAATTCCATTTTATCACTTTCACATGAATATGCTAGATCTTTAGTGGGCTTGCCTCTTGAGATTTTGATGCAAGGGAGGATGGGGAGAGGGGCCAAAGGAAAACCCTAACTAGGTCCACCTTGCAGAGATCACACGTGGAAGCAACAAACACACAAGTAAGAGAGAAAATGCATATATCATTCATATATTTATTTCATTCGATTCATACATGTCAGGTTGTAAGGCCTTCCTGGTTTAGGCTAGATATTACAATCAAGTACAGAAGTCCTCCAAAATGTGAGGATCTGCCAATAATATCTAATCTTCTAGCTTCTATATTCTATCCAAAACTGACTCCCCTAAACTCTAACCAAACAACTATATTTATACAAGAGGCTACCGAATCAAGTCAGCCTTTAGATCCATCATCACTAGAAGGAATGACCAGATCTAGGTCCACAGGCTTCCCAATGATAGATAACAGCATTAAATCTATGACCAAAATTAATTACACAAGTCAACCTCAATAGAAATCCAAAACAAACAACTTGAAAAGCAAGGATAACTGAGCAATAGAGAAGCAACAACAAGCGCCAAGGAAATTACCGAGCGCTAGAGAGATAACTGACCAACTCGATCAATAAAGGAAACTGAGAAACACTGAAACAACTTGGTCAAAGAAGGATCTGAGCAACACAAAAAAATTCAAACATCTTTTTGGTGACATGGGATTGCCAAGGACCAAAGATGCTCCTGCATCAAACACCTGGGGTTATTTTGAAAATGATTCTCTGAATCATGAAATAGGTACGATCTGAGCTGAATCCAACTCAGACTATGAAATCCATGAACTGTCCTCAATCCCATGAACTGTCATCAATCGGTCTATTCTTCCACTTTACCAGATATTCCATATACTATTTTCCTCTTGTACTTCTTCCAATTCTTTGTTCCAAAATCTGCTCAACTTCTTCAATCTGTTTCTTAGGATAGTCATTTGGTACTATCATTTCTTCATCTAACTCATGATACTCATACAAATCATAAATTTTGAAAATAGGTGATATATCTATGTCATCAGGTAACTCAATCTCATAAGCATTTCCACTATCAAATCTCTTCAAAATCTTACAAGGTCCAAACTTCTTCATTTTCAGCTTCCCATATGTTCCAACAAGAAATATGTCTTTCTTCAAATGAACCATCACTTCATCACCAACATCCAATTACTCGGTGTGTCTCCAACTAAACATCTAAAAATATTTCCCAAACTTATGTTTACAACTTTTGTCTATCCATCAGTCTGTGGGTGAAATGTAGAACTATATTTCAACTCGATGCCAAACTTTCTCCAAAGGGTCTTCCAAAAGTATCCAACAAACTTACTGTCTCAATCAGAGATGATACTCCTCGGTAATCCATGCAATCTGAAAATTTCCTTAAAGAAAAGATTTGTTATATGTATTATATCTGATGTCTTTCTACAAGGTATAAAATGTGCCATTTTAGAAAATATATCCACAACAACAAATATAGAATCATTACCTCTTACTGTCTTCGGTAAGCCAAGAACAAAATCCATACTAATATCAATCCAAGGTTTCTCAGGAATAGAAATCGGTGTATACAATCTAGTATTCTGACTTAATCCTTTTGCAACTTGACAAATTCCACAACTTTTCACAAATTTATGAACATCTTTATACAATTGTGGCCAAAAGTATTTCTCCTTAAGCAAATTCAATATTTTATCAACACTAAAATGTCCAGCCAAACCACTATTGTGTTTCTCTTTTATCAAATTAGTTCAAATTGGTCATCTCGATATACACAACTGAATACATTTAAACAACATACCTTCTTGAATGAAATATTCTTCCCATTTAGTACTCAGTTAATCTTGAATAGCTACAGCTCAAAAAAATTAGGATCAAATTCATACAAATCTTTCATGTCAACAAAGCCAAGAACTTCAATTTTCATCTCGGTCATCAAATATCTCCTTCTACTCAATGCATCAGCAACTTAGTTAGTGATGCCACTCTTATGTTTTATCACAAATGTATAACTCTACAAATACTCAACCCATTTCATATGTCTCTAATTCAACTTATTCTGACTACCCAAATACTGTAAAGCTTTATGATCAGTATACAACACAAATTCACTCAATATCAAATAATGTCTCCATTTCTTCAGTTCTTGAACAATAGCATAGAATTCTTGGTCATACACATAGTATTTCCTTTTTGCATCATTCAACTTTTCACTAAAGAAAGCAACAGGTTTATCTTCTTGACTCAACATAGCTCCAATTGCACTTCCACTTGCATCACATTCCACTTGAAATACCTTATTGAAATCAGGCAATGCTAACATAGGCAATTCAACAACTTTTTATTTTAGAGTCTCAAATATTTTATCAGCTCCACATGTCCACTTGAATTCTCTTTTATCTCCTCTCATAGTCTTAGTCATAGCATTACAAATTGAACTGAAATTTCTAATGAACTTTTGGTAAAAACTTGCCAAACCATGAAATGATCTTACCTCACTAGCATTCTTAGGTGTAGGCCAAATTAAAATAGCTTCAACCTTTTCAAGATCCATCTTCAAACCATCAACTGAAATCACAAATCCCAAATACACAATCTCCTCTTTCATGAATGAACACTTTTTCAAATTTATCAGAAAATTTTCTTCTTTCAACCTCTACAATACTTGTTTAACATGAAACAAATGTTCTTCTCTGGTCTTATTGAATATCAGAATATCATCAAGGTATACAATCACAAACTTACCCAAGAATTTCTTCAAAACTTAATTCATCAACCTCATAAAAGTACTCGGTGCATTAGTTAAACCAAAAGGCATAACCAACCACTCATACAAACCCTTTTTTGTCTTGAAAGAAGTCTTCCACTCATCACCTTCTCTGATTCTAATATGATGATACCCACTTTTCAAATCAATTTTGGTAAAATACTTTGCTCCAGTCAAACTATCTATTATGTCATCCATTCTCGGTATAGGAAACCTATATTTCACTATTATCTTGTTGATTTCTCTAGAATCATTACACATTCACCATTCTCCATTTTTCTTAGGTGCCAATACAGTAGGTACTACACAAGGACTCAAACTTTCTCTAATCAAACCTTTGTGCAACAACTCTTGAATTTGTCGGTTCAATTCCTGATTCTCGGTAGGTGTCAACCGATATGGTGCCTTATTTATTAAACTAGCTCCAGGGATTAGATCCATGCAATGATCAATGCTTCTATTTGGTGGAAAACCATCACGTACATTATCAAAAATAATTTCACTGTACTCGGTGAGTAACTTATCAATCTCCTTAGGGAAACTATCCTCTATTTTCTTACTCAATTTGTTAGGAATCACAGCAAAACATACATCATTCTTCTTCAAATCCTTAACAAACTTTTTTCCTTCCATCAATCAAAATTTCACAAATGTCTAAACATTACTAGCAGGTTCTTCAATTAAAGGTAACAAGATTTGTTTTCTTCCATGAGCCCAAATAGTATATTTATGCAATCTCCCATCATATATAGCATGTCTATCATATTGCCAAGGTCTACCCAACAAAATATGACAACAATCCATAGGCATGATATCACACAACACCTTATCATAGTACTTTCCAATTTTCAAATTTACATAACATTGTTCACTTACCAAGAGTGTATGCTCATCCTTGATCCATGAGATTTGATAGGGTTTCGGGTGTTTCAACCTTTCCAATTGTAACTTAGTAACCATTTCCTTAGATGCCAAGTTCTCCAAGCTTCCACTATCAATGATTATTTTCCATACTTTGTCAGAAACTCTACATCTAGTCTTGAACAAACTTTTCCTTACCGAATCTTCCTTATTACTTTCACTCCAAAGTGCTCTTCTTACCATCAAGTTCTTTTCCTTCTCAAGTTCATTTGGTGACTCTTCTTGCACCAAGGCATTTCTACTCTTACCGACCTTCTTACTTGCATGTGTACACTCAAATGATCTATGTCCTTCTTCTCCACAATTGTAACAAGTTCCTCAAAAACCACCTCTTTTATAACCACATCAGTAGTTACTACCTCTGCCTCTAGATGAACTTTCACCTTTCCACTCGGTCTTGCCTTTATCTAGATTTGTCTTCTTAGGTTTAGATCTATTGTTTTTACCATAAGATCTACCGCTTCCTCTAGGGAATCTACCACCTCTACCTCTTTGTCTTTGCTCATGTTTCTTGTTCAATTTCTCCTCAGCCTTCGATGCAAATTGATAAGCTTCTTCAATGTTCTCCAATTTAACCCAACTGATTTCATCTTGGATGGAAACTCTCAAACCATTCAGGTATCTAGCAATTCTTTCCACATCATCTTCATCATGTCCTAATCTGCTATCTAATCTATAGAATTCCTCAGTATATTCTTTTATCGAGCTATCTTTATGCCTCAAACTTTTCATTTGCCTAACTAGGTTAATCTAATAATCACAAGGTAAGAACTTTCCTTTCAATTTATTCACCATTTTATTCCATACCTTGATTTTGTCTTTACCTTTCCTCTTTCTATTTAACTGTAGATGTTTCCACCACAAGGATGCATGACTTTTCAACTTTGTGATTGCAATTTTCATCTTCTTTTCCTCAAGTACATTTTCATACTCAAAGTACTTTTCCATCTCAGTGATCCAGCCCACCAATTCATCAAAATCCACTTTTCCACTATACTCAAGAGGATTAAAGTGTGGTGTAGACTTTAGATTTTTCAAAGCCTTCAACAATCTTTCCTCACCTTAATCCATCATTGGTACAGGTTCTACATCACCTTGTTCTTCCTCAATTTCATCATCACTAACATCTTCAAGATATCTTCCTCTTCTTTGGGTTGTTTCAATAGCTTCTAATCTAGCAACAAGTTGTCTCAACATGTCTGACAATCCTGGATCCACATCTCTCCTCCCATGAACCATCTTGAAACCCTTTACAATTGCAGGCTAGATCACAATCTTCTACCCCACAACAAATCAACTAGGGTTTGACAAGAAGGAACCCTCAAACCTAGATTCGCAAACCTAGATCTAGATCTCACCTCACTCTAATACCACCTAATGCAAGAGAGGATGGGGAGAGGGGCCAAAGGAAAACCCTGACCAGGTCCACCTTGCAGACATCACAAGCGGAAGCAACAAACACACAAGTGAGAGAGAGAATGTAGATATTATTCATATATTTATTTCATTTGATTCATACAAGTCAGGCTTTAAGGCCTTCTTGGTTTATGCCAGATATTACAATCAAGTACAAAAGTCCTCCAACATGCAAGGATCTGCCAATAATCTCTAATCTTCTATATTCTATCCAAAACTGACTCCCCTAAACTCTAACCAAACAACTACATTTATGCAAGAGGCTACCGAATCAAGTTGGCCTTCAGATCCATCATCAACAGAAGGAATGACCAAATCTAGGTCCACATATTTCCAATAATAGATACCAACATTAAATTCATGACCAAAATTAATTACACAAGTCAACCTCAATAGAAATCCAAAACAAACAACTCGAAAAGAAAGGATAATCGAGCGACAGACAAGTAACGCCGAGCGCCAAGGAAATTACCGAGTGCTAGAGAGATAACCGACCAACTCGGTCAACAAAGGAAACCAAGAAACACCGAAACAACTTGGTCAAAGAAGGAACCAAGAAACACAAAAAAACTTCAAACATCTTTTTGGTGACATAGGATTGCCAAGGACCCAAGATGCTCTTGCATCAGATTTTCCTTAACGAGGTCGGTGAGAGGGACAACCCAAAGTGGGATACATTTGTCTTTGCCACAAAAATCCAACCCAATATAAAATGAAATGCATGCATCCTTAATGGGGTGTGTGACAAAAGGATATTAAGATTTCAAACTTCCTCGAGTAGTCCTTTGGGATTGCGCAAAAATCTGACATACCGGTGGTGGAAAGCCTCCTAATTTTGGGGGATGAAAACTCAATTTCCATTTTGAATGGAATCTTGATTAAATACCTTTTTAAATTAGCAAAGCCTACCTTTTAAATCCATTTTTATGAGCCAACTTGTGAACTAGGTAGATTGCTTGAAGTGCTTTTCATGAAAAACCTGTGATAACGTCCTTACAAATTCAAACACTTTCTGTGTAGAGGGTTTAAAAGAACAAGTGTATTTGTGATTTCTTTGTTTGAAAAATAAGTACAACAAGTAAGAGATATCCATTTTGAAAATTCATCTTATATTTTTAAATCTCTTCATAAAAACAAACAATTACCAAGTTTTGGGAAAACAATCCTAAATCAAACCTTTGTTGAATGTCGGTTTCTACACAATCTCATAGAGACAAGCTATCTTTACAAGAAGACGACACTTGCATTGCAAAAGAGGTCCCCGAATTTGAATCTCAAAACTCTTTTATAAATCACAACCAAGGGGATAGTCTCCCAAATCTTTTTGAAAAAAGAATTGATCCAATGGATAGAAACTCTACATTTCACAATTACATCCATGGAGGAAATAATGAAAACATTAACCATGCCAATCAAGGGCCTAAAGAAACACTCAAATATAAAGCCAATAGGGCGGCTCAAGACATCAAATTTCTTGAGGTTGTAGACAAACTAATAGAAAGAGATAGGGAAAGATATTTCCTAAATTTAGCCCAAGCAGGGGTGAAACTTCCACATGATTATGACGTTGATCAACTTAAGAAAGACAAGGAAGATGATAATTCAATGGGTGTGATGAATAAACAACTAAAAATGTTCCAAGCACAAATCTATCTAATGAAGAAGGCAGCCGAACCTAAGCCATTTTCCATCAAGGCCTTGTGCCCATTTCCTTTTGATAAAAGCTTAGTTATGGCACCTTTCCCAATAAATGTGGTCTTTCCCAAATATGACAAATATATAGGTAAATCAGACCCACAAGACCACCTTAGAGAGTTTTATGCTCTAAGTATCAAATTCATGCATGACACGACTTATCTAATGAGACTTTTTCCAAGAAGTTTAGGAGGCCAAGCCATGGAATGGTTTTTTAAACTTCCATAAGGGATAAAGACATTCAAGGAATTAGCCTCCAAATTTGTGACCCACTATTCCTACAACATTGAGCACGAGATCACCATGCTCAACCTATGTGACACTAAACAACGAGATGGTGAATCTTTCCTAGGGTTTCTTCAAAGGTGGAGAACAATCTTCGCAAGATATCCATGAAGCATACCCGAAAAAGAAAAAATGGAGATATTTATGAATAACCTAAATGTGGAGATGAATTATAGGCTCCAACTTCAATGTCCCCCTATTTTTGAAAAACTTATTGAAAACAGGATCAAAATTGAAGAAGTGTTGGTTAAGAGAGGGGAAATCAAGTTATTCAAATATAATAAACCCTATACCAACACTAATAAAAATCATAACTTATCTAATTATAACAATAATAAAGGAGCCAACAATCACAATGACAAACCAAGACTATGGTTGAAAAATAATAATAAAAATCTTGTGAATGATGGAGTTGTGGAAGCGCACAACTTAAAGGCTACTCCCTTTAACTTATTGAGTGGGTCGAATCCAATGTATAATGTCAATCAAATGACCAAAGATCCTTACAATAACAACAACAAAAATAATCACACCAACAAAAATGATAACAACAACAATCCTTTCAACAATGCTAACATCAACAAGCCTAAGCCATTCTTTTCCACATATCAAAAGACAAAATTCACCTTTTTAGGTGAGCCTTTTTAAAATACGTTAAGGACTTTGATGGCTACTAAAATTATTACCTTACCTGAATCAAGGCCATATGAACCCCAAGTCAAGTCCAATTGGTGGAATTATTCTCATCATTGTGAATATCATCGCAACAAAGGACATAAAACAAATGAGTGCATGAAATTAAAACATCTTGTCCAAGACCTAATTTATGATGGAACAATAAAAGTGGAAGGGCCTCAAAATAATAAAGACCATATGGCTTTCAAAAACCCTTTCTTAAATCATGAAAAAGGGGAATCATCAAATACCAATCCTAACAACAAAAGAGGTAATGAGAAGGTTAACTTTTCTCATACTTATGATAACACTATCAATACTTTAAGTAGTGATGAAAACACCATAAATGTGATTGTGGTGAAAGAAAAGCCTAAAGAAGCAACATCTAATGTTGTAACTAGGGGGAAAGCATCAAAGATTACCTTACGAGGAGGTGCCCCAAGAATTGTCTTACCAAATCAAACCTCATCTTCATCTTTGAAACAATATAATTTGGTAGACCAATTGCAAAGAACCCCTACTCAAATCTCTATTCTAGAATTACTCAAGCTTTCACCAACTCATAAGGAGATTCTAGAAAAATCCCTAGTGGAGACCAATGTGCCTTTAAATTTAGATGCAGATAAATTCCAAAACATGGTAGGCCATCTCATTGCACCCCATTGTTTATATTTTTCAGAATAAGATGATATGTCTTTAAACCACCTGCAAAATCTACCTTTGCATATAGAGGTCCTAATCCACAAGCATAGAGTGAAAAGAGTTCTCATTGATGGGGGAGCCATCTTGAATATTTGTACCTTAAACATGGTTAAAGCCTTAGGATAATCTAAGGAGGCTATTGACCCAAAGAAAAAGATAACCATAAAATCCTATGATGATGAAGAAAGAGCTTCCAAAGGTTTTATAGTACTTCCCATCCAAGTTGGTCCAATGCAAAAGGAGACCATTTTCCAAGTCCTTGACCTCAAATTGACTTACAATATCCTATTAGGAAGGTCATGGATCTGTGAAATGTAGGCCGCACCTTTAACCTACCATCAATTCCTCAAATTCCCTTACATGGGACAAAAAGTCATGGTAAGCGAGGATTTGAACCCCTTCCAATATTGTAATAACATGAAGCATATTAATGACTCCTTAGTCCCACATAATGCAGAAGGGTCTATTTCCCAATTAATAGAACAAGAAAAAAGTTCAAAAGATCTTCCATGTTTGAAAGAAAAAGAAAAGGAAGAAAAAGAAAGTGTTGTTGAAAATTACCAAGTTCCCACTAACCTACCTACATCGACTAAAGGAAAAGAAAAGGTTAGTGAGGAAAGTGCTCGTGAGGAACAAAAAGAAGACCAAGCAAGATCTATCCAAATTTACACCAAGGAGGCCCATTATCAAAAGGTGGACCACATTATGAATAATTTCAAAAAGAAATCCCAAATCAAACAGAAAGGTGTAGGTGAATATTTATTATCTATGATGGATCTACATTATCTCCAAAATTGCATGGAAGACCATCCAATCTACCTCATAAATACAATGACCACTTTGTGAGGGAACGCACTTCTTCATCCATGGATGAGGAAGATAATTAAATCTTAAATTGGCTATATAAAGATGAGGAATCAAGTGCACATGAAAAGTGCATTCAAAACATAAGCATTCCCACTCACCAATATGGAAAAGGGTTTCAAATCATGTAGAAAATAGGATACAAAGGACAAGGGCCTCTAGGTACAAGAAACAAATGATTAATAGAACCTATTGAAATGTCATGGAGAGATAGTGAAGAAAAGACTGGATTAGGGTACCTAGAACAAGGGTATACTCAAAAGAAATATACATTGGTTTATGACCAAATTTTACAACTAGGGTCCCAAAGTGATGAAGATTCAAACAATTGGGAATGGGACTCATTGTTAAGTGAGTCATGTCAAGATAAAGAAGTTGATGTCATCCATACCTATACTCCTAGCAAGGGAAAAGAACAAGTCTCAGAATCAAGCTTCAAGTTATAGACAAGAGGTCTTAGATAATGTACCAATTGAGGAAATTAAAGGTAATCAATGGGTAGGAGAACCTTACATACCATCATGGAGACCTACTATAGAGGAATCTAACCTTATATTTAATCCAAGAGATTTTTACCCAATGGAAACCCTAGAAGATTCTAGTGAGGAAGATTTTGACCCTAGTTCTCTAGAGCATCTAGAAGAAGCACATATCATAGATCTGAGCAATACAATGTTTGAACCTTCAAATGAGCTCATGTCCTTAAACCCTATTTAACCAAACCAAAGCATCGATCCTTTGACCCTTATCTATCTTGAAAAAATTGAATGGGATTCCATTGAACCTACCATCCTCCATACATTCTTGAATGATAACTTGGTGTCCCAATACCTTAATGCGGTTGAGCCTTCTTCTACCATGGAATATTAGGAAAAAGTGATAAAGGGGAGTATTCAACCTTTCAATTTGGAAAAAAGTGAAAACAAAATAAAAAATAAAAAATGGAAAGAATCTAATGTTGAAAACCACATTGTGGAAACATTAAATCAAAAAGAAAAATAAATAAGGAACGTTTCCAAAGGTGAAAACCCAACAGAGGCACCTAAGGAAGAAAGGTTGGATACTTTGCCTGAGCACTATGAGGAGAGATCACCTATCTTAATGGAACCAATAGAGAAAGTGAACATTGGGTCAAAATTAGAGCCAAGAATCATACACCTAGTAGTGTCCTTATCTAGTCAGGAATGAAAGGATTTCATCAAATTCTTCAAAGAAAAAAAAAAATTTTGCATGGTTGTATGATGATATGCCAAGACTAGATTCAAATTTAATCATGCACCATTTGAATATTAAAGGAGTAAGACTGGTTAAGAAGAGACTGAGAAAGATGCATCCACACATAGTATTACTTTTGAAAGTGGAATTAGAGAAATTGTTGAAAGTAGGGTTTATAAGAGCCATTGATTATGCCGAGTGGATTTCAAAAATTGTGTCAGTTTCCAAGGTAGATAGGTCCATCAAAATTTGTACAGACTTTAGAGATCTTATTCTTGCATGTCCAAAAGATGACTTCCCTCTACCAAGCATAGATGCCATTGTGGACCTAATAGCAGAACATTCAATGTTCTCACTTATAGATGGGTTTAGTGGTTATAATCAAATAAAGATAGCACCTGGGGATCAAGACAAGACAACATTACATGCACATGGGGAACATTCTACTGGAATGTTATGCCTTTTGGTCTCAAAAATGCTGGAGCGACCTATTAAAGAGCCATGATGACCATATTTCATGACATGATGCACAAGCTCATGGAGGACTATGTAGATGATATACTTGCTAAATCCTACTCAAGGGAAGAACATCTACCCATTTTAGAAAGGATTTTTACTAGATTGGAGCAATTCAAAGTAAGATTAAACCCAAAGAAATGTGCATTCGGTGTACAATCGGGGAAGCTACTAGGATACATAGTTTCTACCAAAGGAATAGAGGTAGACCCATCCAAAGAAAAATAAATCATGGAAATGGGGGAAACTCAAAATATCATTCAAATGAGATCTCTTCAAGGCAGGATCCAATCCATTAAAAGGTTCATCTCTCAATTAGTAGAAAAGTGCCATAATTTCACTCAACTCCTTCACAAGGACACAATTTTAAAATAGGATGAGAAATGTGAAGAAGCATTCACCTTATTGAAGAAGTACCTAATGATTCCTCCAACATTAATGCTTCCAATAAGAGGAAAACCCTTAATTTTATATATCTCATCAACAAAACATGCATTAGGGGTACTCTTGGCTCAAGAGGACGAAGCTGGAAAGGAAAAGGCCATATACTACATAAGAAGAACATTGGTGAAGTATGAGGTGAATTACACCTTCATTGAAAGAGCATGTTTAGTCACAATTTTTTCTTCCCAAAAATTACGCCATTATATGTTATCCCACAAAATCTGACTCATTGCTTCTTAGCAAAACAACATTAAATGGAAGATTGGCGAAATGGGTCATGGTTTTAAGTGAATTTGATATAGAGTATGTGGACCGAAAATCTATTAAAGGCCAAGTAATAGAAGATCAATTGGCAGAGTCACCTTTCCAAGATGAACATCCAATCCAAGTAGAATTTCCATATTTTGCAATTGTTAATATTGAGGCAAAAACATGGCAATTATATTTTGATATCTCCTATACACAACATGGGTCAGGAGCATGGATTTTATTGACTACTCCTCAAGGGTCCACAATTCCAAGATCATACAAATTGCTATTCCCATGCACAAATAATATAGCTGAGTATGAAGCATTGGTTAGCAACATAAAGTTGGCATTAGAATGGAAAGTAACAAAGCTACAAATCTATGGAGATTCCCAACTAGTTATTTATCAAATCAATGATGAGTATCAAACTAAAGATGATATGTTGATACCATACAAGAACATGATTGATAATCTTAAGAAATACTTCACTCTAATCACATTTGAGCAAGTGCTGAGGGATAAGAATAAAGCAATAGATGCAATGGCTACTTTGGCATCACTTCTCCAAATACCATATCGAAGCGCCAGATATGAATTCCAAGTGGAAGAAGTTGAGCAACCTACATTTGACCCTTCCCATCCTCATACTATTTGTTTACTAATAGGACATGAATCACCTTGGTATGGATATATTTACACCTACTTGAAAGACAAAATATTTCCCATAGACCAAACCAAAATCAAAAGAAAAACTTTATCTGACTAGTCTCTTGCTACACCTTGATATCTGACACGTTGTATCACAAAAGTCTAGATGGAATGCTTCTAAGATGTCTAGAGAAAGAGGAATCAACCATACCCTTACAAGAAATTCACGAGGGGATTTGTGGGTCTCATTCGAATGGTTTAACCTTATCTAAGAAACTTCTTAGGATAGAATATTTTTGGCCTTCTATGGAAAAGGACGCTTGTCACTTTGCAAAAACTTGTCGTAAATGTCACTATCATGGGAACTTGATCCACATACCAACACAAGATCTTCATCCTATGACTACACCTTGGCCCTTTTATCAATTGGGTTTGGATCTAATAGGTATGATTTATCCACCATCTTCAAATGGTCATAAATTTATCATTATTGCAACAGAGTATTTTACCAAATGGGTGGAAGTTGTACCCTTATCCATTGCCACATGAAAGAAAATATTCTTATTCATATTAAATCACATAATCTGTAGATATGGTTTTAATTATGCCATCATAATGAACAATGCAAAACATTTCAAAATAGGGATTTGAAGGAACTATGTGCAAAATTTCATATGGTACATCACTCATCTTTGATATATTACCCATGAGGTAATGGACAAGCAAAAGCTACAAATAAGAACATCCTAAAAATATTGAAGAGAACTGTGGATAATTCAGGAAGAGATTAGAACATTCAAATAAACCCTACTCTATGGGCTTATAGAATGAGCATTAGAATGCCAACATGAGCTACACCATTTTCCCTAGTCTATGGAGTAGAAGCAGTTTTATCTTTGGAGGTATAAATTTTGTCTTTAAGAGTCTCATTGCATGGTTTACTAAGTGAAGAAGACTATAGAGTTGCTAGGTTACATGAACTAGAGCTATTAGATGAAAGACATCAACAATCTTTTGACCAATTAAAAGTGTATCAAAATCGAATGACCAAAAATTATAACAAGCATATCAAACCGAGGGCATTCCAAATAGGTGACCTAGTGTTGAGAGAAAATCCCAAGAATCAAGTAGAAAGGGAAAAGAAAGGTAAATTGGAAGCAAAATGGTCAAGACCTTTTGTAATCACTTCATCTTTTGGGACAAGCACCTATAAACTAGCTGGTTGTGAAGGAGAAGAGTTGCAAGAGTCAATAAATTGTATACACTTGAAAAGGTTCTACTCATAAAGCAATTGAAGAGGGATAGAGAAAACGAGTATCAGAAATATCAAATGAGAGAGCATCCTATTTATTTTATATAGTCAAAAGAGATCTTGAAAATACCAAAAACATTGAAAAGCAGAAAGAGAAAACAAATCAGAAAGGAAGAAAAGACCAAAAATAGTGGAAAATTGACCCTGAAGAAAGCTAAAAACATTCAAAAAAGGATCATCAAAAAGGTGTTGTCTTGGTGAAAACCTAGAAAATGGGTGCCTTGATGATATGGAAACCAAAAAAAAAAATTTAAAAAAGAGAAAATACAAAAAAAAAATAGAAAAAGATAAAAAGTGCCTCAGTGAAAACCTAGCAAATAGGCACCTTGGTAGCAAAAAAAAGGAAAAAGCTTGAAAAATAGAAAAAAGAGAAAATCCATTCAATCGATGAAAACCTGCTAAACAGGCACCATTGCATTTGTAAGTACCTAAAGGTTTTGTCACCAATCTAATCTGCAAATTGTCCCAAGTCCCATAACACACTTACTTCAAACATGGGGGAAAAAACCTACTCTAAAGGAGGAAGGATTCATCAAATAAAACATCAATCTAACACCAAATCAAAAATCAAAACACTTACACAATCAAATCCAAATCCTAATCCAAATTTCAATCAAACGCAAAATTTTGATCCAAGATTCCACAAGGACACTTATCTTTATCAGGATTAAAAGTATGAAATGGATAGAACTATACTTGAACTATGGATTTTAAAAATGATGGAAAAATTTTCCAAGTGTTGACTTGATTAATGAAATCATGTCTTTCTAGAAAATTGATGAAAGTTTTTAAACTAGACAAGCTATGATGAAAGCATGATATTTTATTGGTTTCTGAATGACTGTCTTAAGATCAAAGTTTAAAGTATGTATTATTTTTCTAAGGACATGATCATCAAAGAATCATCGAGGACATGTACATATGGAAAATCAATATATTTGTTTGTTTACGCAAAATGATACCTTGGCTATGTTGATGTTAAATATCATAAATACCAAAATCCACTTGCAATATAGAATCCAATGAAATTGGTATTCGTACTCTCATGATTAGTCTCAATCAGTGATAGTCATACCAAGGATGGAAAAGAAATGAAAAAGGTATTCATATCATCATGGTTGAACTAGTGATGGTTGTACTAATTTTAGGATTCCAAATCTACTCAATGATGAATATAAGCTCCTAAATTTTGTGAATAGTGACAATTAGCTGCATCCATCCTAGATTAAATGCTTTTAATAAATTTTCCTTTCTTGGTTTGAAAATTGGAAACTAGAAAAGAGAAGGAAGGGGGTGGATTTAAATAAAAAATCAAAAGTTAAATAAAAATCAAAGGTTCACCAAAAACTATATGTGATTGAGTGTGTTGGAAATCAAAACTCAACTCAAAAACAAAGGTGCCTTGCATTAGATTAATTGCATTTTCTAGATACATCTCATTCCTAGTAATCTTCCATCCATTTAGGAATTTAACCTAAGTTCATTTAAATTGCATTGCATTAGTTTGCATTCATTTTAGTTCATTCCATTTAGCCACATTCATTGCATTCATTTTAAACAAATTTTTAATCATCATTATAAGTCATAATCATTAAATTCATTCGCATTAGTTTACATTCATTTTTAAAATCATTCCTAAATCATTCTCATCAAGTCATTAACTTCAATTAACATTGCATTTACATTAGTTTTCATACATATAGGTTCGTCCATTTATTATCTTTCATTTAAGTTACATTGCATTAGGTTGCACTATGTTTAAATCAATTCTTTCATCATACCATTTAGATTCATTGCATTAGTTTGCATAAATTAGTTAATCCTCATCGTTTAATTGCATTAATTACATCATTAGGACATTATTCATTACATATCATTAAGTTCATTCTACAATATTGCATTTCCAACACCATCTCATTAGTACATTGCACTGTTCATTTAGGTGCATTCATCAAAATTTACACATTTAAACATTGAATTAGATTCAAACTTCTAAGTATTAGGTCATTTACATTTACATATAAAATCATCATTATATCATTTACATAATTAATCATTAAATAATCCAAATTCATACATTACATAACTGCATCCATCACATTTTACATTACACTTATATCCATTACATTGCATACATCTATACCATTAAATAAAACCATCCATAAGTACCATCACATAGCATTAATCATTAAAAACATTGCATCATCATACATCATAAACATTAGACCATGTGTCATGTGCATCCTTTTATTCTATGTCATAAATAAGAAAAATATTTGCATCAATAGAAGATTAGACATGTGCATTCATATCATAATCTACATTTGAAAAAGCATAAAAACAAAGCATGTAGAGATAAAATCATGTAGATCCACATATCATATAAAGCACCTGTAAAAATGACTCCAACACATAATGACATCATATAAAGTAAATATATCAAATGAGTGTCAAAATCTATAGTATCATCAAAGTCCATCAGTATCTGGAAATCAAAGTCCATCAAAGTATCAACAAGTATCAAATCATAAGAAGAATCAACTGATAAAAGAATAATGTGAGTCCAATGTCTTGATATAAAAAAATGAAGATCATGTACACCAAAGAATAAATATATCATCTCAAAAATATCAACTGCCAAAACCACCGGCACCATCAAGACCATGATCAGCATCTAGAGCCCTACTAGAGCTAGCCTGTAAACCATGCTGACTCATAGCAGCCATGAAGGTCTGCATCATCAAACTAAGTTGGGTCACCTGTTGTCTCATCTCTGACATCTCAAACTACAAAGATCAAACATCAAAGGCTAATGCTGGTGTAGGAGGAGCTTGTATTGGTACCTATGGAGGAGCTTAGGTAGGTGGAGCCTATGGGGGAGCCATAGAGGAAGATGGAATGGATGTAGATGGAATGGAAGTAGATGGAATAGAAGAAGATGGAAAAAAACAAGAAGATGGCATAGAAGAAGAAGAAGGAGCATGTACAGGAGGAGCCTGTGGAGGTGGAGGTTTTGGAGGACCCTGTGCCTGATCTAATAAAATATATGCGACCTGGGCATCCACGTCAGCTACAACCTATGTACCCACCTGCCTGAATACCCGCACTCAATGATGGCCCCATCTAGCCACCCTATCCACACCCACCTAATGTAGAGCTCTGTCAGCTCCACCTCTGACCCTCACTCACCCACCCCTTATCTAGACACCACCCCTAGGAGGAATAGGAGCAACAGCCATAACAGGTATCATAATCCTGCCTCCTCTCCGACCCCATCATCCCCGATGATGCCATCTCTAACCCCCACCACCACCATCACCATCCCTACCATCATCATCAGACTCCTCCTCAATCCCCAATACTCTCTCAAAAGGATCAATAAACCTTGGAAATGGGTTCCGAGAGAGCCACGCTGCATAGTCATTGGTCATCCTTGCATCTACAATATGGTCCCTCATATCCCATGCAAGGTGGGGTAGATCTAAAACCTCAATCTGGGCTGTTCAATAATAAATTTGTGGGACCCATAGGGACCTCTCAACTTGCACTCAAACGTATAATACCAATCCCTGTGGCATACCATGTATCCGACCATACTGGTGTAAGACCCTCAAAAAGTAGAATCTCTTGATAATCAAGGGTTTGTGCCCTATCATCCAATGAGGTATACACATAAATGGAAACTCCACCGAATCCTCAGGCCATGCCTTGCAACCAATATATGGTCACCAAACAACCTAATCAATGTCATTAATGATGTGGCACCAATAGTCCGACTTGCCCAAATGGGCCTGCATCACCATACCCTTGTACATCCAAGCAAAGGTCCAGCCTGGATCTCGGTGATGAACTGAGATAGGTCGAGTGACAGGGATGTGCTCCCATGTCCATAACTATAAAAGGACCACCCCAACAAAAAGAGTGGCCCCACGATGATACACCACATCGTGCAACTCATGATATAACTGCATGAGCACACAAGAGCCCCAGTCAAATCTATGTGGTTGAGCGATCATATCCTCCAGAATATGACCCCAATTGACAAAAAAATCATGACCTCGCCGATGAGGTACAAGGAATCCACCAAAAAGAGCACCAAGAATTGTAGGAAGAATAGGAAAAGATATAAACTATGCCCACTGAATAGACTCATCTCCAATGGTAGGATCAGCAAATACCCACCTGCATGTTGTCCCATCATACACCTGGTCATAATAAATTAGCTCCCCATGAGTAGGGATGCACAGTAGCCGATACACATCCTCAGGAGTGATGGTCATCTCGCCCATCAAAAAATGAAAGGTGTTATGGTCAGAGTGCCATAGCTATCAATAGACCTTGATTCACATAGAACTGAGGGAGAGAGAGTAGAAAGGACAAACCACATCTACCAATGACTCAACACTCAGGACCGCTGAAGTCATTCATCATGTTGAATGGAAATGGATACAAGCCATGGACCCCTAGATTTTTAAGCTCAACCTACAAAAGAAAGTTTAACGCATCAGAAATCAAAATCATTACATATTGGATCATCTAAAGTCAATCAAACAATCAAAACCTAATCAAACCATAATCAATTTTCCTGATTCTATTCAGAGAAGATGGAAAATTTATCATCATCCACCATCTAAATCGAGATTGACCATCAAACATTCAATACGACATGACTAGAACTGACATCATATGACTCGCTATCAACTGGACTTGATACCTAAGCCAATCGACTAATTGACAACACTAGATGGATCAAAAAATTGACTCAGAAGTTTGCAAAATTGACCAAAAAGGGTACATGCATTATTTAAATACTTAAAAGTGCTAAAATTCAAAAGCACAATTTAAAATGGTAAAAGCGCTACAAAAATTATTAAACACACTACAAAAATGTGTACGCGCTACAGAACTTAGTACGTGCTACAAGAAACCATTGTACTCTCTGCTAAAATAATCAAAAGCACATTGAAGATTGTACGCGATGTAGAAAAGGGTGATTGTGAATCATGCCCTAGATCAAACACTTGTATGCACTACTAAAACTAGCGTACGTGCTGTGGAAAATAGTAGATGCACTTTAGAAAAATTGTATGCACTGCTAAAAGTATTGTACGTGCTATTTAATTTGTAAAAAGAAAAAAATATAGTTTTTTCTAGAATAATCCAAAAAATTTCAAATTAAATGCAAAAAATTGATAGAGATAGTTAGTGGAGTACATACCAGAGGTCTGTAGATAGGTGGACGTAGGTAACGGCAGCCTCACTCGAACCTATGCTCATGAATCGAGATCACCATTGTCAAATAGGCTCAGAGAGGGTTAGATAAAAAATTCAAAAGGGGAGGTAAAAATGAATAGTAAAAAGATCTTTTACCCCTATATATAGCCCATTTTGATCTAAAAGGACACTGTTTAGGAGAAAATGACTAGGGACCCAAAATTTACACCTGTTTAGCCAAATAAGGAGCATTTGTTAACACATCATCATGAAAACAATATCAGAAATGAAATCAAAATTCATTATTAATGAACCTAATTCAACGCAAATTGATCAAAAATGCAAAATCTTTTATCAAACTCAAATTTCATTTCATTTCTGAGGAGGTATACACTCGGACAATCAGGACCGACATCATAATCATTAAATCAGAGGCATGACCATCAAATCAAAGTGCAGTCTTTTATCATAAAAATTTTCTCTTATCAATCAAAAGGGCATCAAACATCAAATCATATCAAACCAAGAAACATATCAGATAACTTATCATCGAAACGACCATCAAGGACCTAAAATTAATCAGTAATGCATCAGTTTTATCATCAAAATCTACATCTTCTATCAAACATCAAATCAGACATCAATTTTAATCAGGACTTGGCATCAAAATGATTAGGACATTCTTTGAACCGATACGCTTCGTGCATCAATTCAAAGAGGGGTATTTGTAATCACCTGAAAATGGACAAGATCAATTAAGTGAGCAACTAAGGCAAAAATCAAAGCAATTAAATCAAATCAAGCTAAAATCAAATCTAAATTGCAATTAAGCCATAATCAAAATTTAATTGAAAATCAAAAGCCATTAAATCAATTTAAATTAAATAAATCATGATAAATCAATAAATTGTGCAATTAATCTAATTAATAGCATAGTTCATTTAAATCAAATCAACCCATTCAAGGGGTACACATGGCTAAACATATTAAGTAAATTCAATTAATTAAATCATATTTTCCCTCAACCACCAAATAGGAGGAAAATGCATCAACCAATAGGAATTGAGAACCAATGTCACATGGATCAAGCTCACATCAAATCTCCACCACCCATAAGGAGAAAGAATCTTGTCCACCCATTTTGTCCTCTTGTCCCAAGCTTTGTGGACAAAATATTTAAATGGTCTCCAAAGGTGGAACCATGGACCTAAGCCTAACCCAACCATTATCAAATAAACTCCACCCTCTACCCTTGCCAAAATCTATAAAAGCAAGGCATAATTGAAGCACAAATCATCCACAAATCTAATAATAGCATCAAACCTCTTGCAATTTATAGCTAGAAAGGAAAATCTAGGACTAAGTAAGGCTAATTTCATTTGGAATTGAACTTTTTATTTTCTTTATCATTCGTTCTCATTTTAGGACTGTCACTAATGGAAGCTTGCTGAGAGCTTTGCATTAGAAAACCTAAATAGAGGTCCATAGAGTGCTTAATTGTCAATTATTTGCTTAAATTAGATTTCTATTTTTGGTAATTTAGTTCTTATATTCATTTATTTGCAATACTTACCCTATGAACTTGCTTCTCATAGCACACAACTATCACTATATAAAGACATCAACTAGAGACCGTTGTCTAGTATAGGAACCAAAAATCACTATCTAGCCATAGGAAGAGTAACAAATCTCAAGATAACAATTATCTAACAAAGAACATGTAAGCTAGGGATACAACTTCCCATGTTAAAGAAAATGGAAATACCCTCTTTAATCAATCTCTTCTAAAGAAATCTATTATGTAGAGAAATACAAGATGCTTCCTTTGCAACATATACTAGAATAGATAATCCTACGATTTAAATTTGAAAGAGAAACCAAGAGATTAAAAAGATTATTATATATTGTCATAAATGTCTAAAGTATATGTCAAAATTCTACTCTTTCATAGTAACCTAAGCATGTTACACCAAATACAATGTTTAAAGGGGCAAGAAACAAAAAACTCTTGGTGGCTATTTCTTGTAGTTTGATATATCTTGCCATGACTTACTACAATCACGTGATAACACTGACATAATTATATAAGATCAACAACTACTGCAATAAGTAAAGGATAAAAAACATGGATTTTCTAGAGCATACTAGAATGTCTTCAACTTTTGATAAGTTTTAGAGTGTGAAGGTCAAAGCTCCCCTTGAAACCAAGCAATCTTTAAGGAGTCTTAAGAAGTAGAAGAAAATGGGATAAATTCCAATCTCTGCCTTCGATCTGTTACCTATTCTTGTATTCTTAGAACAACATGAATTTGTTGAATCTTCTCAATACAATTTTCTTTATTTTTCTTGTCAAGAATCAAATTACAATACTTAATATTATGTATAATGTGGAAGTTGTGAAATCTTAGACTATTCATTAAGCTAAGTGAGTGTCTTTCAATAAAATTTGACTTTCTCTTCAAAGAGATCATACTATTTCCACTTTCTCCATTTGATCTTATGACTATAAACTTATATTTTCTTGAAAGATCTTCTAATTTGCAAGTATTTTCCTAAATGCTAGTTTATTTCTTAACAAATCAAAATTGTCTTTTAGATTTTGATACTCTCTTACCTTGGATGGTAATTCTTTCTAGGTAACTTCTTTAGTTTCCTTCTTCTCTTTAGTTTGACTTCTCAAGTCAACAACTATCTCAACTGTACTTTTGAATTGATTTACCAAACTTTTACTCCCATAAAAACTATATTTTCTAGTTTGTAAACTTTCTTTCTCAGTCTTTTTACCTCATTAGGAGTACAAATCAACTCACCTTCAAAGTCAATATAGTCTTTCAAGTCATTGTTTTATCTCATGTTCCCCCTTTGGTTCTAAAGTATTAACAATTTGTCCCACAAGAAAAATATCACAATGTTTTTCATTGTTTGGGATACTTTTCAATTTGTACACATTTTACCTTTAGTCTTTATACTTTTTGCAACAATTTTTCCATATTTCTTAATGATTTAGAACCTAAAGAAGTGAATGTGACTATGAAACCATTGTCACAGATCTAACTTAAACTAAGAATATTATGAGTTAGACCTTCTACATAGTAGACATCATTCTCATGAGTAACATTATCCAAAAATGTAGTGCCTTTTCATTTTATCTGAATATGAGAATTATTGCCAAATTGACTAAACTGCTAATATAATCTTCATATTAAACAAACTTTCTCTTATAACTTGTAAATGTGATGAGAGAACCCACTATCTACAATTTGGAAAAATATTCCTCTTGAGAATGTTGGATTGTTTGAACCTTTGTATCAATTTTCTTTGGTTTTCAAACTAACTTTGTTTTGTTAATACTAGAACATGTTTTTTTAGCCTTGTTTTGTTGTATTATAGAAGTAAGTCTACAAAAAATTTCTATATGCCCAAATTTCCTCAATTATAACTTTAATTTGTTTAATAAATTAAACAACCTTTCATTTGTTGAAATAAATTAATTACTTCAACAAACTACTATGGTCGACACAACCGAGAGAATGCTCCAGATTGTGCATATTATTAAACATGTGAAACCCCTGCATACACTAGCCACCCATCTATAGTCCAAATAGAATTTTCCTTCCATTATTCACACATGTAGTCTATAGAGTAGTATTCCATCGTCCACATGTTCAATATTGCAACTAACTAAAGGTATTGTAATTATTATCATTTTTCTTATAAATTCAAATCTTGAGTCCAGGTTTTTGTGTGCATTGTGCAATTGAAGTCAATTGTTGGTTTTGTTGAGTATTTTCTCATGGTATCAAAGCCATGAGCGAGGAATGTTGAAGTTGGATGTGTGTTGGGAGTTGAGAGATTAGTAGTGTTGAGGATGGAAAAAATTTCTATAGTCGATCTTGGGAGGAGGAGAATTTTTTTTTTGTTTACTAGAAATCAAAATTGAGTTTCTGAGAGGTACGTATTGAAGGTTAAACAAACTCAGTGTCATGTGGGGAAGTATTGCATACTATTTTTATATTGATCTTTCTATGTTTTATTTTGATATTGAAAACTATTTACTTTTAAGATGGTGAGAATGTTAGTGTTGAACTATTGAATGTCCTTGTTATTTAGAAGTTGTTAATGGTCTTTTATTTATTTTAAATAGTTAAAGAGGGATTTCTTATGTGAGATTGTGAGGATTGTTTGGTAATATGTTAATCAAGTGTATGTGAAAGTAAAATTATTCTTGTTAGTGCACTTGGAAAGAATTTTGTTTTCATAGTGTGAAGTGGTTAAGAAAAGTGGAAAGTGATTATTTTTTTATGAAGTGAAGATTTTGATAAAGCTATCTTAATCCTTCTAAGCCACAATTTTTTTAAAGTCCTTGCTTGTTTGGCTCATAATAAGGCCAACATAAAGGCACCATATTTTCTAGAGGCTCAATGTTTGTACATTTTTGTGTTTGGGAGTTTTAAAAGATGTGTTTACAAGTAGGGATGTCAAGTTTAATGAAGGGTTTGATGATATGACAAAATCATCTCCTATTCCACAAGTGGCTATAGATAATCATGATTCTTCCAATAACTTTGACATTGGTGAAAGTTCTAAGGAAAGCTCTGATATAGTTGAGGAATCTAGTCCTCCTATGAAGACCGAGAGTCTTCAATATATTTGTCAAAGGACCCAACAAATTAATTATGCTTTAATGACCATCATAATGAAGACCAGTGATCCTAAAATATATGATGAGGCTAAAGGAAAACATGAATGGGAACACGATATGCAAAGTAAGTATGATTCTTTGATAAATAATCATAATGACCAAATTAATTATGCTTTAATGACCACTATAATGAAGACCAGTTATCCTAAAACATGTGATGAGGCTAAAGGAAAACATGAATGGGAACAAGATATGAAAAGTAAGTATGATTCTTTGATAAAGAATAAAACTTGGGAATTGGTGGACCTACACAAGGGTAAGAATGTGGTTAATAATAAGTGGGTGTATAAAACTAAATTCAAGTTAGATGGTAGTATTGAAAATACAAGGCAAGATTAGTGGCCAAAGGGTATTCAGAAAAAAAAGAGGGAATTGATTACACAAAAAAATTTGTCCTAGTAGAAAAGATTAGTACTGTTGGGACTATTATAGCATTGGAATTTCATTTCAAGTGGCCTCTTCATCAAATAGATGTTAAAAACACATTTTTAAATGGTGAAATTAATGAAGAAATCTATATGAATCAACCCCAAGGATTTGAAATTCCAGGACAAGAACACCTGGTTTGCAAATTAAGGGAGTCTTTATATGGTTTGAAATAAGCTCCAAGGGCTTGGTATGCTGAAATTGATGAATATTTCCAAACCCAAGGCTTCCATAATAGTCCTGATGATCCAAATTTATATGTGAAAGAATTTGATGATGGTGGCATCATAATTATTGTGTTGTTTGTTGATAATATTATCATTACAGGGCATAACATGAATTAAATTAGTAACATAAAGTTAAAATTGCAAGATACATTTGAGATGATAGATCTTGGTTTTCTACATTACTTTCTTGGCATACAAGTATGATAGAAGGATGATGGTATATATCTCTCTCAAACAAAGTATGCTCTAGACTTATTGAAAAACTTTCAGATGGAAGATTGTAAGAGTGTGTCTATTGTAGTTTCTCAAGGATTAAAGTTGAGTAAGGACATGAAAGGTGAAGCTATTGATCCTACCATATTAAGACTCACACTTGACTAGATATTTCTTTTGCAATAAGTGCGGTCTCCATATTTTTGAGTTATCCTAAGGTCCCACATTGGATACATTAACCAAAAGAATATTAAGATATGTGCAAGGGACTTTAACAATGGGTGTCTATTATTCATCTCATGGATATCTTCCACTTATTGGGTATTGAAATTTAGATTGGGCAGGATATGCAAATGACCGCAAATCAACTACAAATTATGTTGTCAATCTTGGTTCAGGTCTCAGTTCATGGTGAAGTAAAAAGAAATTTAATATTTCTCTATTTACTACTGAGGCTTAATATACTACGACAAATGAAGTAGCTAAAGAAATAACTTGGCTATAGACTATTCTATCAGTACTCAAGCAACATCAGGTAGGACCTTCTATACTTCATTGTGACAATCAAAGTGTCATCTCATTTTCCAAGAACCCAGTGTTTCATGATCGTAAAATACATATCGAGGTTTATCATCACTATATCAGGCATCACATCTAGCAACATGTGATTCATCGTCAATAATGCAAGATAGAGCACCAGATTGTTGATATATTCACCAAGGCTTTATGCAAAACTAAGTTTGTATTTCTTAGACAGCTTTTAGGCTTACGAGTAGTGACATGATTGTCTCATGGTTATCATTCAGGGGGATTCTAGTGAATTCCAACCATTGTATTTAGAGAATAAATGATTGTAAATGGGGTATCTAACAATGCTTTAGGCTAGGACCCATCATTTCTAGATTATGGGGGGATATTTAGAATAATTAATGTGATTAATTTAGGGAGGATGTTGAAATAAATCAATTAGCCAAGAGAATGTTCTAGATTGTGCATATTAAACATGTACAATCATTGCATACACTAGTCAACCATCTACAGTCCAAATAAAGGTTGCATCCCATTATTCACGTGTAGTCTATAGAGCAGTATTCCCTCGTCCACATTCAATATTGCAACTAACTAAAGGTATTGTAATCATTATATTTTTGGCTATAAATTCAAAGTATGAGTCCAAGCCTTTGTGTGAGTTACAATTGGAGTGCATTGTTGTGTTTGTTGAGTGTTTTCCTCCCATTTCGCAAAACTAGATTAGACCCTCTTCTAAACATGATCCTACATTCACTTGTCTTGTGCCTTGCATCTACAGATTTCAATTGATAATTTGTAACTTTGATAACTTTTATGACTATTTACTATATTATATAATCATTTATATAATTTTTATGAATGTTTACTATATTATATATAATCATTTATATAATTTCAATTGATAACTTTTATGAATGTTTACTATATTATATATAATCATTTATATAATTTCAATTGATAACTTTTATGAATGTTTACTATATTATATATAATGATTTATATAATTAAACCTTTCAATTGATAACTTCTATAAAGATCCAATGTTCACTATATTATATATAATCATCTACTACATGTTCACTATAGTAACTACCAATCGATAACTTTATGAATGTCCAATGTTCACTACATTGCTCATATATAATGAGCATATAATGATATAGAATCATCTACAAACTTTTATGAATGTTCATTCGAGGGAGTGGGTATATTTTAAACTAGATAATTTTAAACCCTTCCAATTGATAATTGATAATTCTTTGATCTACCATTTCAAAAAGATTCAAAAATTTCAAAAGCTTTATTCATTAAAACACAGATATCCTCTTCACTGAAGCCTGGATCAGATATTACATATGTTAAGAATAAAGAAGAAAAACCACTTGCCTTCACCTCTACTTTTGGAACGTGGCTTGGTTTTTGCATAAGTTCTTTCATCTAAAACTTGTGGCATTTCAGGTTTGATCTTGTGTTTTACTGTTTAGATTTTAGGGCCCATTGATGGATTGTGGGGGGTAATAATTTCTATGACTACATCGATGCTAATAATAGCGTCAGGAAACAGACTCAGAGATTCCATCCCCTTGACAAAATGCCTATGCAAATGTAGTCGCATGGAATGTGCAGGGTACGTATATAGAATGGCATGATGCTGGAGAATGCATATGAAGTCTCTCATTATTCTTTTAAATTGGCTATCTACTAGTTCACATTTATACAACACTTTGGTAATGTGTAGGTTTGAAGCATTGTTTCATTTTATAGTAGTAAGATATATTGCTTCCATGTATTCGTTGTTGATGAATTCGTGCAAGGAATATCTTTCTAGTTTAGGAATCATTATCAATGGTTGTCTAGTACGCATAGTATTTGTAACGGGATACAAATAACAAAGATTGATGGGAGAGAGTCTTGCTTTAAGGATGTGAGGGAAAGCATTTAATAGATGGAGTTTAGCTAGTCTGACATTGAGGCAATATATCTTCACTTGGTTGTTGATGTAAGTAATACGTCCTAGTTGGGCAGCATCTGGTGTTCATAATTTGGTTTATTACTTAGTAGAAAAAAAAAACATGGGTATGCTTCATTTTGGGCGGGTCTTATGTCACTTTCGGCTTCATCAAACCATGTCTTGATTGACGATGATGGATGTGATAATATTTTTGAGCTTATAGTTGGAGTGATATCTGGTGGCCATAGATTTCTAAGTGTGGTGTGATTGGAGAGGGATCCTTCATTTTATTCGTTAGACCCTTTCAAGGAGCCATCAATAGCTAAGAGAGATGATCCATATGCCCTTGTCACCATTAAATCCCTCCAATGGATCTTGGTTGATGAGGAGAGGTAGGATGGTATAATGTAACAATTTTGTCAAATTTGACTCTTACAGTTTGGTACATCAATAATATATATGAAAGAAGCGTTGTGAATTAGGTGTCGTTGATTTCCTTGATCATCGAGGATCTCATCGAAGCTATCCTAATTATGTCAATGGAAAGGATCACGTGAGATCGTGGACATGCAAGGTGGTATAATCCGGTGTTTGATATTTTTAGTCATATGAAGGTTGTAATGAAGTGGTCATAGAGTGTGCTATACTTGCAACTTAGTATGCAATTTGTACGTCGATTAAATGTTAAGTTTTTTTGTTTTTTTTTCGAATTATATGTTTAGGTTTCTTTATTTAATTTTCTTATTTTGAATGTGTATTATTTAACAATTTATTGTGTATTTATTATATTATATATTAATTATTTTATTCAAATATTTATTTAATTTAAAATGTAGATAATGTATTATAATTTATGTCATATTATTATTGTAATTTGTAATATATATAATCTTCTGTGTAGATTATTAAATAAAATTAACTAATTACTCAAATGTAAAATAATTAAAACAAAATAACAATAAAATTTGGAACAATTATATTTTCATAACCTTATTGAAGCCATGGGATTGGTTAGTTGTCAGAGCCTGCAACCTCATTGCCACATGTCCTTTCGTCGCATGTTCACAATAGGCAATTTCGCTCCTCGTGAAGATACGACGAACAGGATAAATGCTCAGACAAATGATGATATCTCCCTTAGGGTTCGTTTTCATTGCAGTGCCCCACCACTATTTATTCGAATAGAATTTTGGCAGGGAGGGAGCAGACAAGATTTTTGAAACAGGAGCAATCACTTCAGACGCCTCATCTGACGCTGCTTAAATCTTCGAAGGCATCTCATATATTCTCCGAAGGCATTATTTCATTTAATATCTATTAACTGTATCCTATGGTTTTTTTGTTGGACTTTCGGGAAAGCACCTCTCTCGGAACTTTCTCGAACACTCACCCACCAAATGCCTTGTTTGCACCAAATCGTCCTTTCGTCGCATGTTCGCAATAGGAAATTCCGCTCCTCACAAAGATACGACGAACAGGATAAATGCTTTTCATTGCCCTTTCCTTTCCTATTTATAAATCCAACTGCAGCGTATGGTAGTGATTAAAAATCTCGGAGGCGAAATCCACAATGGTGTCTATAAAATGGGTTCTATTTATTACAGTCTGTGCAGCGGTTGCAACACAAGCCAGGGCATAGTTTGCCAGCTGGCAAGATTCTAATTATAAAAACTGCTATGGACAGTCTAAATCATGTCCTCCGGGCTATCCCGAGAGTTGCTACGTCAATTGCAGGCACTGCAAGAGCAGATGCTACATGGACAACTCGGGTAATCCACAAAATCTATAATACTAATCTTTACAACAAAATAAGACAGATTGTTTTCTTGAAAACCTTTGTATCTCTGTCTGCAGCACCCCCAGTTGAAGCAACTTTGTCTGCAATCTGTGACAAGCCTAGTGCAGTGTGCCACGACCCAAGGTTCATAGGTGGGGATGGCAGAATGTTTTATTTCCACGGGAGAAAGGACCGCGACTTTTTTCTTGTCTCCAACCAAGATCTGCACATCAATGCCCACTTCATGGGAAAGAGCGCAACCCAGGAGCAAGAGCTTCCTGGAATATTTAGTAATTTATCTTCTTTCATCGCATACAAAACTTAATATTTAATCACTTATTCAAGACCATTAAAAACCTTTCGTCGCATGTTCACAATAGGCAATTCCGCTCCTCACGAAGATACGACAAACAGGATAAATGCTCAGATGAATTTCCACTCTTGGGTTCTTCTCTACCAAGAAACTCCAAGCTCCTCAAAATATCAGAAGGGACTCTGTATTCCAAATGGTTCGATTAATTTTTGAGGAGAAGAGTGTGAAGGGAAAGAGTGTGGCCATTGGGGATACAATATACAGAATGATTCTGAATCTCATTGGTAATCTGATGTTCAGCACAGAACTATCTAACCCCAACAATCTCGATACTCTGGAGTTCACCGACACTCCTATATCATGGGAAAAGCTCTGCCAAAAACCCAATTTGGCAGACTTGTTTCCTTGGATTGGGATTCTAGATCTTCATGGCATGGGGCGTCAGATAGGATTTCATTTAAAGTGAACCCATAAGTTTTTAGATCTGTGCATAGGAAATCGAGTGGCAACGAGAAGCACAGAGTTGAGCGATGGGAGAGATGTAGAGAAGGATTTCCTGGACGCCTTACTTGATCAAACAAACAATGATGATATCTCCCTTAGGGTTCGTTTTCATTGCAGCGCCCCACCACTACTTTATTCGAATAGCATTTTGGCTATGAGGGAGCGGACGATATTTTCGAAACAGGAGCAATCACTTCAGACGCCTCATCTGACACTGCTTAAATCTCCGAAGGCATATCATATATTCTCCGAAGGCATTATTTCGTTTACCTCTCTCGGCACTTTCCCAAACACTCACCCACCAAATGCCATGTTCGCAAGAAATCGTACATGTTCCGTTGTTCCCTGTGAAATTTGATTGGAGGATACAATAAAATTGGACGACTTACTAATCGATTGATATAGAAACTTTCAGAAAGTATTACGTGTTGAATTGTTTATAAACACTCTAACATCATCCTGTTCTACGTTTTCCCCAAGGCGTCTGACGAGATTTTCGAATAACAGGCTATCACTTTTGATGAATTTGTATGCCAAAAATTGTCAGAGAAATATAGTAGGTGTCTGACATTATAAAGTATTTTGCAAATGGATGATTCAGATCTTAAATCTCGAAATGAAATCAATGCGCGTCTAGTAAACTGTAGGCTAACTCCGGTTATATACGAGTTGATAAATCGTGCTTTTTCAATATTCAGATGCATTCACATTGATAAACTTTTACAAAATAAGGTTTTTTCAAATGCGACAGACGATCTAGATGATTTCAATCATCTTGCACGATACGGAGCAAGAGACAGTCATGGATGCCTTAACCCAGCCAGATGCGTTTCATATAATGAAACGTCTTCGGCGTAATTAGTTATTTTCTCTAATTTTGAGTTATGGATTTGATCATTCCTGATTGATCAGTCCTTTGTGATTTTATCTCCAAAAGATAAAGCTTCTTTAAAACTTTATGTTTGGAAATTATTCCCATTATTTTTCAATTTGATAATTATAATTATTAGCCTCTATTAATTCTATCTTATTGGGCTCATTAAGCTTGGGTTAAATTCAATAAGATTGATTGTAGCATAATAAAATAATCAAAGACATTAAAGAGGAGCAGTTGATAGGAGCATTTAGGTGGTGTTCTCTATCTCACTTAGTTGTACATAGGATTAAAAAGGAACTGTCTCTATTGCCCAATAGAAGAAAGGCACTAATCTATTATCCTTAAGTTGAAGTCTTTATTAAAAAAAAAAATTACAAGTAGAAAGTAGTCAAATTAGTATTTATTTCAAACCAAATAATACATTATTTTAAAACATTCTGTTAAAAGCATTTCTATTATAGCATTTAAACAACATTCAATAATTGTGATACTCACAATTTGATTCCTCTCAAGTTCATTTTCCACTTTGAGAGAATCCAAAAGTTTTATATTCAGTTATCTGCTATAAAAAGTCTTTGTTCCAACATATTTGGTTAAGGTATAGGCCCACCAGCCTTGGTCCTATAGAGCCAGAAATTGCAAAAGTTCAAACCCCTATTGTGGTTGAACTTGTTCGTTGGCAAAAACAATTGGATTTCCCTAGCATTGGATTGACAAGTCCATAGGAAATCCAATCCTTCATTTTTGGGCACCAATAGATTAGAGACTCTGCTGGGGAGTTGTCTATGAAAGACAACATTGAAGATTACCTAGAAGCTCTGGTGATGTAATTAAAACTCTACTAGAGATAAGAACTCAAAAGTAGTAAAGAAACATTTTCCTCGAAGATAGGTGGCGTCTCTATTCAATAAATCATTTCAATCTGTGAATCTACTGAGGAAGAAGACCCAGAAGGAGATAAGTAAAGTTTTCCTCTTTGAAAGAGGTGGTGACTCTATTGTCAAGAACCTAATGTATAAAGAAACAAGTTACTACCAATTTAGATATTCAGCAGAATAAACAACCATTTTAGACAAAACTATTTATTCCAGATGGTATCATGCCATTGGATCTCAGGGGATTCCATTGTATTCCTTTTAAGTTGTTCCCTAAGTTTTCACATCTTGTACCAAAGTTCCATGGAGAATGGGATGAATCGGCAGTTGAATATTTGAATGCATTTTGTGCATTTATAGAGAACTATGAGATTTGTGTAGAAGATCAGGCAATGAAACTATTTGTCAGGAAATTAAAAGATAATGCAAGAGACGCATATGAATCACTACCTACATAGAGAATCTCATCATGGGAGGAGTTTGAGAAATGGTTCTTAAATGAATTTCATGATGCAAGTGAAGGAGATAATGTGTATTGTGAACAAGATAAAAATAAGAACTGCATTATGGAAGAAGAACCTTATATGTCTCCCTTAGATAAATTTCTCAATTTAGAAAGGTATGAAGGTGATTCTACAACCCATTTGTTCATAAGGATGGTAAGTATTTATCAGGAGATACCATCAGACATCATGCCTTTGCACAAGAAATTTCTAAAAAAACTTCATGAGTTGGGAACCTCACTAGATGACCCTGATTTGAGGCTTCTTTTTCAAAGATTAGAAGAATATACAAAAGAGAAACAACAACCTGATGATGTTTCAGATTTAAGTGAAGAATTTTTTTTGGGACATTTTGAGGAGGAAGGAAATAAAATGTGTTATAAATAGGAAGAGGATCAACAATACATCTGGGAAGTAGAGCCTTGTATGTCTCCCTTGGATGAACTTTTAAATATTGAAAGACAAGAAGGTGATGAATGGAGTGTGAAATCTACATGAGTACAAAGCTCTAATGAAGTTCCAGATTCAGATGAAGAATAAATTTTGGATCAGATGGAAGAAAAATCCATTGTTGATGAGATTTGTAGTGAAATGGATTTCCTTGAATGTAATAATGAAGAAGAAAATGTTCTTAGTTCAGAGGAAATCTCAAATTTTTTAGATATAGAATATCACAAATATGTTGATAAAAATGGTCCACATTATTTCTCAACCCACCACAATAAACAAGTTAATGGATCAACACATATTCAAGGTGTACCAGATGAAGAAAATAATAAATCCAATGATGGACTTGCATCTCAAATAATCTAACATGTATTTCGTAATATAATAAAGAATAACATCATAGGAAATAACACAATAAATCTACGTATTGATTTATGTGTGGCTGACTCTTGTGACAATAGGACCTGTAAAATAGAAGTAGATAATATAAATAAAATGAATGAGGAAGAAGATTTTATCAGTGCAGAACAAATTTTAGATTTGTTGGATAAGGATTATCAAAGGCATACACACAAAAATGACTCAAAATATTTTCCAATTTATAAGGATAAGCAAAATGATGAAACACTAGAAGATAAACTTGATGAGAGGGACATCTGTCTTGTTGATGAAGTATATGATTCTAAAAGAGATGAATTTAGTAGAGAGGAAGAAGAAGATATGTTTGAGTTCTCTATTTTCTTGAATCCATTATTTGAAGAGAATTTTTTATGCAATCAAGTCCATCAACATCATGATAAAGACAGTGAACCTAGTCATCATTTTGAGGATGATGAAACTCAAAATATGTATGGGAAGTGTATTCAGAAAGTGAGACATGCATTATTTCATCCTATGAGAAAAATTTGTATCAAACGTGTGAAGATGAGATGGAATCAAATAGATGTTACAAGGAGTATGTGTATAACTTGAAGATACCTATTATTAGAGAGAGTAAGTCCAGTTGGTTGAGGGAAAGTATCAACATATTTTATTAGACATATCTCAGTATTGTTTTCAGATTGATGTCAATGGAATGTGATGAAAACAAGATTTTTGACAGAGGCAAATATTGCTTTTGTATTTTGGTAGCATGGGGCTACCAAATTATTATGATGTGACTTCTACACTGTGACTCTATAACCCAATTGATTGGCACTTTGTTTTCTTCTTCTAGAGATAATTGAATTCTCTCTATGCTCACATGGAGCATACATCCTTAGAAAGAGCCTATTGGAGCTCTAATTTTTGGGCAAAATTTGGAGTCCTATATAGTGATAAAACCCTAAAAAATGGCCTCTTAAACTCTATTCCCAATAATTAATGATGGAGTACATGAAATGGGATAAAATATTATATTAATTTTCAATTAAAAGTTGAGGGATTAAGAAAGGAAGCTCTATGATAGGAACAATCAAAATTCTATGAGCAAAGGTTTCGGAGATGTTGGAATTTCAACCTGTTGTGAAGATGATGTCAACAGAGACTTGAAACGAGAACAAATTGAAACTATAAAAAAGACCCAGTTCAAAAAATCCAATTTCAAAGCTCCAATTAAAAATATTATCTTTTCACAAGGTGTTTTGGGTTTCCAACCAAGTCCAAATCTGAAAGATAGGTAGTTATTACTTAATTTTTTATTAGTTTTTTCAAAAGAATTTTTTTAATTTTATCAGAGGGTGGTGTCTCTTCACCCTAAATGGGTGTGAAAACCATTCATCCACATATATATGTGGTGTAAAATGTAAAGGTAGAGCAAAATCATCAACAATGTAAAAAAATTTATTATTTTCTACTGCACTTTCTGCAAGTGATCTATTGTACATAAGACTTTACGGAGCATTAATATAAATTAGTTATTTTCTCTAATTTGGAGTTATGTATTTGATCATTCCTAATTGATCAATCCTTTGTGATTTTATCTCCAAAAGATAAAGATGCTTTAAAACTTTATGTTTGGAAATTATTCCCATTATTTTTCAATTTGATAATTAGAATTATTAGGCTCTATTAATTCTATCGTATTAGGCTCATTAAGCTTGGGTTAAATTCAATAAGACCTATTGTAGCATAATAAAATAATCAAAGACATTAAAGAGGAGCAGTTGATAGGAGAATTTAGGTGGTTTTCTCTATCTCACTTAGCTGTACATAGGATTAAAAAAGAATTGTCTCTATTGCCCAATAGAAGAAAGGCACTGATCTATTATCCTTAAGTTGAAGTCTATGTTAAAAAAAAATTACAAGCATAAAGTAGTCATTAGTATTTATTTCAAACCAAATGATACATTATTTTAAACATTCAAAAGTATTTCTATTATAGCATTTAAACAACATTCAATAATTGTGATACTCACAATTTGATTCCTCTAAAGTTCATTTTCCACTTTGAGAGAATTCAAAAGTTTTATATTCAATTATCTCCTATAAAAAGCCTTTGAACCAACATATTTGGTTAAGGTATAGGCCCACCACCCTTGGTCCTACAGAGCCAAAATTGTAGAAGTTTAAACCCCTATCGTGGTTGAACTTGTTCATTGGCAAAAACAATTAGATTTCCCAGCATTAGATTGGCAAGTCCATAGGAAATCCAATCCTTCATTTTTGGGCACCAACATGAGTGAAGACACCAATTAGGATTAGTGGGATATCCTAGATGCAAGCTTGGACTAATGGGAGGCTGAAAGGGTGATACCATGGCTACCTATTTGACTTAGGAGTTATATGAGGCATGAGCCATAAATGGGTCAACTGGATGGAGGTGACCAACATACATGATGAGACTGGATGACTGCAGGGTGTAGCTTCTCTTGAGAGGTTCAGATCTAGGTCTAAATCAAGGACACATACAACCTTGACTAGTGATAATGAATGAAATGTAGTAGGGGAAGGATTCCTTAATAGCCTTTCCTCTGTGTGTGTGTGTGTGTCTTGGTAACTAGAACTCCTTGTTATGTTGGACTTCTTATGATTTTACGGTGTTGGAAATTTTATGGTTTATGTGATTTGGCATGATTGTATATTATTACAATATGAATATTTGTATTTATGTTTCATCATTTGAACTTAATTTAGACATAGGTTTGGTCTATATGGGCATTATGATCATGGCATGAATGCATATATGTTATAGTTTAGACTTTGATATTTTTCATCTATCCTAGTTTTTCCTATATGTTTATGGTTCATATGTATTCATGTGTAAGTGAAGAATTATCAAAGATAATTAGTACTTGAACATGTATTTATCTCTAGTAATTAATAAATCTTAAATAATTTTATGAGATTATAAAATTAATAAGTAATTCAATATACCATAAATAATCATGTACAATCATTGACCACATTGACAAAAAATATGCCCTAGAATTTACATTAGATTGAATGTAAGACTCTCTACTTTTATATTTATATATGTCCACTTCTAATCCGTTTAAACAAATACAATGTTCACTAAAGAATATTTAATGTGCACACCCCCCCTTAAAATGTAAACATAATGCTACATTAAAATCTTATTTCATCATTATTAAATGACATCTCATGATGTTATTTGTGTCCAATAATGACCAAAAATGTAATCAATCATGTAGTATAGTATTTGGGCTTCTAAAAATGGAGACACTTTTTGGTAAGTAGTTTTAAAATAACTTTTAAGGGAAATGAATTAGGAGGAAAGCAATTTAAAGATGTAGCACATAAAATTGTTTTGTTTTTTGAATTTTAGTGAAGATAAATAAAATGTTGAATAAATTTTATATACTCTGAGAGAAGAACATACACAAAATAATTTCTTAGAGAAAATTTTTGATGGTGTAAACATAAACATAAATTTTTTATGTCAACATCTCAACTAAAACAATAGAATTTTGTTAATGATTTTTTAAAAACTTCAAAAAGCAAGGGATATCATTGTTGAGATCTCAACTTAGGTCACCTTTAGGGGAAAGCTAGATAACATAATTAGACTAGATGATCTAACAAAGCTATGGTATTTAAATTCATTATATATTATATATTTTTATTTACTTTTAACATTCTCCAACTAATTTTCCCATCAAAATTATTTTCATCTTCAACCAAAAAAATTTCACAAATCTTTTCTTATGATCTATGATATATATCTATATTTCCTCAAACCAATTTCAATGACCACCAACTTTAGTAAGATTTATTTATAACTAGGCAGTATCAATTTATATTTATATAATTTTTTGTAGAAAATGTGGAGAGATATTATTAATACAATGGAATTTTTTTAATTAAATTATAGAGAGAGAGAGAGGGGTTGCACCTATTATATTGATATTTCAAAAAGATTATATAACTATTTTTACAATCTAAGGCTTGTTGATATTGCAAATGTCATACATGTTCTAACTATAAAAAGTGACACCTAACATCTAATTGCAAACACCAAGAATGAATCAGGTGTTGACTTTCCAATATCCCTTAAATCTACAGTAATCGGGTACTTTACAAGTAAAATTGAGAAAAAAGTAACATATTAAGCTTGAAATATTAATTATATAAACCTCCCTTTGCATAGAACCCATAGAGATGACCCCTTTTTTTCCTATGGCATACTACTCCACACACACTATGATCATCAATCTCCATCTCCTCATCCTAATCCAGCTCTATGCTATCATCCTCTATTTCCCTCTCCACACTTTCCTAGAGTTGGGATGATTTCTATTCCTAAATATGCTCTTACAACCATCCCAACCCCTCTACTAAGACAAGGTCCAGCATCCTTTTTAGAAAGAGGGTAGTCCTTTGTTAAGGGTATGTGCAATATCATGAGGGGCCAAAGTATGCCCTTAAGTGGCAATGAAAAATTAGCAAATCAGGGTTAGTCAACTTGACGTGAAAATTTCAACTAGCTATCAACCTAATATCAAAAAGTTGTAAGAATAGAATCTGTAGAAAATTGAATGTAGTTTCTAAAATACTAGGCCTTTTTTGAAAAAAAGTTAGTATGATTGGTGAAAAGTAGAGATTTCAATGCAGGAGTACAAAAATTGATGGAAAAAAATAAGTAGGTGTATGTCTGACCACCTTAATTATAATCAAATGATAATATTATATTATAAGATTTTATATATAAGTAGTAGACTCATGCTCGGATGTGACGCATATTTTTTTGTAATTTTATTCCAAAAAAAATAATTAATTATGAATTTTCTACTACAACATTTTCAGAATAAAAAAACTCCCATGTCTGACCACCTTAACTCATTCAAAACTTTACAAAATTCAAAAAAAAAAAAATTCCTTATAGTAGGTGAAGCATAGAATGTGAGACATTTTTTAGATTTCAAAAATGTTATACCATCTGAAAGTTATCGTCATTTTTCAATCAGTATATAAATCAACACTTTAGAGGTAACTCAATTAGAAAATAACTAATAATTACTTACCGAATTCAAAATTTGACAGCAATTATATTGATAGAAAGCTGATAATCTTCTTAAGATACCCTTTTCGTTTCATCAAATTCGAGTAAAAAAAAGTCGTCAGCTAAATGGTCGAAGTCTGGAACTCAGAGAAATAGGGGGAAAACATGTTTTTGAGACATTTCAATAGTTGACCATGTAGTTTTGGTGCACAAATCAATATCGAGCCTAATCAGGTACCCAATATTTTTGAGTACCCGAAAAGGCCGGCAGAATTTTGATTTTTAACTTTTCCCTCCCCTTTCTTCCTCCCATTTCTCCATCCTTCATATGATTATATATATTAGATTATATCAAAATCAAAAACTATATATTATATCAAAAACTATATATTAGATTATATATTATATATATTAAATATTATATAATATCAATTATATATTAAATATTATATAATATACATTTTACAATAAATATTATTTAATATATATTATATTAAATGTTACATTATATATCATATATTATATATATTATTTTATATGTATAATATATTAATATGTATTTTACAACTATGTACAAAAGATTGGAAGATTGCAGAAAAATCATGGATGGCCATTGAAAGAAGTAAAGGAAATCAATCAGCCATTTAAAAAATTCATCGATGGCCATTGAGGAAGAGAGAGAGTGAGAAGGTGGCAGGGGTTGAGAGAGAGAGAGATAAGGGGATGGGGAGAGAGTAGGAGAGAGAGAGAAAGAGAGAGAGAGAGAGAGAGAGAGAGAGAGAGAGAGAGAGAGAGAAGGGGATGGGGAGAGAGTAGTAGAGAGAGAGAAGGAGAAGGGGAGAGAGTAGGAGAGAGAGAGAGAGAGAGAGAGAGAGAGGGGAGAGAGTAGGAGAGAAAGAAGGGGAAGGATAACCAATTCATTACAATATTAATCAGTAAGGAGCAAGGCAAACTTAAATAATATCATAGCAGGCATTAGAAATCTAAATTCTAATTAGGATTTTTAAGAAAAGTGAGTAAGGTCCTGGATAAGGACATTACAGATCCACACATTGTTCGGTAGATACCTCCAAGAACCCACATACACGGGAGTAGGTTTGAAGTAAGACTAAGATTGTTTATCAGTTCAAAAATATTACTGTGTTGTACTTTTGATTAACATCCAATGATTGGATGTTAAATTCACAAATTTGATTACATTACCACTGGTTCTATTTCAAATTTTGGAAAAATGGATATTTGACATATGTTGATAAATTTTAGTCAACAACATTTTAATAACACATCAGTTTATTTTTACACATTGAGAATATCATCAATAGGAATTGAACTGAAATTGACATAGGTCATAGGAAATAAATGCCCCAGCTATTTGTTGTCTTCTGCATTTTGAGTTTCTTATTACAATCGGGAGAAGAATATTACTCTCCAAATGGTTTTGGATAGTAACATTTGTACTTCCTCTTCACAAATATTTCTTCCTCATCTTGTTGTTGTAATACCCCAAAAATGGGCTATAAGTTCATTAACCTCCTATATCAACAATTCGAACGAAATCGACATCAAAGTCTTAACCTAAGGCACATCTAAACATCATCGAATCATAATTGATTATCTTAAATTCTGCATCGGGGAATATTCTTAGCAATATTCCTAATTATCTTAATTATCTTTAATTTAATGATTATTTGGTGATAAATCACATTTATCCTAAGTTTGATTAATTGAATATTTTTATATTTAATTAATTAGATTTAATATCTTGCCACTTAATTATGTAATTAAATTTAATTTTATCTATTATTAATTGTATTATTTAATTTTGACAATAAATCCAATATCCTATGAATAATTGATTAAATTCTTATTTAATTAATTAAAGCAAGTTGTCATTATTTAATAATATAGTTTTTAATAAAAGTTTGATAAAATAGTTAATTAACCCATAAATTGATTATTTTATTTCAAAAAGCAGTTAAGTTGAGAATAAATCACTTTATTTACTTATTAAATCATAATTATCCATGTGCATATTCAAGGACCAGTTAAACTCAAAATTGGAAAATCAATGCAAGTTGTTAGCTTTTTGAAACTCAACATCTTTTTGAGTTTTAAAGTTGATCTAAACTTCTAATTCGAGTTGAACTGTGCTTTTGCATGATTTTTGTGACTTAATTATCTGTTATTTAAAAATAACTCAAAAATCAACCTGAGTTATTTGAGTGATTTATGGCTTTCTTTCACAACCTCCAAAGCCTTGGATTTCTATAAAAACGAGGCTCAGCTCTTCATAATTCATCTCTAAAATTTGCATCCAAGCATCTCATATTTTTGCACAATCACGCTGGAGAATTGGAATTTGGAGAATCAAAGCTTATTGCGAATCAAGGTTATTGTGAGATCAATTTGTTTTTTTTTTAACATTCATTTAGATTCTTTTTCATATCATTGTTAGATCATTTTAGCATATCAATTTCCATATTAGCATAGATTCATATCAATTTTTATCATTCTTATTGCATAGAAAATATCAAAAAAATAGATTAATTGCATTCAAATCTTTCATTTACATGTCGTCTATGTCACTGATCTCGATAACAATCTAAGAACATTAATCTCGCACCTACTAGAAGACAGTAAATCGCTTGGTTAGATAGTTTTCAATTTTGCATGATTTTGATTATAGCTAACCTTTAATATTTTACTGAAGTGTTGTGTTTACAGATCAAGTACAATTTTTACACACACATTTATGGCACCCACCGTGGGGCAACCCACCTTTGCATGCTGGTTTTGATATTTTTTGGGAGCTAAAACTCCAAAGTTTCAAAAATTTAATTTTATCTCTCAAATGGCTTAGATTTTTGGTCTAAATTTTTTTTTACAAGTTGGTGACATGTCAAGGAAGCCACAGTAAAAAATTTAGAATTTTTTGAGATATTTTAAATTTTTAATAATTTTTTCTTAAAATTATGAAAAAAATTAATATCTGATGCAAATCAGCATATTTTTTAGAAATTTTTATATTTTACAAAATCTCTTTAAATTATATAGGGGGTCCATTCTTTGTGTTTTAAATTTCGACATGATATCATAGCTCAAATAGTCAATTTACAAAAACTGGTCTGTTTTGATAAAATAGGTCTCTAGGGCACAAATAAAGAGATTTTTCTAAAATTTTTGCATTTTTCGAAAGCTCTCTATTTTTTAGTAGGGGTCTCTATTCTAAATTTCTATTTTTGTGGCCAAAATCATATCAAAAAAATTAGATCTTGTTGACTAGGTCAAATGCAGTGCAAAAAAATTAAAATTTTGTGATGGGTATACACTTATTTTTCATATGATTCAATGCATGATATGAGTTTTTATTTGGATTAATTTTTAGTTATTATTGCTCCTAACAATTGATTTTTAGATCTAACCCTAGGGTTTTCATAAGTTGAATATACCTTGCATATCTTGTTTGCTTATTGGCTTGTTGGAGAGTTCGTAGCTTGCTTGCATAGTAAAGCTCAACAAAAATTGCTAAAAATCAAGTAAAATCTACTAAGCACATTGCAAGGATCCCAGGTATTCTCCTTCATCTAGTGACATTTCAATTTGGACTTAAAATAAATCTCTTATGTGTCAAGTTTGTGTGCATCTTTTCATGTT
Source organism: Chamaecyparis obtusa (assembly GCA_027943335.1). NCBI lineage: Eukaryota > Viridiplantae > Streptophyta > Pinopsida > Cupressales > Cupressaceae > Chamaecyparis > Chamaecyparis obtusa. The sequence goes on from BSBK01002642.1 coordinate 1,763,788, forward strand.
TTTGATCTATTTTTACACACTTGCATAATTGATACTAGGTTGTGACCCCTTAAGGATTCATTAAGTAGTCTTAGATACTTGTGATTGATCTTGATTTCTATATTGGGTTATTGGACTCCCTAATCTGCCGGCCCCTCATTTCCACCCCATGGTTGCAATCTCAGCGCCATAAAAGGGAGGGGTCAACAGGACAGAAGCGTTAAGTGTTCCACTTGGCAACCCTTTTGTGCTTTTAGGAACTCACTTGTTTTCTAAGTTGGGGAGTCATTTTCATCTTGTGTGAGGTGTTAAGTGTTCCACCTTGTGGACTCATCTCATATTCGCTTTAAGCATGAAGTGTTCCTCTTTCTACTTTTTGGGTACTTTTGGTAGATTTGCTTTCGAGAATATATTTGTGCTCACATAGTAATTAGGCCCTATGAACAATATTCATGATTCTTGAAGGATTGGATTCCTAGTGAAATCTTTCTTGATGACAGAATCCTTGTAGGTAGGGAGGATACTTAGTGTGTTTCACATTCAACTTGGTTAGTGTGTCTTCTCTTATTAATCGATACATTCTCTCCCAGAAGAGGTTGATAGATCACGTGGGGTTGACATCACGAGCTTCGGTGAATCAAAATTGGTTAGTGCACCTTCTCTTATTGATTGATACATTCTCTCCCCGGAGAGATTGATAGATCACGTAGAGTTGGCATCATAGACCTTGGTGAAGCAAAACTTTGTCTTAGCGTGTTGCATTAATCTGCCTGCTTTGTTTGGGTTAAAAGTGAAAAGGTGTCAAAAACTTTGGATCTGGAGCCAAGTCCCCTTGTGGTATACTATTGTGAGTCATCTTTAGAGAGGGTTAACCGTAGCGAAAAATCCCTTCATAGGGAAAACTGCGTTGATGGAACCTCAAGCGGTCATAGCCATTTTCACCATGGTAGTGACAGTCGCTATATAAATGTCCTTGTGGAAGAAATCTCCACGGGTATGGTTCATTGTTGGGTTGTCAGATCTCCCTAGCAGCTCCTGAAGATTAAGTTCTCAGACTGTGTCAAAATCCTGGTGCGCCAGGATTGGAGTTCACCCTTTTGGATCATAAAAGTTGCAGAGTCAAACCATTACTAAAAACCCTAGCGAGGCCAAATTTTCATTTTATAGGGTATATGTGCGTTATTGCAAAACATTTTTGGAACATACATAATTAGCGCTTCTGAGGATTAGAACGAATAAGTCACTTGATTGTTCATGCACAAGGTTGCTTTTTCCCTTGTTCATTATTTTCAGACATGCTTGAAATCACATGCTTGCTATTTTGCATGCTTTTTTATCTATCTGGTTATTGAAAACGGACAAATCTATTACAATCTTCAAATCTGGACATTGAAATTTGCAAACAATTCAAATCTGAAAACTCAAAATTTGCAAAATCTGAAGTAAAATCCTTTTTTGGAGTCAAAAGTCATCTCAAGAGGTCAGAAAGTCATACAAGTTTCTATCAAGTGTCATTTCATTACAACCCATTGGTCGTATGATTGAGTACCCAGTGTTGTACGAGTTTCCATGCTAGCAAATTCTCAAAGTAAAAATCTTGCAACTGTCATATGATATTGTCAACTATCATTTCATTGCTACCCAACTGTCGTATGATAACCAATCTAGTGTCGTACGAGTTTTCATGCTAGAAAATTCTCAAAGTCAAAATCTTACAACTGTCATTTCATAGCGTACCCACTGTCGTATGAGTCTGTAGAGTGTCGTTTAGAAAAATTTTGAAAGTTGTCAAAAAATTGTCAGAATTGCCAGATACTTCAACTTTTTACAGCCTATTTCCAGAATCTATCATACAAATCACTGTGTCAAGAACATATCAGTAGCTATCGAGAATTAGTACACATGTCTCAAAGAATTAGTACACATGAGGAAGAAATTCTGATCGCCGCTATGATGAAACAGATACATGCTATGCAAGTCCAGCTTGACAAACTTGAGAAAGAAAAGGAACCCAAGGAATTCTCCAGGGAAGCTCTATGCCCTTTTCCGTTTGATAAAGACTTGTACATGTCACCATGCCCCCGGAAAGAATTTGAGCAATGTGATAACCATTATGATATCTCTTCCATGGAGAGTGACACATCCAGCTTTGTAGACTATGATGACTATGATGATAGATAATATAATGATACCTATGACACCTCTGTTCCTAAGAATCCTCCTCGTCGTTCATTCCTGCTTACTACAAATGGGCCATCACATTGGATAGATCATGATGGTGATCCATATGATTCTGATTTTGAAAAAGACTTTGATGTTTTTTGTGAACAATACCTTGATTATGATCCATCTACTACTGCTGAGGACTATAAAATGCATCGTGCTAGCTTGAAACGTCAATACTATAACGATCTCTCCTCTAAGAACTCTCAGGCTGAAAATAAAGATTACACTCTCAAGCAAGATCATGTTAATGTTGGACCTTTGTCTTGTGATGGTTTCATTCCATCCCCTACTTCCTCCAATACTCGTACATTTCCTAAAGCTTCCAAGTCTTTCAAATCTTTCACAGAACCTTCACTTGGCTACAAATACTTTCAATAATGATAAACCTAAAGAGCCTAAGCCTTCATATGCTATAATGCCTACTTCAACTAGTCCTTCACCATCTCTTCCATAGTCATCCATACAATTCCAACATACTTCCTTGTCCTTAGAAGTGGGTCCATGTCAAGAGGACTCTAAAAATGATGAAGAAAAGAACATAAAGAAAGATCAAGATCAAGAACCCTCCATGTCATCCAATCCCTTTCATGATGTCTCTTATCTGCTTCATGGTCTTTTTGATCCTGCACACCCTTTTTCATGCATCCCACCATGTCTTAAGTCTTCTCCTAAGCAAGATCAAGCTACTACTTACACTATTGAGCTTATTGATAATCAAAATAACCTTACTACACTTGCGCTTTCCAAAGATGATACTTCCATTAAGGTTGGTAAAAATGGTGTTGTTACTTCCAAAGTTAAGCCTATTGAAAATCATGAGAAAAAGTATGTGCTTATGCTATCCAAAGATCCTTGTCAAGATCAAAGTCTTCCATCTTCTTATTCTACCACTCCATGTTCGCTTCCACTTTCTACTCTTCTTAAGTCTTTGCAAGCTTTGAATAATCCTATCAAAGAAGGTGCTCATACTCAAGATGTCCATGATTCTATTGAAAATTCTAATACTCACTCTAAAGATGTTGATATCCTTGGTTGTCATATAGATGTTGATGAACTTATTGATTATCCTTTTGTATTTTCCACATCCATCCTTGGACCTCTTCCACCACTACAAAGGACCTCACATCTGCCTTCCATCTTGGGTCCTTATGTCCCTTCACTTTCCCCTCCTAACTCTCCTAATTTTCCATCCATCTTGGGTCCTTACATTCCTCCATCTCCTATCTTTCCTCAAGATCAACATAGATGCACACCCTTGAATCCTTACATCCCTCCATCTCCCATCTTTCCTCAAGATCAACATAGGTGCACACCCTTGAATCCTTTTCATCCATCCACCCATCTAAACCAGTCATATCCTCCTTCTTCTTCCACAAGTCCCAAGTCCTTTGGAAGTAACTTGAATGTTCAATACAAGAAAAAGAAGCAATACAAGAATCCATCAAAAAAAGAAGATCACCATGTCTCCTCTAGTAGACATGGAAACGTAAAGTCAAGAGATATCTAAGAAAAAAACTACAAGACAAGTATGGGTTCCAAAATCCATCATTGAAGATATTCTGTCTAGATCATCAAAAGGAAATAAAAAGCCTACAGCTATATGGATTCCAAAATCTCTCTTGAAAGAGTCTGGTGTTGAAAAAAAAATGAAGTTGACATTCAAGCTTCCAAAGACTTCCACTTCATCTTCTTCCAAAAATATTCTTCCATTTCATGTGCCTAAACCACAACCTCTGCTATCCATTCACCATATTCCTTCACATATTCCTTCATTCACGTTTCCTCCACCCTCTCGCCACCCTTCAAGGTGTGTGTTGATGTTGATCTTTCCTTCCTTTCTATTTACCCTTTCACAATCCTTCCATTCATTATCCTTCTACCTTCTATCCTTTTTCCTCATTTGCATATTCCTCCTATCTTCCAACCTCACTTACTTTACATAAAACCTTATCCTCCATTTTTCTCTTCCATCTCCCTTTCCCTATCAGTATCTTTGAGTGTATCATTTTGAATCTTTGGCAGATCATGGTTTATCCTTTCAAGGAGCATTATCTAAAAAGCTTGCCTTCTTCAAAAAAAAAAAAATTTGAAAATGTGCCTTGGTGGAAACTTGGAAATAGGTGCCTTGGTAGCAAAAGTAAAGAGAAATAAATTCATCCTATGGTGAAAACCACTCCCTTGTGGAGCCTTGGGTAAGTACCATGATGAAAACTTGGCAATCAGGCATCATGCGTAGTTCTTCTACATATTTCATCAATTCCATCTTCTCTCTTTGATCTTGACAATGTTGATCTATACATGAACATTTGGCTATTTTGTGAGTTGTCTTATGATGATCTTGCTTTCATTTCTTCCATGTTTAGCTTTCATGTCCATCTTCCTCCATTCACTTTAGCCTTTCACTATCCTTTCCCCTTTGGTCTTGATCAAAAAAAGAAAAAAAAGAAAGAGTAAAACACAGTGCTATGAAGCCTCTTGACATATCTACTCTTTGGACTACATCCTATCTTTCTTTGGCATTTATGCTTTTGTGACTTATCCTATGCTGGCCTTTCATTACTTGTCTAAATGTACTTTACATGACAATTTTTCCCTAGCTTGGGTATTCTTGAGGAGTTTGACCTTTGGGGATTTCTTCCCTTCATTCTCTTTCATTCTCTTGTCTTCCATCTCTTCCACCAACTTGCTAATCCCTCTTGTTCTCCACCTTCCTAGACATTGGGACTACATGATATGATCTTTCTTGGGAGTTTGCAATGGAAAAAGATGCTATCAAGTATACCAAGTATTAGAACCACTATCAGAATGAGTATCAAAACCAGTATCAGAACCAGTATCAGAACAAGTATCAAAACCAGTATCAAAACAAGTATCAGAATAAGTATTAGAATAATTATCAGAATCAGTATCAGAATCAGTATTAGAACAAGTATCAGAACAATTATCAGAATCAGTATTAGAATCAGTATCAAAACCAGTATTAGAACAATTATCAAAATCAATATCAGAACCAGTATCAAAACAATTATCAAAATCAGTATCAGAATAAGTATCAGAACAAGTATCAGAATGAGTGTTAGAAAAAATATTAGAACACCTACTAGGGCTACACCTTTCACTTTAGTTTATGGGTCTGAAGCGGTACTGCGTATTGAGGTTGAAATCTCATCACTAAGAATCAAAATGCATGGTCTAGTAACTGATGATGACTACAGAGTGTCTAGGTTGAAAGAACTTGAACTACTAGATGAGCGTAGACAAGCAGCGTATGATAATCTCAGAGTATATCAGAAGAGAATGTCTAGAGGCTACAACAAGATAGTCAGACACAGAGAATTTCAGGTTGGTGATCTATTCTTGAGAGAAAATCCTAAAAATCAATCCCATCAAGAACGCAAGGGGAATTTTAAACCCAACTGGCTGGGTCCCTTTGTAATCACTGCTACTTTTGGCTCTGGTGCCTATCAACTCTCAATGACTGAAGGAGAATGGCTCTGAGAACCAATCAAAATTCTCCATCTGAAAAAATTCTATGCCTAAGGCATTCAGTCTATGGTTAAATATCTTGAAAAAATCCTAAAAATCAGAAAAAGTCCTAAAAAAATGAATATCTTGGTGAAAACCTAGCAATAGGCGCCTTGATGATTCACAAAAAAATTAGAAAATATCAAAAGTACAAAAAAAAATTGAAAAAAAATGAAAAATACAAAAAAAATGGAAAACAAAAAAAGTGCCTTGGTGAAAACCTGGAAATAGGTGCCTTGGTAGCAAAAATAGAATCTCTGCCAAGATGGTGAAAACCCGGCAAACGGGTGCCACTTGTTCCAAATGCTCCATCTATCAGTGCAATCTTAGTCTTTCCCAACTTTCAGTCTTGCTTTAGTTTTTACATATCTCCCGGTTTGTTTCTGCATTTCTAGTTTTCAATAAGTCGATCTGTACACCAATCAGCTTGAGCGTCTATATCCTATCAATGCTTAAAACTTGGGGGCAATCAATGTCATATCCTATGGCCTCCAGTATATCTTAGACATCTCATATCCAGTCAGAGTCCTTTGAAGCTTCATTTGAGTCAGTCAAGTCTGTCTTGTCTCCAAAAAGGATTTTGTATCTACAACAACGCAATTAAACACAAACTGAAAACAATCTATGCTTTTTACATGCTTTTATCTCCTTGTATGCTTACTGATTCGCATTGAGATTTTTCCATATTGTGTCCCTTCGAGCTCTTCGATGATGTCTTTTATAGGATTTAGAGAGTGATGACTGGGGGCATAATCTTTTCTTTGTCTTATGCTTGTATGTGAAAATCTAACAACTTTGGAAATTCTGGATTGAAATGGTGTCCGACTGTAAGAGCCTCTATCTCGAATTGGATGGCCATGCGTACCTCGACCATTGATACCCATAAAATTCAAAGAATTTTGATCTAACTATTGTCTTTTTGAGTAAGTTCTTTCTCCTACTGTGAAACGTGATCTTGCCTAAGGATGTGAATGATAAAGGGTCACTACAGGTAATTCACATTGGATTTAGAATGATCTCTTGACTGTTTGATGTGTTTGTAATGTAAGGAGTATTCTGGTCATCATGACATTTATGTTTTGATGCTTATACAAATTGCTATATCAAAATGGACATGATATTCAGGTCATCCTGGCGTTTATGCCTTGGTACTTATATCTAATCTGACATTCCAAAAATAAAATCAATATTCATATGTCCATGGTTGTTTGACCAGTGGGGGTTGTATTGATTCTTGCACATACAAATCAATATTCATATGTCTATGGTTTTTTTTAGCTAGTGGGCATTGTATTGATTTATCTGGTTACCTAAAAGTTCAATGATGATAACAAATCGACATATGATCAGTGACTAGGTCCTAGGTCTTAGGTTGCATTTCATATTGCATGTTTCTTTGTATTTTTTCACTTTGCATGATCTCACAAATTTTTTGAACACTTAAAAGATTCTTCAATCACCTTTTCCAATCTAACAAGAGCTGAATCTCACACGAAGGTTCCTCCAATGAAACAACAAGTAGAATCCTTTTTTGGGATCAAAATTCAAATGTGAGATCATTCATATTATTAACTACTTGCATAATCAACCTTCAATCATCACAGAAATACAGTATTCAACTTAACTAATTATCTAACATCAAACTATCAAAATTTCAACTTGGTCAACTATGGTCAACTCATGGTTTCACCTAGTTAAACTTGGTCTTTTGGGACCTTCCAACGATGCAGAATGCATTCTTGAACGTGTATAACCACTTCTCTAATCAATTAACATGCTTCTGAACTCTCAACGCTGATTTTTCTTGTCAGATTTCAATTTTAATCCCGAAGGGGGCATGGTATCGCACATCATTCAAAGTCTGTAAATTAAATTCTATCAATCTTTCCTCGGTAATCAAGACAAACAATCATGTCTAGTTACTGATTCATCAAAAAAGACCTCATCGCTTGGGGCAAATCTATCATCACTTGGGGCATATCAGATTCATCGAGATCCATATCAATCTAGTATTCTCCTAATCTTGTAAACTGTATCATTTTTTGCAACCATCAGATCATAGTGTTCTTTCCTTGGTTCTTCGGCAACTGAAGGATTCGGATGTGATACCTGCTAGTTCTGCTAAGACAATCAAGTCTAGAACCGGTCACTCACTTCTTTGCAATCCTAAGGTTTGGAATCAAGTGTTTTGACACTCTTTCACAATCATCGGTTCATCGCTGTTATAGTGAACATTATCTTTGGTCATTGAAGACCTATTATCTCCATATCAAATCAATATCAATCAGCTTCTGTCTCAATTTCAAACATCAGTTTCATATCTCTATCAAACATTGACTATCTTTGAACCACTGCGCTTCGCACAGTAATTCAAAGAGGGGCAAAATGTAATACCCCAAAAATGGGCTATAAGTTCATTAACCTCTTATATCAATAATTTGAATGAAATCAACATCAAAGTCCTAACTTAAGGCACATCTAAACATCATCGAATCATAATTGATTATCTTAAATTCTACATCGGAGAATATTCTTAGCAATATTCCTAATTATCTTAATTATCTTTAATTTAATGATTATTTGGTGATAAATCACATTTATCCTAAATTTGATTAATTGAATATTTTTATATTTAATTAATTAGATTTAATATCTTGCCACGTAATTATGTAATTAAATTTAATTCTATCTATTATTAATTGTATTATTTAATTTTGACAATAAGTCCAATATCCTATGAATAATTGATTAAATTCTTATTTAATTAATTAAAGCAAGTTGTCATTATTTAATAATATAGTTTTTAATAAAAGTTTGATAAAATAGTTAATTAACCCATAAATTAATTATTTTATTTCAAAAAGCAGTTAAGTTGAGAATAAATCACTTTATTTATTTATTAAATCATAATTATCCATGTGCATATTCAAGGACCAGTTAAACTCAAAATTGGAAAATCAATGCAAGTTGTTAGCTTTTTGAAACTCAACATCTTTTTGAGTTTTAAAGTTGATCTAAACTTCTAATTCGAGTTGAACTGTGCTTTTGCATGATTTTTGTGACTTAATTATTTGTTATTTAAAAATAACTCAAAAATCAACCTGAGTTATTTGAGTGATTTATGGCTTTCTTTCACAACCTCCAAAGCCTTGGATTTCTATAAAAACGAAGCTTAGCTATTCATAATTCATCTCTAAAATTTGCATCCAAGCATCTCATATTTTTGCACAATCACGCTAGAGAATTGGAATTTGGAGAATCAAAGCTTATTACAAATCAAGGCTATTGTGAGATCAATTTGTTTTTTTTTTTACATTCATTTAGATTCTTTTTCATATCATTGTTAGATCATTTTAGCATATCAATTTCCATATTAGCATAGATTCATATCAATTTTTATCATTCTTATTGCATAGAAAATATCAAAAAAATAGATTAATTGCATTCAATTCATATCTAGATCAATTGCATTCAAATCCTTTATTTACGTGTCATCTAGGTCAGTGATCTCGATAACAATCTGAGAACATTAATCTCGCACCTACTAGAAGGTAGTAAATCATTTGGTTAGATAGTTTTCAATTTTGCATGATTTTGATTATAGCTAACCTTTAATGTTTTACTGAAGTGTTGTGTTTATAAATCAGGTACAATTTTCACACACATAGTTGCCTATTGATATCGACAAAGTGAATCTAAGCATCTATGCCATGTAATGGGAGAAAAATGGTGTCCTAATTGATATGTGTCTAAATAATACATGCAAGAACCTTTTCTTTGATATTGCTCACTAACACTTTACAACAAAAAATGTTTACAAAAACTAGCATGTACTTGCATGAGGACATTATTTATTACAAAAATCCTGCACAAAAGCAGCTAGCAAGCTGCTCAAAAAGTAGTAACTGATAGCAAGTGGGATAATGCAGATGCTTTAATAAACCACTATCTTCTTTACTCAAGCAACATCTGGTTCATTTGCTCGACTAGGGCATGTTTGGGAACAGACAGTCTCCATTTAAACTCAAGTCTCTGGAAGTAGTTATATTTGTCAGTGGAGGAGATACACCCATTGGATCTAAAATAACTTTATGCTCACTAGAATTTCCATCTCTCTTCAATTGGGATACTCTTAAAAAAATTGCATCTACCCTTTTACCAATTTGGGAAATCAATGGGTCTATTTGTGGACCTCCAAGGAGTTGGTCACCTAAACGAGAACCTTGAGATGAATTAGGAACTTCTCTACGAAAGAGATCAGTACCTTGAGAAGCTCTCCACTTGTTAGTTGAATTAAAACCTTGGAACATAGATGGCTGCCCTTTGTTGTAAAATGAGGAGTGAGACTGCTTTTCCAAAGGTAGCAATGAACTTACATTTGAGGGATAATGCCCAACATGAGTAACCTAGTTTCCCAAGTCCTGTAAATGCAATGCAATTGACGAATAGGCATTTCTAATAGAAATATTTGTGGTGCTAGAATGAAGTGCAAGAAAAAATTCTTTGCCTGCTAATGAACCAATTTGAGGCTTCATTTCACATTGCTCTGTGGATAATTCCACAACACTTGTTACTTCTCTATCTGAATTTTTAGTGTCGGTGTTCATGTGCACTGAAGAGCTCCTGTCACTACTTAAGCTACTAGCAGATGGTGAGTACTCATCATCATCATCTAACATAGGCTCACACGCATATCTTACTTCTTTCCTTTGTCGTTGTCCCCTTCCTAGCTCTTCCTCCTTATCTGTAACTTCTATCATGGATCCAAGAAGCTCTTCCCACTCTTTGCCATTAATACACAAATATTTTTGTCTGTAACAATATTTTCTGCATTTATTATGATATTGATCCAATTTCATGCACCTTCGATATTTGATCCATACTTCCCTTTCATTTTACTTGATTTTCTCATTTTGTACGTCATAGGCCAGGATTTGACTACGGGTATGACCTTGGTACTATCGGTGTTAATGAAGTTCTTTGTGCCTTAGCAGAGGAAGTTAGCTAGATTGTTGAAGCTAACGGTACTACATATAGAAATGCGGTATGTATTTTTGGCCTAAATTTTATTTTTCATTTCTTTTAGGTCTTTAAAGGCGGTCGGCTAAATCTTTGTATTAAATGTCAGGGAATGCATGAAAATAATATGATTCTGAGCATGAGCATGAGTCCCTATAGGGGCATAGTTGTGCCTTTTACAAGCATCGTAAACCCTAGCTACACAGAAATCAGGGTAATTTTTAGTGGCGAATATTGGCCTTTTGGCGAATTCTAGGAATAATGTCTCGTGGAATTGGTGAATCGCGCAGGTATACACTGGAAAATATTCACCCAATCTTGACATGATAACCACTGAATATTAATTGGAATCGCTAATTAGATTTGTCATTTGACGCTATTGACCATCATATTTGCCTATAATGAATGTGACGTGGTTCTTTTAACGGTCTCTTATTCACCAGCAATATTAATTATGAATTGCATATAAAATTTGAAATAGCCAAATGGTTTATATTGTTATCTTAACCACGACCTATTTCACCACCTGTTAATTAATTATTTTATTGGTCCACGACGTATTTCGCCAACCCATTAATTAATTGTTTTATTGGTCCATGACATATTTCACCAACCCATTAATTAATTATCCACCATGTATATTTAATTTTTTGCCAAACATAGCATTGATCAGGTTGGCACTCGGCACATTTTCGCCAAAAGCCCAGGATTTTAAAAATTGGAAATTTGGAATTTGGTATCATGGATTGATATAAATTCAAATCAAATTTAGAAAACTTAGAAGTAGTCTTATCGTACATCGTTACAAATTTTTGGAACTGAAACCTAGAGGGCCAGATTTACAAATAACAATCTTGCAATAGTAAATAGAGGATTCAGCATTTCAGAGAGTTGACAATCAGAGGAAGCAGGACAAAGGTAAATAATTATTTGTTCACATTTCACAATTCACGGTATTGCTATCAATTTTAATTCTTAGAGGATAGAATCCTAGTGACTAGTGAGAGGTCATTGGGTAAAGATGTTGGACAAGGGTGACTATCTTGAGGCTAAGATTGAGTATCCTCAGGCTACTACTACTGAAGGGATTCAGATATTAGGGGAGGTTGAGACTCAGGGTAGTGAAGAGATTGGAAAGCTAGACAAGGGTAAGACTCCTCAGGGCAGTGAAGGGCCTGGGAGGCCATCAAAATGCCCAAAACTTAAAGATACTACCATAAAGGCTTTCTTTGGAGTTGGCAATGTTTCTGCTCCATCAACATCTGCAATTGCAAGTGCAAAATCCATTCACAGTGGCTCACCAGTACCAGTACCACAAGCTGGGGTTGTCACTGAGTTAAATGAAAATCAAAATGCATCAAATGAGGATAACAATGGTGGCACGAGAGAAGATGTTATAAGGGATACGCAGAACCAGCTGGAAGAAAATGGTAGCAATGAAGATAATAATAATGTTGGTAGGAAGAAAAGAAAAAGGGAAGTAAAAATGGGGTGGGAGTGGGAAATGGCAAGAAATTTTAAGGTTGATTGGGTAGCAAAGTACTGGTTCATTGAACCAGTCCTAAGCAATGATGAACAACCAATAGAATGCAGGTGTAAGATTTGTACCTGGAAACTTAAAAGAGAGAAGAAGTTGTAGCTAAAGCTTGACACTATAGAAAAGCATATTGGTAAGGTTTATGAAAAATAGACCATAGATGGACAAGAAATATCAGTAGTGAGATGGAAATCAAAGGAAGAATGTCTTCATGTTAAGTATGCCATAGAATATGAAGAGCATAACAAGAGAATGGCAGTAATTGCTAGTAGTGAAAATCCAATCAAGGCTGGGTTTAAACATGCAGCCAATGAAGCAAACCTGGCAAAGACCGTTCAAATGAGTGTTGTTTTTCATATTATGTCCATGGGGCATCCTATGAGAGACTTTTTAGATATGGTAATTTATTATCTTTTTTGAAAGTTCCTCACTATCCCATGTCACATTGGTCAACAAACGTTGGATGGGAAATGGCAAACTATCTTTCTGAGGTGGAAAAGCAAAATTTACAAGAGAAAGTAAAATAGTCTAGATTCATTTCATTATCCATAGATGAAGTTACTGTAGTAGATAACACTGCTTGGATTTGTATGCATGTGTATACAGTAAAAGAACATGTCTGCCAAGATCATCTACTCTACGTTCGTAAAATGAGGGGAAATTCAATAGTAGAAAACTTATATTCTGAAGTGAAGAATGCTTTGCATGAAGTTGCTGGTATGGATGATTTGACAATTGGAAAGAAGTTAGTGTGTGTTGCAGCTGATGGAGCTACAGTAATGCAAGTCCAAAGGAATGGTCTCTGTGCAAGATTACAAACTAGTATTGCACCTTACATGCTTGGCATACATTGCATGGCCCATCAAATGAATTTAGCATATAAAATTGTTAGTGATTTTCCTACAGTGTCAAAAGTTGAAGATCTAGTTCGTGACATATACTCTTACTTCTGCAGAAGTCCTAAACATTTTGTAGAATTTAAGATTTTCTCAGAGGGAGTAACACCAGGAAACAAGCTTTTCAAGGATGTTGAGACCAGATGGATCTCTTTGCATGGACCAGTAGAAAGAGTTCTAACAGAATATCAATCCTTGATCGGAGTAATATATGAGCAATGCCTCACAGTAGACAAAGCTCCTAATTTGTTACATAAGTTAAGTGATATAGAGACTCTATTAACTTTAGCTAGTCTTCTCCCCATGCTGGATTTAATGAACAAGCTTGTTAAGAAAGCCCGAGATAGGACTATGTATATCCATGAGTACTCAGATTTACATAAAATGACATGCGTTGCCCTGGATAATTTATACTCAGATATGATAACAATTCAAAGCCCAAATTTTTTCAGGTGGCAAATAATTACAGATTTGAATCATGCTGAGAATTTTTTTCAATTCAATGCAAAAAATGATTTATGTGTGTTTGTGAAAGGATATGAAATACCAATGCACCAATCTAAGATGGGCAAGCAAGGCAGACTACTTCCAGTTAAAAGGGCTGATTTTGACATGTTTGTTAAATCTGTTAGTGATAATTTGAAGTCAATTTCCTACCAACTTTCAAGTGAGATTCGTGAAAGATTCCCTAGAGAAGAAATTCTTGAGGCCATGGGTTGTGTGTTTCTTCATTTTTGGAAAAACATCGGAGATAGACAACATGATGCTCATATGTTTCATAAAAAAATTGATGAATTGATCAGAGAGTTTTCAAAACATGCAGATTGCAATGGACAACCAATTGATGGAATTATAGATTCAGCTAATCTTAAAAAACAATGTAGACAATTTGCATCATGTATGAAATTGCAGTTAAAAAACTTGGAGAATCCATTTCAACCTGGTGCAATAACCAAGCTTTGGAAAAGGATAGAGCAGATTGAAGTACTGCGTGATTCAATATCAGAATATTTCAAACTTGTTGATTTATGTCAAAAAATGATATTGGGGTCGGTGGAAGATGAAAGAGTTTTCAGTGCATTGGGGTTTTTGAAATCAAAGATCAGAAACAAACTAGACAAAAATTTGGAAACTTGCTTGAGGTTGTTTGTAACTCAGTACAATGTTATAGACTTTCCTTATGATAGGGCATTGGCAATTTGGAATTCCCTACGTGAAAGATGAGGGCTTTTGAACACTACTTCAAAACATGGTGGTTCAGAGACAAACGATGGATGTCATGCCCCGCAAGGGAACCAGGGAATTTGCACAAAGGTTTACTTTGTAAAAGAAAACCTAAGTAGAGTTTTATGAAAAATTTTGAACTTTTAAAGTTTGCAATTAACAAAACATAATCTAACTTCTTTCCAAGGTTCCCTTAAATGTAAATTAAAAACTGATAAACTATTAACAACATCTACTAACCATACAAATTCCATTTCAAGTTCTTTATTGGAAAATACTTAAACACATTCATAATTAATTTCCATCTAAAACTTTTTAAGGATCAATTACTATAATTCCATTTCCTCAAACAAACATATTGCAATAGTACAACAAATGATTCATCAACATTTTACATAACTTGATACATACCAAGATTACATCTTTCCATTAAATAAACATCCCATATAACCCTTTTCCTAAGTCTACCCATTATTACATCATTTAAAAATTACATTACATTTAAACTCCTCATAGGAGAATACATAAGTTTACAACAACATGAAAAAGTACAAATCTTCATTCTTCAACAGGTGCTCAGACAAATATGAATCTTCAGTTGTTTACATCTGCACAAGATACCTCGATAGAAAGATTTTCCACCCAACCATGTGAAACTGGTAAGGTTTCACCCCCCGTGCTAGGAGATAAACACCAAGCCCACAAGAAGGAACTTACTAGGTTTTACCAAAAGGGTTGGTTAACATTTCACACAAGTAAGGTACATTACACAAGGGATTCTAAGGTTTGGGTAGGAAATCCTAAGCAACAACCTAAGTGAGTGTCATCGCATAGCCCTCACCCCTTGAGTTGTCCTGGTACTAGCCACACTGGGCCCCGGCCCCCAAGTAGGCACATGCGGAAATCGAATGCCTTTCATACAGACAAGCGCCATTCGATTTGTACCTACGCATAGGTACCTTCTCCCACTCCCATCCATAGCCTGTCCTAGCGCTAATGGCATGGGCGAGGCACAATTTAATCTTTTTAATGTTTTGAACCCATCCCTTAAATTTTATTAGGTTATCACTTGGTTAACTAACTCATCAGTCGGTTATCCTGGTCTAGCCACTTTAGGGCCCCGGCCCCGCACTGAGAGCCACTCACTTAGGGGTTCCTAGGTTTCCTAACCCTAACCTATTCCCGTTAGGTTTCCCTATTCAAACCACTAACATGTCCAACAATTTCATTATAACAGACCTACCTAGGATGCTTAGGAGATCACAAAGTTTGACTAGTTTGATTTGTTGATAAAATCGAAAATAAGAGTTTTGTTCCCGTTTTCTAGCCCCCATCCTAACATTTGTCTAAGCATGGAACTAAGAAATCAATTATTTATTTACAACTTAAAAACATCTACACAGTTAAAACATTGAATAAATATGCCTCTAGTTCAAACATTTCGTTCATCTAACAATCTCATTACATAATATAATGATATTTAATATCACTTTGTCCGACAAGTTCTTTAATTATATATATATGTATAACCAAATTTATTACATATAAACATAATATAAAACTAAACCATCAAAATAATATATCTAAAATAAAAACACCTTGACATACACAATTTGGCATTTTTCTTCAATTTTAAGATTATATTATATTTATATAATACTATATATTATATATATATAATATAAGTCTAATTATCAATATCATATGTATTAAATTATTTAACCCATGTTTTCAATTACTACTATCATATTATATGTAAAAATATAATACAAATTTAATTTAAATAAAAATTCAAATTATATTATATATATATAATAATACCTATATTATATATATAGAATATAATATCTAACTTAAATTAATGTTAAACACAAATTATATTATACATATAATATATCAACCATATATTATACATATAACACCGAAATCTTATTTTTTTTCAAATGCCAAAATTCAATAATAAAAAAAAAATGTTTTTTTTAAAAAAACCTTACACGGGGGCCCGCTCCCGTGCGGTACCCCCGGGTACCGCCGACAGCGGTCACTGCCGCACGGCACCCGAAGGTGCCACCGGCAGCGGACGCTGTCGTCCGGTACTGCGGGACCCGCCGCGGCAGCGGCCCTATTATTTTTTTTGATCTTATTTTATTATTTTTTAAAAACTTTTAAAACACATTTAATAGAATTTATTTTATCTATTACATAATAAGAATATTAAGACAATGGTTAATTAATTAATGAATATTTTAGAATATCAAAACATTAGTAGGTTAATAATTTTATATTTATATATATATTTTATTTTATTTTATTTTTAAAGGACATATACAGGAAAATATAACCCTTAATAACATTATAAAATACAACATTATGTATTTTATTTGTTTATCTAACTTCTTATACATTTTCTAACGTTTAATATTCTGTGAATTTACATTTTATTTCAGCAAATATTAATATAACCATGATGTTAAAACTATTGAGTTTGCCGATCTAACATAAACAATAATGCACAAACAGACAATAAAATAATTATTTCATATTTTAGGAATTATCAGGGAAAAGCTCCAACCTGGTAAATAGTTCCCTGGTTGACGAAGCCCGTTCCTGCAAAATTTCTTCCGCTGCTCCCTGTTCCTCCGCTCCCAAATTTCTCCTGATTAGCCAAAGTTTTTCCGTTCCCAAAATAGTTTCCAGCCTCCCGTCTTCCGAACCAATCATCATAGATATAATCTCCTCTCCAACTATTTGGTTGGAGAAGTTTCTATACGGGAAGAAACTTCTCCAACTTCCATAGTCGGTTGGAGGAGAAACTAATTTCTCCCGTAACATAATAAAGTTTTGTTTATATATATATTTTTTTTAATTAAAATATTCTCTAAAATAAGGTTTAATAATAAATTTAATTACTTACCTCACAAGGAATTCACATAGCACAATTGGTAACTAACTAGCCCCAACTTCTAGGAGGTCTCGAGTTCAACTCCCTCCTAGCTAGTTAGTTTTATTACCAAAAGCTATTTTATTTTATCTTATTTTATTTATTTCTTAATTTATTTTTATCAACAACCATAAAGCTAGTGCTATTTGTTAATATAATTAAGTATTTTATATTTATGAATATATATTTATACCTTAATATACCTATATGTGTTCATAAGCATATGTGTGCACCCACATGTTTATGACACATATAGTATAAATGACTCATTATTCGTTTTACTAACATTTTATAACTATATAACCAGAAGATGCAGGGTACAAATAGCAACTCGATCTTAATACTAACATGAAAATCTAAACAGGGATAAGTCACTGAAACAGAAATCGATCAACAAGGACTCTCATAGATAACCTACTGACAAAGTTGAGTATCCCTAACAGCAAGATCAAGATCCAAACCCTAATAACTGATAACCACATAATATCTCCCTACCAGGAACTGACCCGGCACTTCCCACCTAAGGTGAATGATCAAGGATAAAGGTTTTCTTTTGTGAAGCTTGATGATATCTCCATGACAACAACAACGATCAAGGATTTTTAAGGGATCGCTCAGACCTGTGGAGCCAGGTGGAGACGATACCCGGTACCTGCAATTCCTGCATCACCAAGAAGAGATACATATACATATAGATATACACATCAGATATATGCAAGCAGATGACCAGGATCGATACATCGTGTGGACCTCACCAAGTGAGTAACTACGACTTCGTCCTGAGTCATGAAAAACACATATGTATCCATAAACCAATTGAGATAAGGGTTAGTATACCATTCATGAGATAAAACATGTAAAACTAATACATTCTTCTAGGATCTCATAAACATATAATCAAAGTAACTATAACTGAGCATATAAATATCATCTGATGAACGTATAATCCTCCATGAAAAACATAAACATGAGTGCATAGTTCTAACCATCATAAAAAAAAGTATCAAATCATAGTATCACTGTAGGAGAGGTATTACAATGGATCTTGGTCCCAGACTCAGAATGAAGATGAAGAGTTTTTTAATTTTGAATACCTAACTCAGAATGAAGAAGAACCTCTTGCTAGTAGTAGTAGTCAATTTTAGGAGCTGGATTCCATGTGGGATATAGAAGAGGGTGAGGCAGACTGCTCACTGACACTGAGTGAAGAGTGAACTGTGAAGTGATTTAGAATTAGCATTCGGTTAATAGGTATTTATAATTTTATACACTGTATACTTATTACTGTACTTGTTGGATAAATTGATAATGGAATTGGACTTGATTCTGAATATTTATTAATTTATTAACAATTTATTAATTGACTCATATTCAGCTACAAGCCTACGGGTACAAGTAATAAGTATTGTTCATGATTTTTGTAATTTCAATTTTGATTTTTGTAATTTGTAATTTGTAATTTGAAATTTT
This sequence comes from Chamaecyparis obtusa, assembly GCA_027943335.1. NCBI lineage: Eukaryota > Viridiplantae > Streptophyta > Pinopsida > Cupressales > Cupressaceae > Chamaecyparis > Chamaecyparis obtusa. The sequence goes on from BSBK01002642.1 coordinate 1,782,605, forward strand.
GAATTCATGATTTTTGTAATGTAGATTGTATAAACTAGAATGTCCCTCTTTGTCCACAATAGCAGGTTTTTGTTTGTGAAAGGATATGAAATACCAATTCGCGCTTGTCTTTATGCAAGATCGATGGTTGGTCGCATGATCGCATAGGCCTCTAAGATCCTATGAGATTATACGACAGTCGTACGATCTTTCCTTTGCTACTTTCAGCTCTAAAGATCCTTCTGACACTGGCCCCACTATCTCAAATAAAAAGCCACCACTTGTGAGATACCTGTCAGCGGCCCCACTTTGTTCCCACATTAAGCTTCATTGTAAGATCAATGGTTAGTCTTATGTTTGCATGGCTTGGAAAGATTCCATGCGAACACATGACCGCTGTTAGATCTTCATTAAAGATTCAAAGTTGAATGACATATGAAAGGATATGAAATACCAATGCACCAATCTAAGATGGGCAAGCGAGGCAGACTACTTCCAGTTAAAAGGGCTGATTTTGACATGTTTGTTAAATCTATTAGGGATATATATGATTTTTGTAATTGTAGAATGTTTAAGAAATTTGTAATTTGATATAACCTTGTGAAGTCCCACACAAAACCTTTCGTAACCTCTCAGCTGTTTAATCTTGTAACTGATTAACCTTTCTGAAGTTACGCCTTTCTACCAGATGCTTCATCACAGCTTCGTAACCGCCAACACTAATGGCCAACAAACCCTCGTGAAGCTTCGTAAGCCAACTATTCTTGACAAAGTGTTCTGAAGTTATGCACGCCATTAGTCAGGAGTCCTTTGAAAGTTCGGAACCCATTAGCATCCTAACCACTTAACTGTGGAGAAGTTATGAAATAACCCAATGTTACTTTGGAACATTATCAGTGGTCTGTTAGTAACGCACACATGCTTACTAGTATATCCTGGATTTTATAAAAGGTTCCTAGATTCACACTACTTACTAGTATATCCTTAAGAAAAAATTCAGAGAATTTATGTTATATTCAAAGCTTATTTAATCTGATCCTGGATCAGAGCTAAGAAATATGAACATGCACACAAAGATTATTCATGCAATGAATCGAAACAATTCATAATTCAAAGAGAGATACTCAAGGAGAGATATAAATCTTGGATTATATTCAAATGCTATATTATATCATGCTCACAAAATGCTTTACAATGTAACCTTCTGAAAATAACTTGAACCAAAAGATATTGTCTTCTATATAAAATATGCCTATTACAATCTATGATATCCCAAATTCAAGAAACTTATCAGTCAAATTGATCAAGTTCTTAGTCCTTTTTCATTGATCCTGGTAATCCTTTTATAGAAATTAAGGATTGCAAACAAGCTTCAGATCATTTTAGAAAAGACAAGAAAGAAGCGTTCATATAGGACAAAAAATGAAAATAAAAGTTTCTAATTCTCGTTACAAAACTTTAAAATGGATCGTTAAAATGAGCGCCAAAAATCCTGTGGTAACTCCCAAGGGTAGTTCAACTTCTGCCAAGTGTAATAGCCATGCTCATGATAACTACTTGATGACTTTATCCTTGTTAGCTTTGATTTGAGGGTTTGGAACACTGCCACCTACTGCCTCCTCATTTGATGCTTCTTCTTCTTCTAAACTCTCTGAGGGATATGTTGATTTCCAAGTCATATAGGTCTCCTCACTCAGCCAATGAAAGGTAAGGACTTCATCCTTCTTTGGTAATAGTTTGTTCCACTCAGCAACCAACTGGTGAACCTCTATTCTGACATTAACAAAATGCATCCTAGCATCTTGAAGGACCTCCACAAATTGTATGAATGGGATATTATCATTTGTATCTAAAATGGAGTCTATTTTAGATAATACTTGTCTATCTATCTACTCCATCCATTGATCCTTATCTTTAATTACCCCATCTACCTTAATGAGACCAGGAAAAATTTGAAAATCATCTTGGAGGTATCTTACCCTTAAGATTTCTGATCTTCTTTTATACTTGCCCTATTTACCTCAAAATCAAAAAGATCCTTAACAAACCTGTAAGTGTTTTTTAGCTCTATATCCACAATAGATTTGTCCTTAATTTGATCAAAAAATGATTTCAAATTATCTTTCCTTGTAAGCCACTTTTCCAAAATCTTGTCCATAGTAGCTGCTTCTTTCTGAAAAGATGTTAAGACATCTGCCAATTGATTTGTAGTTTTATATACTTCCTTAGGTCTTAACTTTGCAACAAAGTGTGAAACAACATCCTTTATTTTCTTTTCATATTTCTCCTTTACCTTTTGATCAATGTCTTTCTCATCAATGGAAGGAGGAAGAGGAGAAGGAGGAAATTCAATAATAGGGCTTGAAGAGGAAGGCCCGGTAGGGGAGGAAACAATCTGCATCTACTCTGATAATTGCATTGAGCCATGCTCCCCCAATCTCTTCTTCAAATCTGCAATTAAAGTATCTCTTTCAAGAATCCCCTATTTCAACTCACCATAAACCTTCAAAACTACTTCCAACTTGGCAGTGAGTTCTTCCTTCTCTTTGGCTTCCTTTTCTACCACCTTTTCTATTAATTGTGTTGTGGCCATTACCATACCTGATGCTTCAACCAAAGAAGTATCAGTAACCCTTCTTACAATTAGAATCCTTGAAAGGTCATCTCTGAAAAAAAAATTTCCCTTGTTATTTTCATTCTTTCTTAGGGACCACATTACCAAAGCCTGGTGATTGTCACTGAAAGTGACCCCTTTGATAGCCTGTTATGCTTCCTCTTTAGTCTTGTGGAAAGGAGTGGTCTATTTTCTAACTGTGTCAAAAACCATCGCATCAACTATATCCCACTCTGGAAGGATTAGTACTCCTGATACTTTCACCATATCTCTTCCCTATTCTAGAGTGATTTGCTTAAATTTTGCAGTCATCTCTATTTTCACTTCCTCCTCTATGATTTGTAAATCCTTCTCTGGATTCTCTTCATGTCTCTTCTCACAAATTTCTTGAAACTAGTTGATGTTCAATTTCCAAATAAATTGCATGAAAGCCCTAGTTTTAACAAAAGCATCATCAGCCAGAAACTCTTGACAGGCTTGCTTGATTACAGGGTCTAATTATGTACCTGCCAATTCCCCTGCTGTTAAATCTAGCTTGGGCTCTTCTAGTGCCTCTGGCACTCCCTCATTTATTTCTTCATAGGTCATAAAGATTTGACCTAAATCATCTACTTGTTGTACCTATTCTATAACCTCCTGGTCATCCAAAATGTTTAGAGGTGACTGTGATGGAGAGTAATCTTCTTCAACATGAATAGGTCTTTCTTCCACTCTCTATTTCTTCAATGGGGGTGGAGAACTAGTTACATCCTCAGAGGCTTGAAGATGAGGAGAGTCAGGGACCTCTATAACCTCCTTTTGTTTCTCAACTTGTTGTGAAGTTGATGGGACATCCCTTTTATCCATCTTCCTTTGTTGGCTTTGGTCTAGTACTACAACATTGTAACCAGTCTTCCTTTGTACCATGTACCTCCCTGGGGGTAATCCTTTTGCAAATACAGGTTTTCTTAGCAACTGTTTAGCCCTTTCTGGGTCATCCTTCATCACCTTTTCCTTCTTTTCACTCAGGGTCTGAAAGATATCCTGGAAAGAATTCATGAGAGTATCTATTTTCTGGCCCATTGGAGTTATGCTCTTCAGGGGGTCCCATCGAGAATCAAAATGTCAGATGAAATCCAATGTCTTTTTGTACACTAGCCATTTTTCTTTCCTAACCTCTTGTTCCTATAACTATGGGGTATTTCTGACAATATCTTCAGGAAAGTTAAAAATGTGGTTAACCATGGCACATTTGGCTTTCTTCTTAAATATCTCATTATAAAACCCCTCAGGGTCTACTGTCCTAGCAATTGCAGTAGCCATATGGTATGGAGCCATGATTTTATCTATGTGAACCCATCCACCCTTGGTAATTATGAACTGGTGGGCAATGGTAACATTTGGGAATAGAGTTCCCTTGCCTTTTCCAGTGAGGGCACACTCTTCAATATCTCCTAATTGCTTGATAAATTTTGCGATTCCAATCCTAAGGGGTACATGATAAGGCAATACAAAAGGGGTTCACTTAACCTAAACACCTTCCTAATCTCTTCAATAGAAATTTTGATCAATAACATTCCTTTTGCATTCCTAACCTCCCTAGTGATTGGGTCATAACTCTTTGCAACCTGGGTCATCAAATCAACATCTAAAAAGACGCTAGGTACCACAAGTTTTCCCAGGTTAGACTACCATATATTGCTTGCAGGGCGAGGGGTATTTCTCTGACTAAAACCCACTTTGAATAACTCTAAGCCAGTGATATCAGGGTCACCATTTGCATTGATTGTACCAATTTTGGCCTCCCTAATAAAATGTGTTGTGTCATATAGACTATCCGCTACCTTTACCCTAGGGTCTTTGGGAATCAGACTCTTGGTTTTCACTAGGTTAGTAGTAGAGCTGGGAAGTAACTGCAATAAATCCTCATGCAAACCTCTTTCACTGTACTCAATTTTACCAGACAATTCTTTCCTTGGTTCCATTTTAGGGTTTATGCTAAAAAACCTTTGCAAGATATACAGACTATGGGACTATGATTCTTTTAGTAGGGAAGCAAATCGTATAAGTATTTTACCAACCTTTTTTCTAGGAAATCAACGAGAGACAATAGCCAGTCCTCGCAATTCTTCACACTCGGGTCTCTACAATTTTTTGATCTCTTTGTGCTTTTGAGAGTGCATGGAATTCTAATATACGAACAATTAAAATAGTCACCTCAGCAATTTATTCGACACGATTCAACCATTACTCCTCTGAATAAATGAACTGTCACTTCTCAACGGGAAACTTCAAATTTACGTCACTTTATCTCCAATTTGAATTAGGATCATCAATTCTTACTAGCATATCATCTAACAGTTTGTTCACATGATCTCATAGCGTGAAAAAGGCCTATGTGATCATACAAAAAATAGTCATACCAGTCTTTTCACTGGTAGCCGCCGGCAATCCTTGCAACCTTTATTATTAGAACAATAAAGGTTAGTCGCATGATCTTATAACTTAAAAATAGCCTATATAATCATACGAAAAACCACTAGCATGAAACCATTCTCAGCATCCAATGAAAAACTGCCACTTGTGAAGAGAGTTGTCGGCGGTCCCACCTGAGAATCGTGCTTGTCTTTATGCAAGATCGATGGTTGGTCGCATGATCGCATAGGCCTCTAAGATCCTATGAGATTATACGACAGCCGTCTGATCTTTCCTTTGTTACTTTCAGCTCTAAAGATCCTTCTGACACTGGCCCCACCATCTCAAATAAAAAGCCACCACTTGTGAGATACTTGTCAGTGGCCCCACTTTGTTCCCGCATTAAGCTTCATTGTAAGATCAACGGTTAGTCTTATGTTCGCATGGCTTGGAAAGATTCCATGCGAACACACGACCGTCGTTAGATCTTCATTAAAGATTCAAAGCTAAATGACATCTGAAACATTATAATATGAGGTATTCAGGACTTAGGACATATTATTTATATCACCGAGCCTTTGGACTTAGGGAAAATAAAGATATGACCCCCGCGTGATGATAAAATAAACGCACGTGCTCTTTTATGAACCTAAGTGACTCAAAAAGTAACACTCAAATAGAAATGAAAAGAGTGACCTAGGTTTTTTATGAAAGTGACAAATATTTAGGGCTTTCTTCAAACTTGAACTTTAACTAGGGCTGGCTGGATATGGGGGAAAATCTTGATAAATTTGTAGGATTTTTTGTGGGTTTTCTGCAGCAAAAATATCACAATCTTTTAACACTTATGCACACTTCAATTTTATAAAAATTTCACAAGATTGACATACTGAAAAATTGAAGTGCTAACACCTTTCTAGGGTTTAATGGATTTTTAGAGAATATCTCAACCTAGCACTTAGGGTTTTAACATTTTGATCGAAATTGAGGCCTTCGGGAGGAAAATTGCAGGAAATTCTCAAAACAATTGTGAAAACTAAAAATACTACCAACATGGTCATTGGGTCAATTTATTATTTGTCAATTACCTAATTTCCTAATACTAAGCATTTACTTAATTAGAATTGAGATTCTTGACTTGAGCCAATGAATGAGCTCTGTTAGGGATTTTTCTTGCATGAATCAAATTTTTGAAAGGTTACTTCAGACTATGCTTCTTGAGACTAATTCAAACAAGAGAAAGACCTAATTGCTAACTCTGAGGATTGGATAGGATAGTCCTTCATTTTTGAGCTCCACATACTTAGGTAGGTATTACCGTATTACCTTCTAATGATTACTGATAAAAGTAAAGAGACAACAATAATATATGGAAAAAGTTGCAATGTATTTGTATTAAAATCAACTCACTAATTACATTCAAAATTCAATTACTCAGAAGCTCAGACACAACTTAGAAGTCTGCTTCAAAGCAATTCTGTTCAAATTTTTCTATTATCTTTCAATTCTATCCCAAAAATGAGTCTTCAACTCTATTTATACCTCGTTTCAACCATCTTGGAATTCCCTCATGTATGGGAATGCAACAAGCTTCGGATGGTTGAAAACCCTAAACCTAAAAAGCATAAGAAATAAAGCAATAAAAGACAAAATACAATGAGCCCTCAGGTGGTGGAAAGACAAAATTATTTTGGCTTGTTCTACATCCTGGATCAGTGATAACTAACACCTTTGTCTGTGAGTATTCATCATAGCTGTTGTTATAAAAAGATATGGTGACTGCCATTCCGGCTAACTTACACCATTCTTAAATGATAGCTTATCATCCCTATATTCTAAGCTCAGGTGTCAGGTGCTCTAGATGTGCTCCTTACTCATCATCAAAAATGTCCAAGTCAACTACAGTGAATTTAACTTTCTTGGCCTTTGTTAGCTCATCCCATGTAGTTACTTCTTCCTCTGATGGCCAATTGAAGTCCTGGACGAGCTGCAGTTGTGCTTTTTGTCTTCCCCACCTGGCATCTGTAATTTCTTTGACATTTGTTACAAACCTGGTGAGATCTATCTCTGCCTTAATAGCTTCATCCAAGGTTTTATTGAAGCTCTCCAAATCAACATTATTCCCCTCACCTAAAAATGCCTCCTTCCTAGGCAATAAAAGATCAGCATCTGACCTCCACTGATCAAGGCTCTTTATGGCTCCATCCCCATTCTTAATTGAAGGGATAAACTTGTTGGAATAGGAGCTAAGCATGGCTATCTTAGCCTCTATCAAATTTGCCTTACCCTTAAAAAGTGGTAATATGGCTTTAATTTTGTCTATCTCCTCACCAACCCTCACAACTATCTCTGGAATATCACTTCTCAAAGATTGAGCAAATGCCAATCTCTCAAAAAGTGGTGTTCTGGTAGACCAAGTTGCATGATACCCACTTAAAATTTGTACATAGCTATCCACTTCTTTCTGTAATTCTGGCAACTTTCCATAAGCATTAAAAACAAGATCAAATTTATCTTTAATTACATTTATTCTGTGTTGCAGAATATCTAACTGGGCTTGTAAGATGGCCTCATTCTTCTCCTCATTTATCTTTTCTATTGCAAGTTCTGTAGCTAAGCCCCCCTCATGCTCAATTTGGACCCCTGCATCACAGACCTCTGTAAATGCCTTGGAATGATTTTTTATAGTATTTATTTCATCTTTTAGCTCCTTCACAGTCTTATCCAACAAATAATTCTTCTTTAGTTCCTCTTCAAAAAAATTTCTAGTTGCCACATAATCTCTGAATGTCTTGGCTAGCATGTTCTCCAAGTCCTCAACCACTGCTTTATTAATGGAGGATGCATGGTGTAAGAGATTTTCTATCTCTGATCATGTAGTGTCCTGCAACCTTCATATTAATTGGCTACCCTGTGCAATGTCTTGGATGTCAACCAATCTGGGCTTACTAGATTCTGGGGCCACACACCATACTACTAGTGTCTTAGTGACCATATTGAATCCAGAACCCCTCGTGAGTCCATCAGGGCCAAAAGCTTCATAAGCTACAACTTTATCTTGCCTCTTGATTTGGTCAATTAGGAATGAGGACTCCAAGTCCCATCCAGGGATCAACAACATGCCACTTCTCTTTACAAGATCTCTTGCCTCCTCCACACTTAATGTTTCACTATTGGGATCATAGGCTTGCAATTTTTCAATCATTTCAACAGGTTTTTCCTCTAATTCCCCTAGTTTCAAAGATAGTGTTAATTCATTCTGCTTAACTCTAAAGAGAAAACTTTTAAACTCAACGGACTTGATGAATTCATCATCATCTATAAACTCTTTAGCTTGGATGACCCTATCATCCAATCTAGTTGTAGCCAATTCTAACTCATCTATGGCTTTTTCTCCCTCATCTTCCATTCATGTCAAAAAAATTTGTCTTAAGTCAACAAAGTAATGGCTATTACCTGGTAGGATTTGTAGTGCCTTTTGCCTTGCCTTTTCTGGTACATTCATCAACTTTTGTTTCTTTGATGGCCCCTGCTCAGATGTGGATGCCTTAGCTTTTTCTATTTCTCCCATAAACTCCACATCAGGTTCAACTTCTTCCGGGTTTATTCTATCCTCCTCCTTCTCCTCAAGGATGTCTGGCAATTTAGACATAATATCTTTGTAATTCTCTAAACACATTTCAATTTTCTTCATGTATTTCGGATCAGGAAAGAAACCGGGGAAGGTAGGGTCTGCCTTTTTCAATTGTTCCTCTACCCTTACAATATTTTCCCATTTACAGGTTCTCTCTTGATAGGTAACTTTGCTAAAAATATTTCTAATAACATCCTCCTCTGCCATAGGCTGATTTAGAGCCAAATTGTGATTCCTCATTTCTCTCAATGCTCCTCTAACGAAGTCTTCAAGGTCATACATCCTTTCTTTACCATAGGGCAATCTAAATTGTCTGAGGAATTCATGGATTTGGTCCACAACATCTTTACCTATAGATAAATCCCCTATTTGGAACCTCCTTGCCAGAAAGGTTCCCTTATGTCTTTTAGGGCCTAAGTGCTCTCTATCCATCATGATAAGTTGCAACAAGAATTCTACTATTGCCAATCTTTCTGGGACAAATGTTGGCAGTATGTGTGGAGGTTGAGGGAAAGAATACACTCTTATAAGAGTAAAATTCTCAAAAAAAAACATATCACCCCAATTGTGCTTGATGTCATTCTCATAATTGTCATTGTCCATATTAAATGCTAAGGGTCTTAGCAATTTTCTAACAAGTAAAGGAAATCTATCCCTCACAATACCTAACATGTTCATTACTGGATCCACAAAATTACTAAAAAAAGCAATGGAATTAGAGAAAGGGTAATTTCTATCCCATAACCTAGTCCATAGCTGAGCCAGAACAGTTCCTCCCTCATTCTCAGTCTGATTGATGAACCTTGGGTTGATGTAGCCAATATTGAAATAGAGGATTAGGTGCATCAGCATGGAGTAGTGATTGAACTTGAAGCTTTTCAAAATCAAATTAGTCTTTGCATTCATCAACTCAGAGTGCATTACATTGATTATGTGCCCCACATAATCAAACTCCTTGTTGGTGTACTGATCCTGAACATCTGTAGCCATGACAAAAATGTCAGGAGTCACTGTCAAACCTCCATCTAGTCCAATAACTTTGTGTAGACCATAGATGGTCTTCTGGAAATAGGGAAGGAAAATCTCAATATCAAATGAATCTGCAACCTTCTTGGGTAACAACCCTGCGTCTTTGTTTTCTCTATGAATATGCCTCCTCATAACCTTTCCATGGTAGTAATTTCTATATCTATTAAATAGGGCCTCCTCTCTTGCTAGGTCGATATCCACACTCATAGGTCCCTAAAGGTCAAAAGCTTGAGTAAAAGACGCTCTATCTAAAATGTAGAGTATAGACTTGTCATGCTTGTGGAAAGCTTGTGTCACTGGATTGTATGCTTGAATTAGCGCTTTCATGAGGTCTACATCCAAAAATACCTCGAGTACTATCAAATTTTCCAAGTTCCTATCCCATGGGTTTGAAACAGGAGGACCTCTAATTCTATTGTTATAGAAAAACATGAAGAGCTCATACCCAGTTGTGTTTGGGCATTCAGCATCCCTACAGAATGCATAAGGGTCCCTCCATTCATAAGCGTTAGCTGATTGCAAATTTGAGGATCTAGGCAACATTTTCATTCATTCTTCAGTGTATATGTTTGGCCTCTTTGTTCTTGAATGCACAATGGCACTCTTTCTCGGTACTGCAACAACATCAGAAGATCCTTATTCTGCCATTCTTTTAACTTTTAAGTACTAAACTCTTTGTTTGCTCTTCGACTCTGGAAATTATGGATGCTCTGAAGTTTGAACTGTATTTAATAACTAACAAGTAACAAGAAACTCACAAGTACAACTAGGGTACCAGCCACCAGGCCACCTACTATATTAAAAATTAAAATCTCAATGTCTCATCAAGCACAGTCACACACGCATGAAATTAGTAATTACCTTTTTCAAAATTTAGAAAAGTATCACTATTAATGGTACATCTAAGTTTCTAAGTTTCTAACCCTAGGTCCCTAATACCCTATCTCAACTGTGCTAAATTCCTACCTACAAATCAGGGGCCTTGGCCCTTAGCCATTTTAATTTGAAATCCGAAAACTTTTAGACTTGCGAAATCATGCAACACCTTTTCAAAACTTCAAGACTATTAAACTGACCAAAAAAATGAAACCTTGAGATGTTACGACACAACTTGGCATGTCGCATGTAGCATGAATGATGACACTTGTACTTCCCACTTTCCACATGGGCCGTGGCATGCAACTTAGTCTTCGTCAGACCATCTCTCACTTTTCAACCCCTTGCAAAGTTACGCAACAACCATGCGTTACTTCGGAACCCCTAACCATCATAATAAATTAACCGTTGAGAAGCTATGAAATAGCCAGGTGTAACTTCAAAACCATCATAATAAATTAAATTTTTAAATTTTGAGAAGCTACAATATAGGCAAGTGTAACTTTGAAACACATCACCATCATATTAAATTAAACATTGGGAAGTTACGAAATAGCCAAGCATTACTTCAGAACCCCTAACCATCATAATAAATTAACCGTTGAGAAGTTATGAAACAACCAGGCGTAACTTCGGAACCATCATAATAAATTAAAGTTTTAAACATTGAGAAGCTATGAAACAACCAGGTGTAACTTCGGAACCATCATAATAAATTAAAATTTTAAACATTGAGAAGCTACGAAACAAGCAGGCGTAACTTCGGAATACATCACCATCATATTAAATTAAATGTTGAGAAGTTACAAAACAGCCAAGCATTACTTTAGAACCCCTAACCATCATAAATTAACCATTGAGAAGTTATGAAACAACCAGGCGTAACTTCAGAACCATCATAATAAATTAAAGGTTTAAACATTGAGAAGCTACGAAACAGCCAGGCGTAACTTCGAAACCATCATAATAAATTAATGTTTTCAACGTTGAGAAGCTATGAAATAGCCAGGCATAACTTTGGAACCAGTAACACTATTTGAAAAAGAGTTGTCTGCCTTCTCATTGTTTCATTTGTATACTACTATACAGTATTACAAATCTACAGACTACAGTATTACTATTTAATTCAAAAACTGGTACACAATATATTATATACATAATACTAGTAACTTAAACTGATTCAACATTTCACTGAAGTTCTGAATGGTTGTGGACCAACCATTTTCAAAACCAAAATGAAAACTACATTCGATTATTTCTTATTTACAAATTACAACTTACAAGTAACAATTAACAAAAAAATTTGTAACGGTAAGCCGTAAGATCCACATTGCACAAAGAAAAAAAGATTAGTCAGATTAGTCGATGTGTAGAGCAAAAAATAATGGGATCATCTGATTCATCTCCTCCTGGAACGCCTCCTAGTCAAAGCCATGATCGTCAAAAATGGCGCGCATCTCCGCCTTGTCATGTTCTACTTCAAGTTTGAACATGTCACTCAGGTAACCAGCGTAACTGGTAGCATGATGATGATCCCTTGCTACAAACATTAGATGACTGAGGACATCCTATTGAATCTCCTCCTCCATATCCAAAGTTGGTTGGATAACAAGTTCTAGGTTCTCATTTGATGATCCCTCAACTATTGGAATACCCATTATATGAAAGCGCCGAGAAAATACAAATAATCACCAACTTGTCATCCAAATTTAAAAATTTAGAAATCTCCTATGCTCTGCAATTCCACTACTGAGGAGTATATAAAGAAAATAATCACCAACTTGCTAGCCGCAATAAATTTTGAAGGAATGTTTCACGTCAAGTGGTAATTCAAGATGAAATTAATGAATATCGGTAAAGAAAAATTGCAGACATTGTAATGTCCTGCGTAATCAAAATCTTGGCCTGGATAATGGATAATCGTACCACTCAAGTTATGCAAACTATCGGCGTTGCCTCAGAAGCACCATATCCTAGCTGTGATTTTAAATTTTGAACTAACAACTTGGCAGCTGCATTAAACTTTTGCATAATGTGACTTGGTTCTGAAAAGAAAGATAATGAATGTTTACGATTCTAATCAAAATCTTTTCATCATTAAGTCTCATTAATTGTACTTTAGTGATCAATGTCACTGCAACTTTGCGCCTAAGTTACGCAAACTGCCAACCTGGCCTCGGAACCCCCATATCTTACCTACGATCATAACTTCCGAAGTCACGTACACTGTCAACCTGTCCTTTGCATATCTTCATGGCCTTCAACTACAACCTACTAGCATAACCATCGAAGTCACGCACATCATCAACCTGACCATTACGTATCTTTGTAATTGTCAGCATCGACCCTCCTTTTAGCCTGCCGAAACTACGCACACGCCACACTATTACCAGTCACCACAAGTATTCACCAGTTTATATTTTTTATAATATAACTACTATTTTATATTCGCCAATTTATATTTATTATAATATAAATATTGTTTTCTATTCGCCAATGTATTTTCTTTTATAATATAAATACTATTTTATATTCACCAAGATAGTTCCACCTACTTTCAAGGAGCACCAATGATTCACCAATTCAAATTATTTTTTTTTCTTTGAAAAGAAAATAATTTCACCAAAAAAGATAAATTTCCCTTCTCACTTTCGCCACTTTTTTACACCTTTCTTAAAGGGGGGTTTCTTAAAGATTACCCTGGCAGAAATGGAGGCCTTGAAGAATAGTTCACACTTGGAATGGTCAAGTGTGTCCTAAGGGGTCCTACAACCCCTACGGACACACTTGAGCATTCAAATGTGTCAAAAGGGATCATGGGGACTTCCTAGGGGTCCTAATATGCCTTATCATGCATTAGAACCCCTAGGAAGTCCCCATGACCCCTTTTGACACATTGGAACCCTCAAGTGTGTCCTAACGGATCCTACAACCCCTTCAGACACATTTGAGGATTCAAATGTGTCAAAAGGGATCATGGGGACTTCCTAGGGGTCCTAGTATGCCTTATCACATGTTAGGACCCCTAGGAAGTCCCCATGACCCCTTTCGACACATTGGAACCCTCAAGTGTGTCCCAAGGTGTCTTATGACCTCTCTAAACACACTTGAGCATTCAAATATGTCAGAAGAGATCATGGGGACTTCCTAGGGGTCCTAGTATGCCTCATCACACATTAGAACCCCAAGGAAGTCCCCATGACCCCTATGGACACATTGGAATGCTCAAGTGTGTCCCAAGGGGTCCTACAACCCCTTCGGACACACTTGAGCATTCAAATATGTTAAAAGAGGTCATGGGGACTTCCTAGGGGTCCTAGTATGCCTTATCATGTGTTAGGACCCCTAGGAAGTCTCCATGACCCCTTTCGACACATTGGAACCCTCAAGTGTGTCTTAAGGGGTCCTACGACCCCTTCGAACACACTTGAGAGTTCAAATGTATATTATATATATACTAATGTATATAATATATTATATATATACTAATGTATTATATACTAATGTATATAATATGTATATAATACATATTATATATATATATATATAATGTATTTGAAAAAATGCTTGCACAGTTGATTTGATCATAGAAAGTTTCAACCCAAGTCCTCTTGAAAGTATCCAGCACATGATTTTTCTACAGAGTCATTGTAATTTCAGCGGTCTGACTAGACTGAATAAGTTGATGTCATCATATGTTCTAGAAACTAACAGTGGCATAAAAATTGATGTATGAACATTTAAGGTACATTGTCCCCATGACCTCTTTTGACACATTTGAACACTCAAGTTTGTTTGAAGGGGTCATAACACCCCTTAGGACACACTTTAGGGTTCCAATGTGTCCAAAGGGGTCACGATGACTTCCTAGGGTTCCTAATGCATGATAAGGCATACTAGGACCCCTAGGAAGTCCCCATGACACCTTTTGACACATTTGAATGCTCAAGTGTGTCCGAAGGGGTCGTAGGACCCCTTAAAACACACTTGAGGGTTCCAATGTGTCGAAAGGGGTCATGGGGAATTCCTAGGGGTCCTAACATGTGATAAGGCATACTAAGACCACTAGGAAGTCCCCATGACCCCTTTTGACACATTTGAATGCTCAAGTGTGTCCAAAGGGGTTGTAGGACCCATTAGGACACACTTGAGGGTTCCAATGTGTAGAAAGGGGTCATGGGGACTTTCTAGGGGTCCTAACATGTTATAAGGCATACTAGGACCCCTAGGAAGTCCCCATGACCCCTTTTGACACATTTGAATGCTCAAGTGTGTTTGAAGGGGTCATAGGACCCCTTGGGACACACTTGAGGGTTCCAATGTGTCAAAAGGGGTCATGGGGACTTCCTAGGGGTCTTAACATGTAATAAGATGTACTAGGACCCCTAGGAAGTCCCCATGACCCCTTTTGACACATTTTAATTCTTAAGTGTGTTCGAAGGGTCGTAGGACCCCTTGGAACACACTTGAGCATTCCAATGTTTCCATAGGAGTCATGGTGACTTCCTAGGGGTCCTAACATGTGATAATGCATACTAGGACCTCTAGGAAGTCCTCCTGACCCCTTTTGATGCATTTGAATGCTCAAGTGTGTCTGAAGGGCTTGTAGGACCCCTTAGGACACACTTGAGCATTCCAATGTGTGGAAAGGGGTCATGGGGACTTCCTAGGGGTCCTAACATGTGTCCTAGTATGCCTTATCATGTGTTAGGACACCTAGGATGTCCCCATGACCTATTTTGACACATTTGAATGCTCAAGTGTGTTTGAAGGGGTTGTAGGATCCCTTCAGACACACTTGAGCATTCAAATGTGTCAAAAGGGGTCATGGGGACTTCCTAGGGGTCCTAGTACACCTTCTCATGCATTAGGACCCCTAGGAAGTCCCCATGACCCCTTTCAACACATTGGAATGCTCAAGTGTGTCTTAAGAAGTCCTACGATCACTTCAAATATACTTGAGTGTTCAAATGTGTCAAAAGGGGTCATGAGGACTTCTTAGGTGTCCTAGTACACCTTATCATGTGTTAGGACCCTTAGGAAGTCCCCATGACCCCTATGGACACATTGGAATGCTCAAGTGTGTCCCAAGGTGTCCTACCCCTAGGAAGTCCCCATGACCCCTATGGACACATTGGAATGCTCAATTATGTCCCAAGGGATCCCTACTAGGCATACTAGGTACTTCATAGGGGTCCTAATGCATGATAAGGCATACTAGGACCCCTAGAAAGTCCCCATGACCCCTATGGACACATTGGAATGCTCAAGTGTGTCCCAAGGGGTCATAAGGACCTGTTGGGACACAATTGAGCATTCCAATGTGTCCATAAAGGTCATGGGGACTTCCTAGGGTTCCTAGTATGGCTTATCATGCGTTAGGACCCCTAGGAAGTACACATGACCCCTTTCAATAGATTAGAACCCTCAAGTGTGTCCCAAGGTGTCCTACGACCCTTTTAGACACACTTGAGCATTCAAATATGTTAGAAGGGCTCATGGGGAATTCCTTGGGGTCCTAGTATGCCTTATCATGTGTTAGGACCCCTAGGAAGTCCCCATGACCCCTATGGACACATTGGAATTCTCAAGTGTGTCCCAAGGGGTCCTACGACCCCTTCAAACACACTTGAGCATTCAAATATGTCAAAAGGGGTTATGGGGACTTCCTAGGGTTCCTAGTACACCTTATCAAGTGTTAGGACCCTTAAGAAGTCCCCATGACCCCTTTCGACACATTAGAACCCTCAAGTGTGTCTTAAGGGTTCCTACGACCCCTTTGGACACACTTGAGCATTCAAATGTCTCAAAAGGGGTAATGGGGACTTCCTAAGGGTCCTTGTATGCCTTATCACATGTTAGGACCCCTAGAAAGTCCCCATGACCCCTTTCGACACATTAGAACCATCAAGTGTGTCCTACAGGGTCCTACGACACCTTCGAACACACTTGAGCATTCAAATCTGTTGAAAGGGGTCATGGGGACTTCCTAGGGGTCCTAGTACACCTTATCATGTGCTAGGACCCCTAGAAGGTCCCCATGACCCCTTTGGACACATTGGAATGCTCAAGTGTCTCCTAAGGGGTCTTACAACCCCTTAGGACACACTTGAGCATTCCAATGTTTTGAAAGGGGTCATACAGACTTCTTAGGGGTCCTAACACGTGATAAAGCATACTAAGACACATGTTAGGACCCCTAGGGAGTCTCCATGACACCCTTCGACACATTGGATTACTCAAGTGTGTCCTAAGTGATCCTACGACCCCTTTGGACATACTTGAGCATTCAAATGTGTCAAAAGGGGTCATGAGGACTTCCTAGGGGTCCTAGTACACCTTATCACACATTTGGACCCGTAGAAAGTCCCCATGAATCCTATGGACACATTGGAATGCTCAAGTGTGTCCCAAGGGGTCCTACGACCCCTTCAGACACACTTGAGCATTCAAATGTGTCAAAAGGGGTCATGGGGACTTCCTAGGGGTCATAGTATGTCTTATCATGCGTTAGGACCCCTAGGAAGTCCCCATGACCCATTTTGACACATTAGAACCCTCAAGTGTGTCCGAAGGGGTCCTACAACCCCTTCAGACACACTTGATCATTCAAATGTGTCAAAAGGGGTCATGGGGACTTCCTAAGGGTCCTAGTATGCCTTATCATGTGTTAGGACCCCTAGAAAGTCCCCATGACCCCTTTCGACACATTGGAACCCTCAAGTGTGTCCCAAGGGGTCCTACTACCCTTTCGGACACACTTGAGCATTCAAATGTGTCAGAAGGGGTCATGGGGACTTCCTAGGGGTCCTAGTATTGCTTATCACGCATTAGGACCCCTAGGAAGTCTCCATGACCCCTATGGACACATTGGAATACTCAAGTGTGTCCCAAGGGGTCCTGCAACCCCTTCAGACACACTTGAGCATTCAAATGTGTTAAAAGGGATCATGGGGAGTTCTTAGGGGTCCTAGTACACCTTATCACATGTTAGGACCCCTAGAAAGTCCCCATGACCCCTTTCGACATATTAGAACCCTCAAGTGTGTCCCAAGGGGTCCTATGACCCCTTCAAACACACTTGACCATTCAAATGTCTCAAAAGGGGTCATGGGGACTTCCTAGGGGTCCTAATATGCCTTATCACATGTTAGGACTGCTAGGAAGTCCCCATGACCCCTTTGGACACAGTAGAATGCTCAAGTGTGTCCTAAGGGGTCCTACGACCCCTTCAAACACACTTGAGTGGTTAAATGTGTCAAAAGAGGTCATGAGGACTTCCTAGGGTTCCTAGTATGCCTTATCACATGTTAGGACTCCTAGGAAGACCCCGTGACCCCTATGGACACATTGGAATGCTCAATTTTGTCCCAATGGGTCTTACAACCCCTTTAGACACACTTGAGCATTCAAATGTGTCAAAAGGTGTCATGGGGACTTCCTAGGGGTCCTAGTATGCCTTATCATGCATTAGGAGCCCTAGGAAGTCCCTGTGACCCCTTTGGACACATTGGAACCCTAAAGTGTGTCCTAAGGGGTCTTACAAATCCTTCAAACACACTTGAGCATTAAAATGTGTCAAAAGGGATCATGGGGACAATGTACCTTAAATGTTCTTACATCAATTTTTATGCCAATGTTAGTTTCTAGAAGATATGATGACATCAATTTATTCAGTCTAGTCAGACCACTGAAATTACAAGGAGTCTGTAGAAAAATCTTGTGTCGGATACTTTCAAGAGGACTTGGGCTGAAACTGTCTATCATCAAATCAACTATGCAGGTATTTTTTCGAATACATTATATATATATATATATATATATATATATATATATATATATATATATATATATATATATATATACACCTCTTTTTATTTATAAAAGTTCAATTTTTTCATTTACCCCTGCCATTTTTTCATGTACCCGATAAAATCAGGTACCATATTATTGCCTGGTATAACTTTGACCAAAATATTCCCTGTCCCCACAGACTGGAGAAGCACAAGATTTCAAACTTTTTTCATGGGTTGCAGGAAAAAAAAATGTGATTTGGGTAATAAGTTAACTTAGTGCATTGTTTTCTAAGTTCGTTAAGCTTAATTTCAATACATTAATTTCACCTTTCTTAGATTGTATTTTGAGTCAATAAACTTGGTTTTGTATGTGGATTGTAACTTGTGCAGGAGCACCTATGAAGACACCTACGGTCACCATGGATCCAATCAGAGATAGAAGGACAAAAGGATCCTTAATGGTTAATTGAGATCTTTTGAAGCCTATAATGGCAATTTGTAACAATCAATTTGATTTAAAAGTTAAATGTCCTAGAAGTCTAGATAAGGACTTATGACCAAAATCATGTATGGGTGGCCAATAGTGTCAACAAGAGATATTACATGTCATTTACTTAGGTCATTTGCATGGTTTGAATTCTTACATGTTTGAATTTTTTTTCTAATGGATATTATTTTTTATCATTTCAAACAATTTATAGAAGTTAAACCTCAAACATAATAAGCTCCTTGAATAAGGTATTCCAAAGTAAAGAAAAACAAACGTCCTAATATTCAGCTTTTGTTATTGGGTTTTGGGAGGGGTGGCAAAATATTAAAAATAATTGAATTTTAGTATAGTGTTGACTAGCTTAATCATGATTAGTTTCATAGTTCAAATTTCAAACATACCACTAACAGTCATTGCAACGGAATTGGGTCAAGAAAAGAAGTGTGCATGCTTTCCCATTTGGGTCTTCTCTTGTTTCAACATGAAAACCTAATTGTTTCCACTACAAACAAGGACATGTTCCCAAGGACTACTTACTCAGTCTATAAAACACAACTGCTTGCAGGCTACCCAGTGTACCATAATGCATTGTGTGTTTTATGGTCTACAAGTGACGTGCTTTCTGATTTTGCATGGGAGAGTAAAAGGTTTAACTTTTTTGTTACTAAAAATGCTGTGGACTATAAGTTGGTGGTTCACTTTCATGACATCGTAAATGCCATTGACAACCCCATTTCACCCACAGACTCACTGGAACACTCGCAACCATGCTCAACCCAAGTGACCCCAAGCTGCACTAAGCATGATTAAGCAATGATCTTTCGAGGCTCATATCTCAGACCTCGTGAGAGGTATCGACAAATCATCATGGGCTACAAGATCATGATTCTGATTTTTTCAATAACCTCTCTTAGTTCTGGGTGATTCAACTTCGTTTGCATTTGGCAAGGTGATCTCAGTCGATGCCAAAACTTGTAGTAAGGGTCAGTTGAAAGTAGCTCAATAGCGTGTCTTTCAAACCGTTCATCCTGGCATCAAACCATCTACTCCATCAGCTCTAGTTGGCTAGGTAAATGCCGGTGACAACCCCATTCCACCCACGGCCTCACTGGAACGCTCACCACCATGCTCGACCCAAGTGACCCCAAGGTGCACTAAGCATAATTGGGCAGTGATCTTCCAAGGCTTGTATCTTAGACCTCATGATAGGTATCAACAAAACATTAGGGGCTACCGGATCATGTTTCCAAGGTCTATAATAACCTCTCTCAATTTTGGGAAATTCAACTTCGTTTACATTTGGCAAGGTGATCTCAGTCGATGCCAAAACTTGTAGTAAGGGTCAGTTGAAAGTAGCTCAGTAGCGTATCTTTCAAACCGTCTGTCCTAATATCGATCTATCTGCTCCATTGTCTCTGGTTGGCTAGGTAAATTCTAGTGACAACGCCATTCCGCCCATGGAGTCACTGGAACGCTCGACCCACATGACCCCAAGGTGCACTAAGCACGATTAGGAAGTGCTCTTTCAAGGCTCATATCTCAGACCTCATGAGAGGTATCGACAAACTGTTAGGGGCTATGGTATCATTTTTCTAAGGTCTACAATAACCTCTCTTAGTTTTGGCCGATTCGACTTTGTTTGCATTTGGCAAGGCAATCTTAGTCAATGCCAAAACTTACAATGAGGGTCAGTTGAAAGTAGCTCAATAGTGTATCTTTCAAACCATCCATCTTGGCATTGAAGCATCTACTCCATCAGCTCCAATTAGCTAGGTAAATGCTAGTGGCAACCTCATTCTATCCACGGAGTCACTAGAACGCTCACCACCATGCTCGACCCAAGTGACCCCAAGGTGCACTAAGCATAATTAGGAAGTGATCTTCCAAGGCTCATATCTTGGACCTCGTGAGAGGTATTGACAAAATGTCAGGGGATACAAGATCATGTTTCCAAGTTCCACAATAACCTCTCTCAATTTTGGGCTATTTGACTTTGTTTACATTTGGCAAGGTGATCTTAGTCAATGCCAAAACTTGCAGTGAGGGTCAGTTGAAAGTAGCTCAGCAGCGTATCTTTCAAATCGTTCATCCTGACATCAAACCATTTGCTCCATCAGCTTCAGTTGGCCAGGTAAACACTAGTAACAACCCCATTCTGCCCACGGAGTCACTGGAACGCTCAACCCAAGTGACCTAAAGGTGCACTAAGCATAATTAGGCAGCAATCTTCTGAGGCTCATATCTCAAACCTCATGAGAGGTATCAACAAACCATTAGGGGCTACGGGATCATGTTTCTAAGGTCTACAATAACCTCTCTCAGTTTTGGTTGATTCAACTTTTTTTGCATTTGGCAAGGCGATCTCAATCGATGCCAAAACTTGCAGTGAGGGTCAGTTGAAAGTAGCTCAGCAGTGTATCTTTCAAACCATTTATCCTCACATCAAACCATCTACTTCATTAGCTCTAGTTGGCCAGGTAAATGCCAGTGACAACCTCATTCCACCCATGGAGTCACTGTAACGCTCGCAACCACGCTCGACCCAAGTGACCCAAAGGTGCACTAAGCATGATTGGGTAGCGATCTTCCAAGGCTTGTATCTCAGACTTTGTGAGAGGTATAAAAAAACCTTTAGGGGCTATAGGATCATGTTTCCAAGGTCTACAATAACCTCTCTTAGTTTTGGGCGATTCGATTTCGTTTGCATTTGGCAAGGTGATCTCATTCGATGCCAAAACTTGCAGTGAGGGTCAGTTGAAAGTAGCTCAGCAGTGTATCTTTCAAACCATCCATCTTGGCATTAAACAATCTAATCCATCAGCTCTGGTTGGCTGGGTAAACACTAATGGCAACCCCATTCCTCCCACGGAGTCACTAGAACGCTCATGACCACGCTCAACCCAAGTGACCCCAAGGTGCACTAAGTACAATTGGGCAGTGATCTTCCAAGGCTCATATCTCAGACCTTGTGAGAGGTCTCGACAAACTATTAGGGGTTACGGAATCATGATTCCAAGATCTACAATAACCTCTCTCGATTTTGGGTGATTCGACTTCGTTTAAATTTGGCAAGGCGATCTCAGTCGATGCCAAAACTTGCAGTGAGGATCAGTTGAAAGTAGCTCAATAATGTATCTTTCAAACCGTCTATCCTGGCATTGAACCGTCTGCTCCATCGGCTCCGATTAGCTGGGTAAACACTAGTGACAACCCCGTTCCACCCACGAAGTCACTGGAACACTCGCAACCACGCTCAACCCAAGTGACCTAACAGTAGAAGTGCTACATTTCTCTATGGATTTAGTAAACACCAATATGATGAGTTATATACACAGTGAGTTTATACATATTATTTAAACAATGTAGTACTAAGTGGATCAAGTGGGATTACAAGTTGGATTAAGGGTCGTGGGATATGTGATGTAGTAGAGTGGGTATATAGAGTATAATATCAACACTTGTCTTTGTAATGTAACTTCAACAAGATATAATTTAAATCATAATGATAATCAAAGTCAAGATATAACTTCACCATTCAATTCCATAAACATGAATAATAAATATGTGTACAAAAGATGATGCAAATATAACATAAAAATGAACATGTTGTATATATAGAAAGTATCAAATGTATCAAAAGTATCTCCATATACAAATATGGCACATGCCATTTCAAAATGTCTGCAAAATCAATGTTTCAAGGTGTACAATGTGGCATATATGCCATCTCAAAATGTGCCAAGCAGCATCTCTAAATGAACACAAAACTAAAACTACATCCTATGTCGTAGGGGGATCATCAAAATGTTGCCTCTTTGAAGAATTATTTAGCTTTGATTGATCCTGCATAAAAAATGAGTTCAAACCCAAGTTAGATTGCTTAATTTATATGATTTGTGCATATATATATATATATATATATATATATATATATATATATATATATATATATATATAAAATTATAATTCAAACACTAATTTAATTAAAATTATAATTGAATACAAACATATGTACCTGGCCTCTCAGTCACCTACCATGATCAGGTGTCCTAACATAAGTCTTTAGTAGTGAAGGGACAATGCCACCATAACCAACTCTGACCTATAAATATATATTTGTAATAATGAGATTAGTAGAGTGGTGCAACATAGAGTAATAAATCTACAAAATAGGATGATAGCATAATAAAATTACAAATTCATAGAACTAAAATTAAAACTTACATCCGTTGATCCCTCCTCTAGAATAGTGGGCTAGGTCAACAAAGATATGAAGGATTCTCATGGGCCCTCCCTCACACTGGGAGTAACCTATGAGAGTAAAAATATTTTCAATTATATATAAATGTACTTCATCATAACAACCCTGGTTACAAAATACAAATAACCCCTTGTAAAAGTCTACGTACAATCGGGCTATCACTCTGAATCAAGATGCCTGTCAGCCTAGGCTCCCAAACCCATGTTAGGACATCATCAAGAGCCACAACCTATACAATAAAGTGAAACTAAAATATTTAGTACTACACACAAGTGGCATACATATGCATGCATAATTAATCTTAAACAATTAATTACCTTTCCTTTGTCAACACCTGATGAAGGAACCCCCTTGTGCCCCCACTAACATCACCTGTAGCCTGAAAGAGTACAATAAGATGATAATATATTAGTAAATGTATGAATTTTATTGCTCTAATTGATATAGATTTAAGCATGTACACAAAATGATATAAAAAAAACTAATGGGTACATAATTTATAATATACCCTATAGACATCTAGGCCAAATGAAATGGCCGAAAGTGTGGAGTCATCCACCTGTCTCAACTCCTCCTCTGTCATCGACTGAACATAAATTGAAAAAATATATAAACATAAGTGCATGCAATCATTAAACTAATCTAAATAAATAAATTATTTTTAAATTAAATAAGTCATGTGACAAATTTATTTATAATGTTTACTCTTACCATATCAACAGGAGTCCATGGCTCTACATACACCTCCTGAGCACTCTCATGAGATGTAGATGCTCCATGAGGTGTTGCAGCCTCTGCAGCTACGTCTCCTGTATCTTCCTCATTAATAACATATTGATATGTATCACCATCAATAAGTAGTCTGAGGCACATATTCTTGCATATAATGCAAATATGGGGCTCGCATACATGTGAACTTTGGTGAGATGTCGATGCACCAGCATCATCCACACTAGGAGGCAACACTGACTTGGTCTGCATGATCAACTGATCACTCAGCAAATGAATGGCCCTGATAATCTGTGAGGCAGCCTTTGCAATGATATCAGGATGCTGCACTGGAGGAGGGGGTGTGACATCAGTGGGGGGGATGAAGGTAGTGGCCTTTTTGTGCTGGGCAAATGGCCTAGTCTGAGGAAATCCTCTGCCTACGCCCATGTTGGGCCTCATGCTAAAATAATTAACATTGTGACCAAGCACAAACTCAGCATACAATTTTTTTATGAAATAGAAAGGGAGCTCCAAATTGCTATGGGGTGGTTTATCAAAAACCATCCACCAGCAATCTCAAAAGTGTGTGCGCATTGCTTCATTTGTGCACCATTTTATTGATAATTTGGGCTTTTGGGGGTCAACTTGTAATCCGGTTTTAGGATTCACAAAAAGGGAGGCTATATCTTCCTTAGTTATATTAAGGGCCGCAATCCCATCATGGTCAAGCCCGTCATCAAATTGAGCGTGCATATCATCACACCAATGAAGAGCAGCATTATGTTGTCATGTGAGTGTGTCAATATTTTCAACAATAGTATTTAGGGTGGAAAGTATGGGACCTAATGTAGGTATATTTTGATATATGTTTTGGAAACATCATATTGTGTTCAAATTATCTTGTATCAAATCTTCTAAAGATCAAGGGTTTTGAGACGGGGGATTGTTTTTGAGATTGTTATTTGGTGAGGGAGGGTTATTTTCTTCATTGTTGTCAACCATGCCTAATTAAATTAAAAACAAATCTAAAGTTCAATTTGATTTCATATATTATTACAAAAATAAATACAAAACCCTATTTCAACCAAAAAAACTACATTTAGCATCAAAATGAAATAAAATAATTAAAATATACAAAGAATTTACTTACCGTATATATTGTGGAGTTAATTCATTGTTACAGAAATTAGATACTCGAAAAAATTGAGTATCAAATATATGGAGCCATTTTACAAACCAAAAGCAATGAGAGAAATGAGAAACACGGCCCACAGGTTTTGATTTATGCCACAGGTTTCGAGTACCCAATATTTTCAGGTACCCGATAAGGATTGTGCTTTGGTGTCAGGTTTTCCTAGGTGTACTGACACCCAGGCCTACTAAAAAGTCAACAAGCATTTTCATGTGCTTTTGGACGAGTGAAAAGTGAATATTTTTCACATCACCACTTTTTGGCCCCTCATGATCTTGCACATACCATTAATATGATTTAGAACAACAAAGAGGGGGGGGTGAATCAATTGTTCTCAGGTCCAAATGTATAATATAAACTTTTAAACACTTCAACAACTTAGATCTAACAACCAACAGGTAGTCTGTCAATACAAAATGTATACCAGAAACATATAACAATGCAATCCACTATCCAATAGTATTTAACTTACAAAACATAGAAATGTTTAAACAAAACACTCACACAAGCATTGACACTAGGATTTATAGTGGAAACCCTATTTGGGAAAAACCACTTTGTAACATGCTACTGATATTTTCACTCTTCTGAAGTGAGCTCTGTGAAAAGCCAACCCTGTCAAAGGTTTACAAACACACTGCTAGGTGTGACCCATTTAAAGGATTTCAACCACCCTGTTAGGAGTGCACCTTGTTAAAGGACTTAAGTACATTGCATTAGAATGCAACCTTGATTAAAGTATTTATACAATGACTGTTAGGTCAACCTTGATTAAAGGATTTAAACTAATACAATGGTTAGAAAATAATAGTAGTGTTTGATCTGAAAACATACAACTCACTTTTCAAATAATAGATCCAATTCTTACATATATATACTAGCTTACTGACTGAGATCTATTTCCATCTCCATCACTGATATGCTCAGAAATCCCTTTAAGCAATCACAACTCCTTCTCCTTTAGCCTTTTCTGCTTATTCAGTCAATAACAATAACAACTCTAGCATACTACTTCAACCTCACACTTAGGTTTCCTTAATACCTCTTCAATAGGTCGATCCAACTTTTGCCGCTTAATCTCCTCCGTAGATTTTAGGGTTAGGTTAGATTCATCAAATCCTTCCAACATTATGTTCTTCATCCATCCTTCTAAAAAAATCTCTAATCTCTTTATGGAATTACAATAAAATGGTTTACAGTGCATTAAATGCTTCCATACATTCAATAAATAAAGTCAACACGATTTACATAATCCAAGAATTCAACTATGTCGGCTAGGAATTTGAATTCTTCCTCAAATTTAAATTACTGACACTCGGTCAATACTATGTTCAACTCCTCAGTCATCACTGCATAGCCCAGTCACCACTGAAACTATTTCCTCGGCTAATATTGTCTTCCTTGGAAATAAACTGATGTTCGATCAACACTGAATTTACCCGGCATATAATGTCTCGGTCGACACTAACATCACTTGGCTTAAACTAGATTTCTTCACTTTTTCTCGATTAAGCCTACTTGTTTAGTCTTTCTTCTCACTTAGATAAGCAATACATTATCTTATCATTGTGCCACATAATCAAGTACCCATTAAAGTATCAAGATAACTCAACCTTTCCTTAGGTGCTATTGTTATCACCTTTTCCCTAATCCTTCTCAACAATCAAATAGATATAGTACTTTCTTAGATAGAAACACTCTTACCAGTTAAGATTTGACATCAATGATAATACAATAATTGCTTCAATTGCAGTTTCCAACAATCTCCCTCTTTGGCATTAATGGCAACACCATATGAATAACACATGATTCACCAACCAATCTAAAACTTTTTTGTACATCAAAAATATTTATAATATCCTTAGCTTCATTCTAATTCTAAATAACTTAGCCTTTCTTGCATGACCATCCACATAGTAACTTCCACTTAATCTCTTCTGTGTTCCTTTCCTCTGAATCTCTCCCTCTTACTTGATCTTCCATGAAATCTCACCATGTGTTTTCATCTTATTCATCTCCCTCTTTGGAAATAATGCCAAAGAAGCAACTAAAACATGCATCTTTCAAATGTAGATGTCATCTTGTCAGTTTAGTAATAATATTTCTCCCGGTGTCATCTTTTCTTATGACTGATTATCAGCTTTGTTGTACTTTTCACAACTCTAGACTGCTCCTAAAGTGTGACCTTTTTTTGCATCAATTTGTCAGATACTCTTTGTAGCACATTTGATGCAGTGATCCTAGCATGACTAGGAAGCCTCGGTGAGGGGAAGAACCCATAATTTGTCTCTTAGATGTCATCTTGTTAGTTCAGTAACAATAGTTTGTCTCTCAGAATCCACCTCTACTATAACCACCTCGATAGTTATTGCATCTTCCTCTAGTAGAACTTTCACCTTTCCACTTGGTCTTACCTTTATCCAAGTTTGCTTTATCTTGATTGGATCTATTATTTTTACCATCAAATCTACCTCTTCATCTAGGGAATCTACCACCTCTTCATATTTGTCTTTTCTCATGTCATTTTTTCAATTTCTCCTCATCTTTCAAGGCAAACTGATAAGCTTCCTCAATATTTTCCAACCTAACCAAACTAATTTCCTCTTGAATAGAAACTCTTAACCCATTTAGGTACCTAGCAATTCTTTCTACTTCATCCTCATCATGTCCAGATCTGATATCTAATCTATATAATTCCTTGGTATAATCTTTTACCGAGCTATCTTTTTGTCTCAAACTTTTCATTCACCTAACTAGGTTAATTTGATAATCACATGGTAAGAACTTTCCTTTCAGCTTATTTACCATCTTATTCCATACCTTGATCTTGTCTTTGCCTTTCATTTTCCTATCCAATTGCATATGTTCCCACCACAAGGATGCATGGCTTTTCAACTTTGTGCTTGCAATATTCACCTTCTTTTCCTCGTGGACATTTTCATACTCAAAATACTTCTCCATCTCAGTGATACAATCCATCAATTCATCTGAATCTGGCTTTCCATTGTACTTAGGAGGATTGAAATGTGGTGTAGATTTCAGATTTGTCAAATCCTTCAATAATCTTTCCTCACCCTAATCCATCAAAGGTGTAGGTTCTGTGTCACGTTGTTCCTCTTTAATTTCTTCATCACTAACATCTTCAAGATGTCTTCCTCGGTGATGGGCTGTCTCAACAACTTCTAACTTAGTAGCAATTTGTCTTAGCATATCTGCCAATCCTAGATCTGCATCTCGCCTCCCACAAACAATCTTGAAAACCCTCTACAATTGCAGGTTAGATTGCAATATGCTACCCCACAAAAAATATCAACTAGGGTTTAACAAGAAGGAACCCTCAACCTAGATTCACAAATCTAGATCCAAATCTCAACCTTTTCTCTAATAGCACCTGACGCAAGGCTGGGCAGGATGAAGGGCCAAAGGCACGGCTAAATCATGACCCCCTTGCAAAGATCACACGCACGAAAGAAAACACACAACAAAGAGAGAGAGAGAGAGAGAGAGAGAGAGAGAGAGAGAGAGAGAGAGAGAGAGAGAGAGAGAGAGAGAGAGAGAGAGAATGCATAACATATCATATAAATTCATTAAATAACCTCATACATGCCAGGTTGTAAGGCCTTCTTGATTACTTGATTATGGCCAAATACATTCAATTTGATTACAATAGTCCTCCAACATGTGAGGATTCAATCTTCCAAAACTATCTTCTATCTCCTAAAACTAATACCTCCAAAACTACAACCAACACTCTATTTATACAAGAGGCTACCAAAACAAGTTGGCCTTCAGATCCATCATTGGAGAAAGAAATGACCAGATCTAGTTCCAAACACTTCCCAATGATTGGTACCAACATTAACTCCATGACCAAAATTAAATGCACAAGTTAGCCTCAACAGGAAATCAAAATAAACCACTTGAAAAGAAAGATCACTGAGCACCAGGAAATAAATTGGCAAACCAAACGAACAACTCAGTCAAAGAAGGAACCAAGCAACTACTAAGCCAACTTGGTCAATGAAGGAAATGAGAAAACTGAACAACTCAAACTTATTTTTGGTGACACGGAATTGCTAAGGACCCGAGATGCTCCTGTATTAGGATCGCTGACACCACTCTATTGTGCAACATTTTGGCTAGAGATACAAAGAATCCTCATGGAACGTTGGATCCTTTTCTTCCCCTATTCGTAAGAAAGAGGAACCTCATGGAGATCTAACTTTTAGAAGGTGGTGGAGAACATTGAAGTGGAATGCCACTATTACGGTTATCCACACCTAGTTCACAATCATGTTTAGGTTGTACACTAGGTTGGAGGCATTGGATGGTCCATTTTTTGCTCAAGATTTGACATCCCCTATTTTCAAATAAATCATCCACATGCCTTGCATGGAGCATCTTCTACCTCCCCGAGTCATTCTCCCTAAAAACCCTCTCACTATATAAAGGAGGCCCATTTGTATAGATAAAAGAGTTTCCACTCATCAAATATGAAGAACACCCAGTCCCCTACCCTCACAAGGATTCCTACGTAGCATCTTCCACTTCACACAAGGTGAAGGCCTCAAATGAATGACCAATGGAAGATCGAGGCACAGAGCATGTACCTCTCATAATCGAGGAAGGTGTAGTTAAATAAAATGATGCTCTATTATGGGATGAGATGGAACTTTTCTACTCATCCTTGAAGAAAGAACACTACTAAAGGATTGTGCAACTCAAAAAGAGGACATTCCAAAATTATCAAACTCTACCTCTGACAACACCAAAATTGAGACACCATGTTGGAGCCTCTTCAAAGAGAATCCACTACCGATACATGAATGCCCCATCAGATATGCAGCATAGCTCGTCACTCACCAATCCACTCCAATTGTGTCCACATAAGGACACAAGGTTAGTACTTCACCAAGTTTGTCAGTCATCCAATTAGTAGTAAGTGGTTTCGCCATGTATAATTATGCTATTTTTTCTAGTGATTCAAAAATAAAAGAGTGTGACCACCTACTTCCCCTACTTCCATACCAAAATGTAAAAGGTCAATACCAATATTCAAGAGATGCTTAAAAAGTTCTAATTTTCATCTAGAATAGGTAGAGTTGAAAGGATAAACAACTTTTTATCTTTAGATAAGATTATATATGTTTGAATTTTTTTTTAAATATATAAATATAATGATTTTAAATTTTTAATTTCACTTTACTATACTAGAAAACAAAATTATAGCACGTTCAAATCAAGAAAAATATCTCAAAGATGACCATTTTAGCCACCTAGATAATATATATTACGAGTGTAGTTCAAGAAAGGAGTAAAAGTTAGAGAGGTATAATTTAAAATGATTGTCTTCCAAATTTTCAGTCAATTACAAGGTGGGATTTTTATAGAATGTGATAGTTTTAAATTTGTGATGGATTCCTTGAATTGCATAAGCATCCACAAAACACATGTCATCGGTGAATCATGTAGGGGCCAACAAAATTTGCAAGCATATACTAACCATGAAATTAGTGAAAGGTTATAAAATACATATCAATTTATAACTATGCAATTGTGTAATAGAAGATTTGAAAAAAGAAACTAGAACCAAAGAGGATATTAATAAATAAACTAGTTACATGTGAATGTTGTTGTAATAAATTCATCTTAGGATGGTAGAAAAAATATATATTTGTAGGCAATCCCAAGCTATGGGAGAAGCTACATAAATATGTGTTTATCTCATTGCATGAATGGGTATGGGACCTCACATGTGAGAAACTATTGTACTCATGCAATTTGGTTTAATGGATCAATGAGGCACCCACTTTCGCATGAGTCTAGTACATTGAAATTAGACAAATGGAGGATCACTAAATAGTATACAACTATGGGGAAGAGTAGACTCATCCGCTTATATCATGAGATAAGTAGAAATGTCCAAGACAATATGCATCATGTCTCATTATGTACAACTTTTCATAGACATGGGTTGTGGAGCACATACATGTGAGATGGCTAATGGGATACCCAGTAATATATTACTAGAAGTACTAGAATCCCATGGTTACTAGTTGTAGACATGTGGGTCCGAATTCAAAAGGAATGTTATTCTAGAGATACGAATTCAATAAACTACAAGGGATAGGGCTATCATTTGGTGCACATATATACAAGAATATAGATCTAGGTAAGAATCACATGATTTCCAACATTGACGTAGAATTTTTGGTGGTTGAAATGTTGAGTAGATTACATGCCATGGTGTATGTCCACTATGATATTAGGATTAGATGGTAGTTCAAATGGGTGAAGATTGTGCCCCTGGAACAATAACAACCAAATATCTTGATTATTAGGTAAGAGAACCAAGTATATCCTAGAGATATTATGTACATGTCTATTTATTCTTTGGATTATGATATGATGTGATAGTTACTAATTATGCTTTTTTTTAGAAGTTAAAGAGTTTAAGTGTGAATATATTGTCGCTTTCAAGAATGTTAATGATTAATTAGAATGAAAATGAAAATTTTCCGTATGAATTAAATCATTAATAAGGAGGTGAAAACAATATATATAAAGAAACATGGAATATATATATGTTTACGGTGACAACTAGATGATAACATTAAAAATATATAAATTTAAACTGAATACTAGCCTTCTAAGTTTAAATAGAAATGAGCATGGTAAATAAGTTGAACATGAATGTTCTTAATCAATTTGTATTGACATGAAAAATAAAATGTTAAATTTATTTCTCATTTCTATTATAGCTAATTGGAGGGTCAAATGAAGCAGGCAGAGCTATTATTAAAATAAATCAATGGAGACTCTGTCGTGGGTACAATCAACATGACAGGGAATTAAATTGTGTGAATAGAACATGGTTTAATTGGATGTTGATGTAAGGTCACTGATTTGTGTTTTATTTACACTTTCTTATAGCTATTAAATATAGGACAAGAGAATTGTTGACCAAAGCTCTACAAGAAATGTGTGGCAATGTCGATTAACGTCTATGGGTCTAAAAATGAGGGATGTGTTGAAAGGATTTGGGATTTTGAAACCAATGAAATTCACAGATATAAAATCAAATTTGTTAGCACGGTAATTTAAACATTTTGGATGTGTGGAACTTGAAAGTTAAAAGCCATATGGAGGGTGGGAGTGGTAGAATATGCCTGCAGCATGAGGCATAATTGTACACCTCATCTCTAAGAGAGGTTGATATAGTTCCATGTGATTCCTACTTGGGGGTCGGGGTCCAAGAGGATCAGTCCAAGACAACCTAAGGTGATAGGATCATGTGATGACACTCTTCCCTGGTGCTCTCTAATAACCAGTCCACTACTTCTATTTGGAAATGGAAACCTCTATTTGCAATTGCTATCTTGTTTTTCCTATTATGGATATAAGTACATGGTGCATTATTCATTTATGAATTATGATGCTTGTTTCCTTGATGGTATATTATGATCTTTAAATGTGATGCTTTCTTATTTTCTTATGATTGAATTATTTCATTACCCCTCTTGTACATTGGTGGTTGTATTTGTGTTCTGGATGCAGGTGAATGGTTTCATGGAAAGGATAACTACGTTCTTAACTCAGTGCTAGAGGCTTCCTTTATATAATTTCCTTTTTGAAGAAACGCAAATTATCATTGTGTAATCCTATAGTTGTGAGCTTAATGTTCCTTATAGGAACCATTGTAGCCAATTATATTTATAAGAGACTTATATTCTTCCCTCATGTATGTTGTTGGATAACTTTTGAAGTTGATTCTAACATAACGACTTTAGGAGGCCCTGGAGGGGACCTAAATTGTATTATACAATCATTCAGTGATATTATGACACTGTATAAGATGGATCTTCTTATGATGTTAAATTTATGTTAAGAATTTTAATTTTATTAGTATCATAATGTTCTCTACTTGTGATACTATTTATTGTTTTAAAAAGAAAAATTATTTACTTTTTTTCTTTGGTTTTATTGTGTACCCTTAGGGCCTCTTGGCAACTGATCAAACTTAAATCATAATCCTTCAATATGATGCTTTTGAAAATAAACATTAATACTTCTATCAATATTAATCAATTCAAATAACCTCATTTCTTCCTTTCGTTTCTTTCATAAACTGAATATCTCAACCAATATTCCAAATTCACATACTGGACAGTTGAGTATATACATTCATGACAAATAATATAAATGGATGAAATGATAATATAAAATTTATGCCTCTGAGACTTTCATCATAATATCAAAAACCAAATCAAGCATGGTGATGCAAATCTTTCATAATCATACTCTTTTTTTAACTGTGATGTACATGAGGACAGAAATCACAAGATGAACAATGTAATAGAGAACCTATACTCGGGTTCAAAACAAACTCACCTGTATTATAATTTGACAAAATATGATGACAATGCAATTAATCATGACATTATGTAATATTACATACAAAAACAAAACCCGATAATAACTGTAGGATTTGAGCAATACAAATCTACAAAACCCAAAGATCACCTGCATACAAAAAACCTGTTACAAGGAAGTAGAGACAAGAAGAGGGCAATGGTTTGACTAAAAAATATGAAGAACAAAATATCCTCAAATAATGAATGAATTGAATGTACAATGGATCATCCTTATAAAGGAGATCAAAAGCCTTGAAAGACAAACCCTAGTGCATGTAATAATTAGTTTAACTATTACATGACTAATGCATGCAAGTTTATATTTAAAACAACTAGTGCATGAGTTTAAAACAACTCATGCATGTGTGTTTAAATATTAAAAACTAAAGCAAAAGAGTTGACATCTTAAGAAGGGAGTAAATATTAATTAACATAATTAATACTTTACTCTAACACCCCCCCTTAAGATGAGCAACAATGTAGCTACAAACAATGCAAGAAGAAAGAAAATGAAACTACAGTACTGAAAGCATAAAAATGGGTCCCATCAACATGGTCTGATGAGGTACCCATGTGCAAAGGGGAGTCTCTATAAAGCAGAGAAATAGAGAAAACCACATGGGAAAAACTCTACTCCAAAAAGAGACAAAGACTAATCTGAAGGACTAAAGAAGCCTCCAAAACTAGGAATGTTCTAGAAAATAGGAGGGTATGTGCAGGATCATGAGGGGCCAAACTATGCCCTTAAGTGGCAATGAAAAATTAGAAAATCAAGATTAGTCAACTTGACGTGAAAAAATGAACTAGTTATCTACCTAATATCAAAAAGTTGTAACAACATAATTTGTAGGAAATTGAATGTAGTTTCTAAACTACTAAGCCTTTTTTGAAAAAAAATTAATATGATTGGTAAAAAGTATAGATTGCAATGCAGCACTAAAAACATTTCAGCAAAAAAATAAGAAGTATGTGTATGTCTGACCACCCTAATCAAAAGAAAATGATAATATTTTTTTATAATATTCTATATATAAGTAGCTGACTCATGCCCGGATGTGATGCATATTTTTTGGTATTTTTATTCCAAATAGATAATTAATTATGATTTTTTTGCTACAGCGCTTTCAGAATTTAAAAACTCTCGTGTCTGACCACCTTTACTCATTGAAAAATTATCATAATTCAATTTTTTTTAATTTTTTCTTATACTAGACGAAGCATAGAATGTGACGCATCTTTTGGATTTCAAAAATGTTATACGGTTTGAAAGTTATAGCTATTTTTCCATCAGTATGTCAATCAAGACTTTAGACGTAAGTGAACTAGAAAATAACTAATAAATACTTAACGAATTCAAAATCTGATAGCACTTATATCGATGGAAAGCTGACAATCATCCAAAGAAACCCTTTTCATTTTATCGAAATCAGGTGGAAAAAAAGTCGTCAACCTAATGGTCGAAGTGTCGATATAAGAAAAATATAGAAAAAACACATTTTTTGCACACCTTCAGCGTTGACCATGGGGCTTTGGTTTCCAAAGCTATTACCAAGCCTAATCAGGTACCCGAAAAAATTAGGTACCTGATTTTTTCATGTACCCGATTTTGTTTGAATTTGAATTTTGAAAAGTTTCCCCCTCCCACTCTTTTTTTATTTCCCTTTAATTTTGATGTTTTTTTCTTTCACCCTGACAATCAATAACATATATATTTTATATTTATGTTTTATATTTTATATTATATAGTATATATATTATATATATTATTTATTTATATTATATATTCGATAATATCAATTTAAACGACCTAAGTATATAGTTTGTTCAGATTTATATTAAATGCAATATTTTTATATTATAATATAAATGTTACATAATATATATATATATATATATATATATATATATATATATATATATATATATATATATATATAAAATATTATTGCACGTATATAATATAATGTCTAATATATATAATATATAAAATGAATAGGACATTAATATATTGTATATTTGATAATATATATTAAATGTAATATCTAATATATCTTATAATATATATTATATATTTAGTCTATTAAATATTATATTTTTTCAAATATTTTATATATTATTTTAATATTTAATTTAAGTTATAACAGATCCTCTCATGAGACAACAGGTCGAATCGGGGTCGCTAGACATCTTAAGGGGTAATTAGGGTTTGTGAGGCAACGTCGGATGTACAGTGACCATTTGGAAGGCAATAGGGCATGTCCAAGGACCAATGTACCAAATTTTAATGACTTTTTCCTAGTCAAACTTGAAAAGGGTCCATGGGGTGCTCTCAGGTGACCACATGTCCAATCAGTGTCGCTAGGCGTCTTAAGGGGTCATCAGGGCTCGTGAGATAATCTTTGATGCACGGTGACCATTTGGAACGCATTAGGACATGTCAAAGGACCTAACTCCACAATTTAGATGAATTTTGATTAGTCAAACTCGAAAAGGGTCCAAGGGGTGCTCTTGGGAGACCATTGTGTGATTTAGGGTCGATAGGTGACTTAAGGGGTCATCGGGGTTCCAAATAAAATTTTCAATGAACGCTGATCCTTTGGAACACATTAGGACATATCAAATGACCTACATACCAAATTTGGATAACTTTTGCCTAGTAGAACTCGAAAGGGGTCCATGGGGTGCTCTCGGGAGACCACATGTCGAATCAGGGTCGGTAGGCCAGTTAAGAGGTCATTAGGGTTCCAAATGAAACTTTGATAGAAAGGTGACCCTTTGGAATGCATTAGGATATGTCATAGGACCTATGTACCAAATTTGGATGACTTTTTCCTAGTAAAACTTGAAAGGGGTCCATGGTGTGCTCTCAGGAGACCACGTGTCGAAATGGGGTCGGTAGGCCTGTAAAGGGGTCATGAGGGTTCCAAATAAAACTTTGATGCAATGGTCACCCTTTGGAATGCATTAGGACATGTCATAGGACCTACATACCAAATTTGGATGACTTTTTCCTAGTAGAACTCGAAAGGGGTCCATGGGGTGCTCTTAGGAGACCACATGTTGAAATAGGGTCGGTAGGCCTGTTAAGGGGTCATTAGGGTTACAAATGCAACTTGGATGGAATGGTGACCCTTTGGAACACATTCGGACATGTTAGAGGACCTATGTACCAAATTTGTATGACTTTTTCCTAGTAGAACTCAAAAAGGGTCCATGGGGTTCTCTGAGGAGACCACATGTCGAATCAGGGTCGGTAAGCCTGTTAAGGGGTCATTAGGGTTCCAAATGTGACTTTGATGGAATGGTGACCCTTTGGAATGCATTAAGAAATGTCCAAAGACCTACGTACCAAATTTGGATAACTTTTTTCTAGTAGAACTCAAAAGGGGTCCATGGGGTGGTCTCGAGAGACCACATGTCGAATCATGGTGTGTAGGCCTGTTAAGGGGTCATTAGGGTTCTAAATGCAACTTCTATGGAATGGTGACCCTTTCAAATTCATTAAGACATGTCAGAGGACCTATGTACCAAATTTGGATGACTTTTTCTTAGGAAAACACAAAAGGGGTCCATGGGGAGCTCTCAGGAAACCACATGTTGAAATGGGGTTAGTAGGCATGTCAAGGGGTCATTAGGGTTTGAAATGCAACTTCTATGGAACCATGACACTTTGGAATGCATTAGGACTCCCTAGGGGTCAAAAGGGGTCAGGGGGACTCCCTAGGGGTCCTAACATGTACTAGGACCCCTAGGGAGTCCCCGTGACCCCTTTCGACACATTGAAACACTCAAGTGTGTCTTAAGGTGTCCTTTTGACTCCCTAGGGTTCCTAACATGTGATAAGGCATACTAGGACCCCTAGGGAGTCATCGTGACCCCTTTTGACACATTGGAACGCTCAAGTGTGTCTTAAGGGGTCCCACAACCCCTTAAGACACACTTGAGTGTTCAAATGTGTCAAAAGGGGTCACGATGAATCCCTAGGGGTTCTAGTATGCTTTATCACATGTTAGGACCCCTAGGGAGTCCCTGTGACCCCTTTTGACACATTGGAATGCTCAAGTGTGTCTTAAGGGGTCCTACGACCCCTTATGACACACTAGAGAATTCTAATGTGTCAAAAGGGGTCACGATGATTCCCTAGGGGTCCTAGTACGCTTTATCACATGATAGGACACATAGGGAGCCCCGTGACCCCTTCTGACACATTGGAATGCTCTAGTGTGTCTTAAGGGGTTTTAGGACCCCTTAAGACACACTTGAGCATACCAATGTGTCAAAAGAGGTCACGGGGACTCCCTAGGTGTCCTAGTACGCGTTAGGACCCTTAGGGAGTCCCCCTGACCCCTTTTGACACATTGGAATGCTCAAGTGTGCCTTAAGGGGTTGTAGGACCCCTTAAGACACACTTGAGCTTTCCAATGTGTCAAAAGGTGTCACGGGGACTCCTTAGGGGTCCTAGTACGCTTTATCACGCTTTAAGACACCTAGGGAGTCCCCTGACCCCTTTTGACACATCGGAATGCTCAAGTGTGCCTTAAGGGGTCCTATGACCCCTTAAGGCACACTTGAGCATTCCAATGTGTCAAAAGGGGTCAGGGGGACTCCCTAGGTGTCCTAACACATACTAGGACACCTAGGGAGTCCCCGTGACCCCTTTTGACACATTGGAATGCTTAAGTGTGTCTTAAGTGGTCCTTTTGACTCCCTAGGGTTCCTAACATGTGATAAGGCATACTAGGACCCCTAGGGAGTCCCCCTAACCCCTCCTGACACATTGGAATGCTCAAGTGTGCTTTAAGGGGTCCTAGGACCCCTTAAGGCACACTTGAGCATTCCAATGTGTCGAAAGGGGTCACGGGGACTCCCTAGGTGTTCTAACACATGATAAAGCATAATAGGACCCCTAAGGAGTCCTCGTGACCCCTTTTGACACATTGGAACGCTCCAGTGTGCCTTAAGGGGTCCTACGACCCCTTAAGGCACACTTGAGCATTTCAATGTGTCAAAAGGGGTAAGACCCCTTAAGGCACACTTGAGCATTCCAATGTGTCAAAATGGGTCACGGGGACTCCCTGGGTATCCTAGTACGTGTTAGGACCCCTAAGGAGTCCCCCTGACCTCTTTTGACACATTGGAATGCTCAAGGGTCCCTTAAGGGGTCGTAGGACCCCTTAAGACACACTTGAGCATTCCAATGTGTGAAAAGGGGTCATAGGGACTCCTTAGGGGTCCTAGTACGCTTTATCACATGTTAGGACACCTAGGGAGTCCCCGTGACCCCTTTTGACACATTGGAAAGCTCAAGTGTGCCTTAAGGGGTTGTAGGACCCCTTAAGACCCACTTGAGCATTCCAATGTGTGAAAAGGGGTCACAGGGACTCCTTAGGGGTCCTAGTACGCTTTATCACACGTTTGGACACCTAGGGAGTCTTTGTGACCCCTTTTAACACACTGGAACACTCAAGTGTGCCTTAAGGACACCCTAAAGGCACACTTGAGTGTTCTAATGTGTCAAAAGGGGTCACAGGGACTCCCTAGGTGTCCAAACACGTGATAAAGCGTACTAGGACCCCTAAGGAGTCCCCGTGACCCCTTTTGACACATTACAATGCTCAAGTGTTTCTTAAGGGGTCGAAGGACCCCTTAAGACACACTAGAGCATACCAATGTGTCAAAAGGGGTCACGGGGATTGCCTAGGTGTCCTAGTACATGTTAGGACCCTTAGGGAGTCCCCCTGACCCCTTTTGACACATCAGAATGCTCAAGTGTGCCTTAAGGGGTCGTAGGACCCCTTAGGGCACACTTGAGCATTCCAATGTGTCAAAAGGGGTCACGGGGACCCCTAGGTGTCCAAACGCGTGATAAAGCATATGCGTTAGGACACGTAGGGAGTTCCCGTGACCCCTTTTGACACATTGGAATTCTCAAGTGTGCCTTAAGGGGTCTTACGACCCCTTAAGGCACACTTGAGTGTTCCAATGTATCAAAAGGGGTCACAAGGGACTCCCTGGGTGTCCTAGTACGTGTTAGGACCCCTAAGGAGTCCCCCTAACCCCTTTTGACACATTGGAATGCTCAAGGGTGCCTTAAGGGGTCGTAGGACCCCTTAAGACACACTTGATTGTTCCATTGTGTGAAAAGGGGTCACGTGGACTCCTTAGGGGTCCTAGTATGCTTTATCACGCGTTACAACACCTAGGGAGTCCCCGTGACCCCTTTTGACACATTGGAATGCTCAAGTGTGCCTTAAGGGGTCCTAGAACCCCTTAAGACACACTTGAGTGTTCCAATGTGTGCAAAGGGATCACGGGAACTCCTTAGGGGTCCTAGTATGCTTTATCAAACGTTAGGACCCCTAGGGAGTCCCCGTGACCCCTTTTGACACATTGGAACGCTCAAGTGTGTCTTAAGGGGTCCTATGACCCCTTAAGACACACTTGAGCATTCCAATGTGTCAAAAGGGGTCACAGGGACTCCCTAGGGGTCCTAACATGTGATAAAGCGTACTAGGACCCCTAAGGAGTTCTCGTGACCCCTTTTGACACATTGCAATGCTCAAGTGTGTCTTAAGGGGTCGAAGGACCCCTTAAGACACACTTGAGCATTGCAATGTGTCAAAAGGGGTCACAATGACTCCCTAGGGGTCCTAGTACACTTTATCATGCATTAGGACCCCTAGGGAGTCCCTGTGACCCCTTTTGACACATTGGAATGATGAAGTGTGTCTTAAGGGGTCCTACGACCCCTTATGACAGACTAGAGCATTCCAATGTGTCAAAAGGGGTCACGATGATTCCCTAGGGGTCCTAGTATGCTTTATCATGCGTTAGGACACCTAGGGAATCCCTGTGACCCCTTTTGACACATTGTAATGCTCAAGTGTGCCTTAAGGGGTCATAGGACCCCTTAAGACACACTTGAGCATTCCAATGTGCAAAAAGGGGTCACAGGGACTCCTTAGGGGTCCTAGTACACTTTATCACGCGTTAGGACACCTAGAGAGTCCCCGTGACCACTTTTGACACATTGGAATGCTCAAGTGTGCATTAAGGGGTCATATGATCCCTTAAGGCACACTTGACCATTCCAATGTGTCAAAAGGGGTCACGGGGACTCCCTAGGTGTCCTAACACGTGATAAAGTGTACTAGGAACCATAAGGAGTCCCCGTGACCCCTTTTCACACAATCCAATGCTCAAGTGTGTCTTAAGGGGATGAAGGACCCCTTAAGACACACTTGAGCGTTGCAATGTGTCAAAAGGGGTCACGATGACTCCCTAGGGTTCCTAGTATGCTTTATCACGCGTCAGGACCCCTAGGGCATCCCCGTGACCCCTTTTGACACATTGGAATGCTCAAGTGTTCCTTAAGGGGTTGTAGGACCCCTTAAGACACCCTTGAGCATTCCAATGTGTGAAAAGGGGTCACGGGGACTCCTTAAGGGTCCTAGTATGCTTTATCATGCGTTAGGACACCTAGGGAGTCCCCGTGACCCCTTTTGACACATTGGAACACTCAAGTGTGCCTTAAGGGGTCCTACAATCCCTTAAGGCACACTTGAGCATTCTAATGTGTCAAAATGGGTCACGGGGACTCCCTAGGGGTCCTAACATGTGATAAGGCGTACTAGGACCCCTAAGGAGTCCTCATGACCCCTTTTGACACATTGCAATGCTCAAGTGTTTCTTAAGGGGTCGAAGGACCCCTTAAGACACCATTGAGCATTGTAATGTGTCAAAAGGGGTCACGGACCCGTTAAGACACACTTGATCATTGCAATGTGTCAAAAGGGGTCACGGGGACTCCCTAGGTGTCCTAACGCGTGATAAAGTGTACTTGGACCCCTAAGGAGTCCCCGTGACCACTTTTCACACATTGGAATGCTCAAGTGTGTCTTAAGGGGTCCTACGACCCCTTAAGGAACACGTGAGTGTTCCAATGTGCTCAAAAGGGGTCACGAGGACTCCTTAGGGGTCCTAGTATGCTTTATCATGTGTTAGGACACCTAGGGAGTCCCCCTGACCCCTTTTTACACATTGGAATGCTCAAGTGTGCCTTAAGGGGTCCTATGACCCCTTAAGGCACACTTGAGCATTCCAATGTGTCAAAAGGGGTCAGGGGGACTCCCTAGGGGTCCTAACACGTACTACGACCCTTAGGGAGTCCCCATGACCCCTTTTGACACACTGGAATGCTCAAGTGTGTCTTAAGGGGTCCTTTTGACTCGCTATGGTTCCTAATGCATGATAAGGTATACTAGGACCCCTAGGGAGTCATCATGACCGCTTTTGACACATTGCAACGCTCTAGTGTGTCTTAAGGGGTCGTAGGACCCCTTAAGACACACTAGAGCATTCCAATGTGTCAAAAGGGGTCACGGGGACTCCCTAGGTGTCCTAGTACATGTTAGGACCCTTAGGTCATCCCTCTGACCCCTTTTGACACATTGGAATGCTCAAGTGTGCCTTAAGGGGTCGTAGGACCCCTTAAGGCACACTTGAGCATTCCAATATGTCAAAAGTGGTCACGGGGACTCCCCAGG
This sequence comes from Chamaecyparis obtusa, assembly GCA_027943335.1. Lineage (NCBI taxonomy): Eukaryota > Viridiplantae > Streptophyta > Pinopsida > Cupressales > Cupressaceae > Chamaecyparis > Chamaecyparis obtusa. The sequence continues at coordinate 1,824,541 of BSBK01002642.1, forward strand.
TGTCCAAACATGTGATAAAGTGAACTAGGACCCCTAAGGAGTCCCCGTGACCCCTTTTGACACATTGCAATGCTCAAGTGTGTCTTAAGGGTTCGAAGGACCCCTTAAGACACACTAGAGCATTCCAATGTGTCAAAAGGGGTCACGGGGACTCCCTAGGTGTCCTAGTATGTGTTAGGACACTTAGGGAGTCCCCCTGACCCCTTTTGACACATTGGAATGCTCAAGTGTGCCTTAAGGGGTCGTAGGACCCCTTAGGGCACACTTGAGCATTCCAATGTGTCAAAAGTGTTCACGAGGACTCCCTAGGTGTCCTAACGCGTGATAAAGCATACGCGTTAGGACACCTAGGGAGTCCCCGTGACCCCTTTTGACACATTGCAACGCTCAAGCGTGCCTTAAGGGGTCGTAGGACCCCTTAAGGCATGCTTGAGCGTTGCAATGTGTCAAAAGGGGTCACGGGGACTCCCTAGGTGTCCTAACGCGTATGCTTTATCACGCGTTAGGACACCTAGGGAGTCCCCGTGACCACTTTTGACACATTGGAATGCTCAAGTGTGCCCTAAGTGGTCACGGGGACTCCTTGGGTGTCCTAGTATGTGTTAGGACCCCTAAGGAGTCCCCCTGACCCCTTTTGACACATCGGAATGCTCAAGGGTGCCTTAAGGGTTCGTAGGACCCCTTAAGACACACTTGAGCATTCCAATGTGTGAAAAGGGGTCACGGGGACTCCTTAGGGGTCCCAGTACACTTTATCATGTGTTACGACACCTAGGGAGTCCCCGTGACCCCTTTTGAAACATTGGAACACTCAAGTGTGCCTTAAGTGGTCGTAGGACCCCTTAAGACACACTTGAGTGTTCCAATGTGTGAAAAGGGGTCACGGGGACTCCTTAGGGTTCCTAGTATACTTTCTCATGCATTAGCACACCTAAGGAGTCCCCGTGACCCCTTTTGACACATTGGAATGCTCAAGTGTGCCTTAAGGGGTCGTAGGACCCCTTAAGACACACTTGATTGTTCCAATGTGTCAAAAGGGGTCATGATGATTCCCTAGGAGTCCTAGTACTCTTTATCACGTGTTAGGACCCCTAGGGAGTCCCCCTGACCCCTTTTGACACATTGGAATGCTCAAGTGTGTCTTAAGGGTTCCTACGACCCCTTATGACACACTAGAGCATTCCAATGTGTCAAAAGGGGTCAGGATAATTCCCTAGGGGTCCTAGTACACTTTATCACGTGTTAGGACATCTAGGGAGTCCCCATGACCCCTTTTGACACATTGGAACGCTCAAGTGTGCCTTAAGGGGTCGTAGGACCCCTTAAGACACACTTGAGCATTCCAATGTGTGAAAAGGGGTCACGGGCACTCCCTAGGGGTCCTAGTACGCTTTATCACACATTAGGACCCCTAGGGAGTCCGTGTGACACCTTTTGACACATTGGAATGCTCAAGTGTTCCTTAAGGGGTCGTAGGACCCCTTAAGACACACTTGAGCATTCCAATGTGTGAAAAGGGGTCACAGGGACTCGAGGTCAGTAGGCTTGTAAAGGGGTCAATAGGGTTCAAAATGCAACTTGAATGGAATGGTGACCCTTTGGAATGCATTAGATCATGTTAGAGGACCTACATACCAAATTTTGATGACTTTTTCCTAGTAGAACTCGAAAGGGGTCCATGTGCTGCTCTCGGGAGACCACATGTAGAAACGGGGTCCGTAGGCCTGTTGAGGGGTCATTAGGGTTTTAAATGAAACTTCAATGGAATGGTGACCCTTTCTAACACATTAGAACATATTAGAGCACCTACGTACCAAATTTGGATGACTTTTTCCTAGTAGAACGCGAAAGGGGTCTATGGGGTGCTCTCGGGATACCTCATGTCGTATTGGGGTTGGTAGGCCTGTCAAAGGGTCATTAGGGTTAGAAATGAAACTTTGATGGAATGATGACCCTATGTACCAAATATGGACATCTTTTGCCAAGTAGAACTTAAAAGGGGTCCATGGGGTTGTCTCGGGAGACCACATGTCGAATTGAGATCGGTAGGCCTGTTAAGGGTTCATTAGGGTTACAAATGCAACTTGGATGGAATGGTGACCCTTTGGAACACATTACGACATGTTAGAGGACCTATGTACCAAATTTGTATGACTTTTTCCTAGTACAACTCAAAAAGAGTCCATGGGGTTCTCTAAGGAGACCACATGTCGAATCAGGGTCGGTAGGCCTGTTAAGGAGTCATTATGGTTCCAAATGGGACTTCAATTGAATGATGACCCTTTGGAATGCATTAAGACATGTCAGAAGACCTACGTACCAAATTTGCATGACTTTTTTTCTAGTAGAACTCAAAAGGGGTCCACGGGGTGGTCTCGGGAGACCACATGTCAAATCATGGTTTGTAGGCCTGTTAAGGGGTCATTAGGGTTCTAAATGAAACTTCTATGGAACGGTGACCCTTTCAAATTCATTAAGACATGTCAGAAGATCTATGTACCAAATTTGGATGACTTTTTTCTAGTAGAACGCAAAAGGGGTCCATGGGGAGCTCTCAGGAGACCACATGTCGAAATGGGGTGAGTAGGCATGTTAAGGGGTCATTAGGGTTTGAAATGCAACTTCTATGGAACCGTGACCCTTTGGAATGCATTAGGACTCCCTAGGGGTCAAAAGGGGTCAAGGGGACTCCCTAGAGGTCCTAACACGTACTAGGACCCCTAGGGGGTCCCCCTGACCCCTTTTGACACATTGAAATGCTCAAGTGTGTCTTAAGGGGTCCTTTTGACTCCCTAGGGTTCGTAACGCATGATAAGGCGTACTAGGACCCCTAGGGAGTCATCATGACCCATTTTGACACATTGGAATACTCAAGTGTGTCTTAAGGGGTCCTACGACCCCTTATGACACACTAGAGCATTCCAATGTGTCAAAAGGGGTCACAATGATTCCCTAGGGGTCCTAGTATGCTTTATCATGTGTTAGGACCCTTAGGGAGTCCCCTTGACCTCTTTTGACACATTGGAATGCTCAAGTGTGTCTTAAGAGGTCCTACGACCCCTTATGACACACTAGAGCATTCCAATGTGTCAAAATGGGTCACGATGACTCCCTAGGGGTCCTAGTACACTTTATCATGCGTTAGGACACCTAGGAAGTCCCCGTGACCCCTTTTGACACATTGAAATGCTCAAGTGTGCCTTAAGGGGTCGTAGGACCCCTTAAGACACACTTGAGTGTTCCAATGTGTGAAAAGGGGTCACGGGGACTCCCTAGGGGTCCTAGTATGCTTTATCATGCATTAGGACCCCTAGGGAGTTCCCGTGACCCCTTTTGACACATTGGAATGCTCAAGTGTTCCTTAAAGGGTCGTAGGACCCTTTAAGACACACTTGAGCGTTCCAATGTGTGAAAAGGGGTCACGGGGACTCGAGGTCGGTAGGCCTGTTAAGGGGTCAATAGGGTTCAAAATGCAACTTCAATGGAATGGTGACCCTTTGGAATGCATTAGATCATGTTAGAGGACCTACATACCAAATTTGGATGACTTTTGCATAGTAGAACTCGAAAGGGGTCCATGGGCTGCTCTTGGGAGACCACATGTAGAAACGGGGTCCGTAGGCCTGTTGAGGGGTCATTAGGGTTTTAAATGCAACTTCAATGGAACGGTGTCCCTTTCTAACACATTAGAACATATCAGAGCACCTACGTACCAAATTTGGATGACTTTTTCCTAGTAGAACATGAAAGGGGTCCATGGGGTGCTCTCGGGATACCTCATGTCGTATTGGGGTCGGTAGGCCTGTCAAAGGGTCATTAGGGTTAGAAATAAAACTTTGATGGAATGATGACCCTATGTACCAAATATGGATGTCTTTTGCCAAGTAGAACTTAAAAGGGGTCCATGGGGTGGTCTCGGGAGACCACATGTCGAATCAGGGTCAGTAGGCCTGTTAAGGGGTCATTATGGTTCCAAATGTGACTTCGATGGAACGGTGACCCTTTGGAATGTATTAAGACATGTCAGAGGACCTACATACCAAATTTGGAGTACTTTTTTCTAGTAGAACTCAAAAGGGGTCCATGGGGTGGTCTCAGGAGACCACATGTGGAATCATGGTGTGTAGGCCTGTTAAGGGGTCATTAGGGTTCTAAATGCAACTTCTATGGAACGGTGACCCTTTCAAATTCTTTAAGACATGTCAGAAGATCTACGTACCAAATTTGGATGACTTTTTTCTAGTAGAACACAAAAGGGGTCCATGGGGAGCTCTCAGGAGACCACATGTCGAAATGGGGTCAGTAGGCATGTTAAGGGGTCATTAGGGTTTGAAATGCAACTTCTATGGAACCGTGACCCTTTGGAATGCATTAGGACTCCCTAGGGGTCAAAAGAGGTCAGGGGGACTCCCTAGGGGTCACAATGATTCCCTAGGGGTCCTAGGATAGCTAGGGAGTCCCTGTGACCCCTTTTGACACATTGGAATGCTCAAGTGTGGCTTAAGGGGTCATAGGACCCCTTAAGACACACTTGAGCATTCCAATGTGTGAAAAGGGGTCACGGGGACTCCTTAGGGGTCCTAGTATGCTTTATCACGCGTTAGGACACCTAGGGAGTCCCCGTGACCCCTTTTGACACATTGGAACGCTCAAGTGTGCCTTAAGGGGTCCTAACACGTGATAAAGCATACTAGGACCATTAGGGAATCATCATGACCTCTTTTTACACATTGGAATGCTCTAGTGTGTCATAAGGGGTCGTAGGACCCTTTAAGACACACTTGAGCATTTCAATGTGTCAAAAGGGGTCACAGGGACTCCCTAGAGGTCCTAACGCGTGATAAGGTGTATTAGGACCCCTAGGGAGTCATCGTGACCCCTTTTGACACATTAGAATGCTCAAGTGTGTCTTAAGGGGTCACGATGACTCCCTAGGGGTCCTAGTACGCTTTATCACGTGTTAGGAACCCTAGGGAATCAAAAGGACCCCTTATGACACACTTGAGTGTTCCAATGTGTCGAAAGGGGTCACGGGGAATCCCTAGGTGTCCTAACATGTGATAAAGAGTAATAGGACCCCTAGGGAATCATTGTGACCCCTTTTGACACATCGTGACCCCTAGGGAGTCCCCATGACCCCTTATCAGGCATTAGGACACCTAGGGAGTCTCTGTCTGCCTCCAGTGAACTATTCTTCAAAGCGTCCATTTTTGCATAGCTAGGGTTTACAACACCTGTAAAAGGCACATTTAATACAAATATTTAGCCGACCACATTAGTACATATATAATATACATTATATATATCATATGCCTCTTTTTTATATATATTATATACATAAATATATGTAAAAGTTCAATTGTTTCATTTGCTCCTGCTATTTTTTCATCAGTCAGGGAATATCGCATACCCAATATTTTTGGGTACCCAATTTTTGCCAGGCAATATTTGACAAAAATATTCCCTGTCCCCAAAGAGCAGACAATCACAGGATTTTATACTTTTTTCACGCGTTGCAAAACAAAAAATGTGATTTGGGGCCCATTGTTAGATTTTTGTCAACTTGTGGTTTCACCATGGGAAGCACCAGTCGTCGAAAGGCTAAACGTAAGAGGAAGCTAACAGATGATGAAATTCAGGCATATAGGGAAAAAGATAAGGAAAATCACCGAAGAAGGAGAGAAGGTATGTTAACCATTAATCAAGGTGACCCCGTAAATGTAGTTGTAAGTGAAGAGGATGTTCAATTTGAAAATGCACAGATGGAGATTGAAAATGTAGACTTTGGGAATGAAAATGTTGCACAAGAATGACATGAATGTTATACATCTCTAAATTATATGCAAAATGAAGTCCCTTGTAATAAAGATAATCAATCTTCAAATTTGGAGCTTTCAAAAACACCTAAATGGTTAATTGAAATTGAGGAGAACATTATGAATAATTGGGAAGGAAAGAGGTCACATAGAACCATTAGGTTGTGGGCTTCAAGACTTTATGATCAATTTTTTCAAAACAAGACATTGGTTGAGAAATGTCAAATTTTTGTGTAGTTGTTAAAGATGCAAAAGATGAGACCTGTGCTTGTGAAATTGAAGATTCATGTGAACAAAAAAATGGAGAGAAATGCCATTGTTGTGAAAAATCTTTTCAATGCTCTCAATAAGATTGGGAAGACTAGCAGAGAAAAAGACAAGAGAGTTGCTCGGAGGGTTATTACAACCTCCTTAGTAAGTCATCAGTTGAGAAAGGCTCGTTTGATGAGACAAACTTGTGTTGACTTTAATATAGACCATAAAACTTTGGGTAGAGCACTTACAAGAAGAGAAAGACTTGATGATCTAATTCAAATTGATGCATGGGCTTATGGTGGGAGACTTCCACGTTTTGATAAGAAGCTAACAGACATTGTCAAGGATGAAATTCAACAATTTTGGGATGCTAACTCAAGAGTGTCACCAAATGTGAAGGATGTCTTGAAGTTGAGAGTTGGCAATCGAGACCACACTCCACATCCTAAACATTATGTGGAGGTAAGTCAAACGATGTTGAATAAAAAAATTTGTGAGACACATCCAACATTGAAAATATCACAAAGGTCTTTTGAATCTGTGAAGCCATTTTATTGTGTACCCCTTAAGATTCAAAATACATGTTGTTGCAAATATCATGTTGATTTTTCAATGCATCATGAATTATTATGGTCCATTTGTTCTAAATTGCATACTAATGAAATGCTAGAGGATTGTGGTGCAAGTGGTTTTCCCAAATCATCAAGAGACTTGCTAGATCAATTTTTATGTCATAGAGATGATGGTTGTTTATTTTATAAAAAAAATTGCTTGAATGCCAAGTGCTCAGAATGTGGTGGCTTGTCCAAGTTTAGAACATGTTTTCATGAGGGTTTGGAACACAATTTTGGAAAGACACTCATCCAAAAAAAGGTATATGAAACAGTGAAAGAGTGGAGGTGATGGCTCTAGATGTGAGTTAGTTGCAAAAGAATACAATGTTGCTGATTTTATCTCAGATTTCAAGAAAAATCTTTTTTACAAGTATGCAAGGCATAGTTACAGGTCTCAATGGTTGGATCAACAATTCAGGACATGTAAGAACACTTTCCCCATTGGAACTATTATATCCATTGTAGACTTTGCGGAGAACTATACATTGCAGCCCCAAAATGAGACTCAAGCTCAATATTACAATTCGATTCAGGTTGCTATTTTTGTACACATCACATATAGACATTCCCCTGATAGCACAAAAGATGAGTGAAAGATAATCAGAGAGTACCATTTTTATATGAGCGTCGACAGGTTTGATTATTGTTTGTAATGCTTTAAGGATATTATTTTTTATCAAATTTAACAAGCTTAATCATGATTAATTTCACAGTTCAAATTTCAAACATACCACTAATAGTCAGTTGAAAGTGGCTCATATCTCAGACCTCGTGAGAGGTATTGACAAACTATCAGGTGCTACGGGATCATGTTTTTGAGATCTACCATAACCTCTCTCAGTTTTGGGCAATTCGACTTCATTTGTATTTGGCAAGGCGATCTCAGTCGATGCCAAAACTTGCAGTGAGGGTCAGTTGAAAGTGGCTCAGTAGCGTATCTTTCAAACCATCCAACCTGGCATCAAACCGTCTACTCCATTGGCTCCGGTTAGCCGGGTAAACACCAGTGACAACCCCATTCTACCCACAGAGTCACGAAAATGCTCGCGACCACGCTTGACCCAAGTGACCCCAAGGTGCACTAAGCACGATTGGGTAGTGATCTTATGGGGCTTGTATCTCAGACCTCGTGAGAGTTATCGACAAATTGTTAGGTGCTACGGGATTTTGTTTTTGAGGTCTACAATAACCTCTCTCAGTTTTGGGCGATTTGACTTCGTTTGCATTTGGCAAGGTGATCTCAGTTGATGCCAAAACTTGCAGTGAGGGTCAGTTGAAAGTGGCTCAGCAGTGTATCTTTCAAACCGTCTGACCTGGCATCAAACCGTCTACTCCATCAGCTCTGATTAGCCAGGTAAACACCAGTGACAACCCCATTCTACCCACAGAGTCATGAAAATGCTCACGACCACGCTTGACCCAAGTGACCCCAAGGTGCACTAAGCACGATTGGGAAGTGATCTTTTGGGGCTCGTATCTCGAACCTCGTGAGAGCTATCGACAAACTATCAGGTGCTATGAGATCATGTTTTTGAGGTCTACAATAACCTCTCTCAATTTTGGGTGATTCAACTTCGTTTACATTTGGCAAGGCGATCTCAGTCGATTCCAAAACTTGCAATGAGGGTCAGTTGAAAGTGGCTCAGCATCGTATCTTTCAAACCGTTTGACCTGGCATCAAACCGTCTACTCCATCAGCTCTGGTTGGCTGGGTAAACACCAGTGACAACCACATTCTACCCACAGAGTCACGAAAATGCTCGCGACCATGCCCGACCCAAGTGACCCCAAGGTGCACTAGGCACGATTGGGCAGCGATCTTCTGGGGCTCGTATCTCAGACCTCGTGAGAGCTATCGACAAACTATCAAGTGCTACGAGATCATGTTTTTGAGGTCTACAATAACCTCTCTCAGTTTTGGGCGATTTGACTTCGTTTGCATTTGGCAAGGCGATCTCATTCGATGCCAAAACTTGCAGTGAGGGTCAGTTGAAAGTGGCTCAGCAGTGTATCCTTCAAACCGTCTGACCTAGCATCGAACCATCTACTCCATCAGGTCTGGTTGGCCAGGAAAATGCTAGTGACAACCCCATTATACCCACAGAGTCACGAAAATGCTCGCGACCACGCTTGACCCAAGTGACCCCAAGGTGCACTAAGCATGATTGGGCAGTGATCTTTTGGGCCTCGTATCTTGGACCTCATATCTTGGACCTCATGAGAGCTATTGACAAACTATTAGGTGCTACGGGATCATGTTTTTGAGGTCTACAATAACCTCTCTCGGTTTTGGGCGATTCAACTTCATTTGCATTTGGCAAGGCGATCTTAGTTGATGCCAAAACTTGCAGTGAGGGTCAGTTGAAAGTGGCTTAGCAGTGTATCTTTCAAACCGTTTGACCTGGCATCAAACCATATACTCCATCAACTTCGGTTGGCTGGGTAAATGCCAGTGACAACCCCATTCTACCCACAGAGTCAAGAAAACACTCGCGACCATGCTCGACCCAAGTGACCCCAAGGTGCACTAAGCACGATTGGGTAGTGATCTTCTAGGGCTCGTATCTTGGACCTCATGAGAGCTATCGAAAAACTGTCAGGTGCTACGAGATCATTTTTTTGAGGTCTACAATAACCTCTCTCAATTTTGGGTGATTCGACTTCGTTTGCATTTGGCAAGGCGATCTCAGTCGATGCCAAAACTTGCAATGAGGGTCAGTTGAAAGTGGCTCAGCAGCGTATCTTTCAAACCATTTGACTTGGCATCAAACCATCTGCTCCATCAGCTCCGGTTGGTTGGGTAAATGCCAGTGACAACCCCATTCTACTCACAGAGTCACGAAAAATGCTCACGACCACGCTCGACCCAAGTGACCCCAAGGTGCACTAAGCACGATTGGGCAGCGATCTTCTAGGGCTCATATCGCGGACCTTGTGAGAGCTATCAACAAACTGTTAGGTGCTACGAGATCATGTTTTTGAGGTCTACAATAACCTCTCTCGATTTTGGGTGATTCGACTTCGTTTGCATTTGGCAAGGTGATCTCAATCGCTGCCAAAACTTGCAGTGAGGGTTAGTTGAAAGTGGCTCAGCAGCGTATCTTTCAAACCGTCTGACCTAGCATCGAACCATCTACTCCATTAGCTCTAGTTGGTCAAGTAAACACTAGTGACAACCCCATTCTACCCACAGAGTCACGAAAATGCTCATGACCACGCTCAACCCAAGTGACCCCAAGGTGCACTAAGCACGATTGGGCAGTGATCTTTTGGGGCTCATATCTCAGACCTCATGAGAGCTATCAAAAAACTATTAGGTGCTACAGGATTGTGTTTTTGAGGTCTACAATAACTTCTCTCAGTTTTGGGCGATTCGACTTCATTTGCATTTGGCAAGGCAATCTCAGTCGATGCCAAAACTTGTAGTGAGGGTCAGTTGAAAGTGGCTCAGCAGTGTATCTTTCAGACCGTCTGACCTGGCATCAAACCATCTCCTCCATCGGCTCCAGTTGGCCAGGTAAACGCTAGTGACAACCCCATTCTACCCACAGAGTCATGAAAAGGCTCGCGACCACTCTCGACCCAAGTGACCCCAAGGTGCACTAAGCACGATTGGGAAGTGATCTTCTGGGGCTCATATCTCAGACCTCATGAGAGCTATGGACAAACTGTCAGGTGCTACAGGATCATGTTTTCAAGGTCTACAATAACCTCTCTCAATTTTGGGCTATTCAACTTCATTTTCATTTGGCAAGGCGATCTCAGTTGATGCCAAAACTTGCAGTGAGGGTCAGTTGAAAGTGGCTCAGTAGCATATCTTTCAAACCATCTGACCTGGCATCGAACCGTCTACTCCATTAGCTCCGGTTGGCTGGGTAAATGCCAATGACAACCCCATTCTACCCACAGATTCATGGAAATGCTCGCGACCACGCTCGACCCAAGCGACCCCAAGGTGCACTAAGCATGATTGGGCAGTGATCTTCTGGGGCTCATATCTCAGACCTCATGAGAGCTATTAACAAACTGTTAGGTGCTATGGAATTGTGTTTTCAAGGTCTACAATAACCTCTCTCAATTTTTGGTCATTCGACTTCATTTGCATTTGGCAAGGCGATCTCAGTCGATGCCAAAACTTGCAGTGAGGGTCAGTTGAAAGTGGCTCAGTAGCGTATCTTTCAAACCGTCTGACCTGGCATCAAACTATCTGCTCCATAGGTTTTGGTTGGCTGGGTAAATGCCAGTGACAACCCCATTATACCCACAGAGTCATGAAAACACTCGCAACCATGCTCGACCCAAGTGACCCCAAGGTGCACTAAGCATGATTGGGCAGCGATCTTCTGGGGCTCGTATCTCGGACCTCGTGAGAGCTATCAACAAACTATCAAGTGCTACAAGATCATGTTTTTGAGGTCTACAATAACCTCTCTCAATTTTGGGTGATTCGACTTCGTTTGCATTTGGCAAGGCGATCTTAGTCAATGCCAAAACTTGCAGTGAGGGTCAATTGAAAGTGGCTTAGCAGCATATCTTTAAAACAGTCTGACCTGGCATCGAACTGTCTACTCCATCGGCTTCGGTTGGCTGGATAAACGCTAGTGACAACCCCATTCTACCCACAGAGTCACGAAAATGCTTGCGACCACGCTCGACCCAAGTGACCCCAAGGTGCACTAAGCACAATTGGGTAGCGATCTTCTGGGGCTCATATCTTGAACCTCGTGAGAGCTATCAACAAACTATCAGGTGCTATGGGATCATGTTTTCGAGGTCTACAATAACCTCTCTCAATTTTGAGCGATTCAACTTCGTTTGCATTTTTCAAGGTGATCTCAGTTGATGCCAAAACTTGCAGTGAGGGTCAGTTGAAAGTGGCTCAGCATCGTATCTTTCAAACCATCCCACCTGGCATCAAACCGTCTACTCCATCAGCTCCGGTTGGCTATGTAAACGCTAGTGACAACCCCATTCTATCCACAGAGTCACGAAAATGCTCGTGACCACGCTTGACCCAAGTGACCCCAAGGTGCACTAAGCACGATTGGGCAGCGATCTTTTCGGTTGTTGGATTCATAGAGGACTGGGACTATATCAGTGGGAAACTCAAGAGTGATTTTCAATACCAAGCTGATGATGCCTTCATGATGCATGATAATGTAGTTCTTTGTGTTGACATCAGTCATGATTCAGAGATGTTGGCTTCAGGTTCACAGGGTGGGAAAATTGAGGAGGACGTGCTTGCAATTGAATCCCAAAATATATATGTATGATGGCTTCGACAAAATATTTATTGGTGTCACTTGCATGAAGCGGTATGTTTGTGGAGAGCCAGAAATGACACGCTCTAGTTATAGCACCAAGCGTCCAATCAAAACATAGATGCATTAACACTTGTGTTGCAATAAGATCCAGATGGCACTATTCAGTAAATTAGTCCCTTCACGTCTATCTCGTGTTTATGAATAGATGTTTGTAAGCCTTTATTGCTTTCAGGTTAAAAGAATTATCATTTATAGTTTAGTTGATTCATTGTAAATCTTGCACGGGGAGTTGTACTCGGATAATTCAAAGGGCGCTTACGCTTCTCAATAGCAAAGTGACCCAACTATTGGTGTTGGTTGAGTCTTTTTGTTTGGGCTTTAAAGGTCATTTTGTAAGCATTTCTTTCGAAGACAAATCTGTTCACCAACAAGAAGTTAAACCTCAAACATAATAAGCTCCATGAACAGGGTATTCCAGAGTAAAGAAAAATAAATGTAACTTCAACAAGATATAATTTAAATCATAATGATAATCATAGTCAAGATATAACTTCACCATTCAATTCCACAAACATGAATAATAAATATGTATATACAAAAGATGACGCAAATATAACATATAAATGAATATGTTCTATATATGTATCAAATGTATCAAAAGTATGTCCATATAAAAATATGGCACATGCCATTTCAAAATGTCTACAAAATCAATGTTTTAAGGTGTACAATGTGGCATATATGCCATCTCAAAATGTGCCAAGTGTCATCTCTAAATGACCACAAAACTAAAACAGCATCCTATGCTATAGGGGGATCATCAAAATCTAGCCTCTTTGAAGAAGTGTTGGGCTCTGATTGATCCTGCATAAAAAATGAGTTCAAACCAAAGTTAGATTGCTTACTTTATATATATATATATATATATATATATATATATATATATATATATATATATATATATATATATATATATATATATATATATATATATATATATATATATATAATTCATAATTTTCAAACACTAATTTAATTAAAATTATAACTGAATACAAATAAATTTGTACCTGGTCTCTCGATCGCCTACCACGATCAGGTGTCCTAACATAAGTCCTGGGTAGCGAAGGGACCATGCCAACAATACCAACTTTGACCTATAAATATATATTTGCAATAATGAGATTAGTAGACTGGTGCAACATAGAGTAATAAATCTACAAAATTGGATGATAGCATAATAAAATTACAAATTGATTGAACTAAAATTAAAACTTACATCTGGTGATCCCTCCTCTGGAATAGTGGGCTGGGTCAACAAAGAAACGAAAGATTCTTGTGGGACCTCCCTCACAATCGGAGTAACCTATGAGAGTAAAAAGATTGTCAATTATATATCAATGTACTTCATCATAGCAACCCTAGTTACAAAATACAAATAACAATATGTAAAATTCTATGTACAATCGGGCTATCACTCTGAATCGAGACGCCTGTAACCCTACGCCACCAAACCGATGTCGGGACATCATCAATAGCCACACCCTATACAATAAAGTGCAAGTAAAATATTTATTACTACACACAAGTGGCATACATATGCATGCATAATTAATCTTAAACAATTAACTACCTTTCCTTTGTCGACACCTGATGAAGGAACCCCCTCATGCCCCCCACTAACGTTGGTTGTAGCCTACAAGAACACAATAAGATGACAATATATATTAGTAAATGTATGAATTTTATTGCTCTAATTGATAGAGATTTAAGCATGTACACCAAATGATATAAAAAAAAAACTAATGGGTTCATAATTTATAATATACCGTATAGTGATCAAGGCCAAATGAAATGGCCGAAAGTGTGGACTCATCCACCTATCTCACCTCCTCCTGTGTCATCGACTGAACATAAATGGAAAAAATATATATACATAAGTGCATGCAATCATTAAAACTAATCTAAATAAATAAATTATTTTTAAATTAAATAAGTCATGTGACAAATTTATTTATAATGTTTACTCTTACCGTATCAACAGGAGTCAATGGCTCTATGTGCACCTCCTGAGCACTCCATGAGATGTAGATGCTCCATGAGGTGTTGCAGCCTTTGCAGTAGCCTCTCCTATATCTCCCTCATCAATATCATGAAACTGATATATATCAAAATCAGTAAGCGGTCCGAGGCACATATGCCTGCACATAATGCACGTATGGGGCTCGCATACATGTGAACTCTGACGAGATGTCGATGTGCCAGCAGCATCCACAGGAGGCAACACTGACCTAGTCTATGTGATCAACTGATCACTTAGTAAATGAATTGCCCTAATAGTCTGTTCAGCAGCCTCTCTAATGATATCAGGATGTTGCACTGAAGGAGGGGGTGCAACATCAATGGGGGGGACAAAGGTAGTGGCCTTTCGGCACTGGGAAGATGGCCTAGTCTGAGGAGCTCCTCTGCCTACGCCCATGTTGGGCCTCATGCTCCAATAATCAACATGTTGACCAAGCACAAACTCAGCATACAATTTTTTAAGGAAATAAAATGGGACCTCCAAATTGCTATGTGGTGGTTTATCAAAAACCATCCACCAGCGATCCCAAAAGTTTGTGCACATTGCTTCATTTGTGCACCATTTTATTGATAATTTGGGCTTTTTGGGGTCAACTGGTATTCTGGTTTTAGGATCGACAAAAAGGGCAGCTATATCTTCCTTAGTTATATTAAGGGCTGCAATCCCATCATGGTCAAGCCCGTCATCAAATTGGTCGTGCATATCATCACGCCAATGAAGAGCAACATTATGTTGCTGTGTGAGTGTGTCAATATTTCCAACAATTGTATTTAGTGTGGTAAGCATGGGAGCTAATGTAGGTATATTTTGATACGTGTTTTGGAAACCTCGTATTGTGTTCAAATTTTCTTCTATCAAATCTTGTAAAGATTTAGGGTTTAGATATGGGGGATTGTTTTTGGGATTGTTATTTGGAGGGTTATTTTCTTCATTGTTGTCAGCCATGCATGATTAAATAAAAAACAAATCTAAGTTTCAAATATTATTACAAATATAAATACAAAACCCTATTTAAAAAAAAAACACTACATTTACAATGAAAATGAAATAAATTAATAAAAATATACAATTAACTACTTACCAAATATGCTTGAAGTTGAATTTGACGTTTCGAATATCATGTATCCAAAAATATATTGGGTATCAAAAAACCGCGACTAGAAAATGATAAAATCGTGCTAGGAAATGAAGAATAGGGCTCGCGGGTGCGGGATATATGCCACAGTTATCGGGTACCCGATTAGGAATGTGTTTTGGTGGCATGCTTGCCCAGGTGTACTGACACCCAGGCCTACTAAAAAGTCAACAAGCACTTTCATGCGCTTTTGGACGAGTGAAAAGTGAATATTTTTCACATCGCCACTTTTTGGCCCCTCATCTTCTTGCACATATCCAGGAACAAGAATGAACATGTAGAATATCACTGAAGAAAAATGATGCAAACTCTATCAAAAGGTAACTACTGATCTAAAGATCCTCCACAGAAATATGACCAAGTAGAGAAGACTGTAATCTGCATGAGTGCCCTCAAATGACACTACTCGAATCAGGAGGCAAACTAAGGCAAACACCTGAACTCAAAGATACAGATGGCATAAACACCAAAAGCCTAAAGAGTTGATCAATCAAAGCTGGAAGAGTGCATCTAAAAATAGGAAAGAAAGAGTGTCTATATAGTAAATGATCCATCTCACCGTAATGCATAGGTACCCAACCATTGCATCTGCCTAGTACATAGGAACAAATACTGAATACATAGCTCACACTATCAAACCAAGGAAGCAGAAGAATGATCAATAGAAACCCCCCATAATGTTGACAAGAGAGAGGTGATAGGTACATTGAAAAGAGTGCCAATAAGAACTGCATTGTGAAGAACCAGGAACATCAAAGGTGCATAAAAAGCACAAGCACAAATAAAGATACCCTAAGGCTAATGTCATGGAAGAAACACTCACTTGACAAAGGTAGATGGCAAACAAAGGAAAACATCAAACCCCCCCATGGCACTTTATAATAGAGTGCGAGTATAAATAGCACAAACATGTTCAAGATTCCAAGCATGCAAGAAAATGACACTTTATCTCAGAGCATTTGCATAAAAGAATGCTACAAAACTGAAGTATACACTACTCAAATAAGAGAGAAGGCTACTGAAACAAAAGAACAACCTAAGAAGAGTCATCCCTTAAAGGGAAGAGATCCTAGGATCTGTAACATCCAAGATATCCACCAGAGTGTAGAAGTGAAAAAAACTAAATAAAAAACACCCAGAGTAGAATCTAAAAAAATGACTCACAGGAACTGGAAATCTCTTAGAACAAGCTTTCCAATGATATCTTGCTTTCCCAAAATGGAGTCCGGATGTGCAAGATAGAGCTTCCGGAGTGCAAAACTAAACATCTGACTTTGACAGTAAAAAACACCATAAAAAATTAAAATTCATAAATTTAAAACTCTAGATCTAGATAGATCTTGGAACCAGCTTTTCGATGATATCTCATTTGTCCGATTTCGACACCGTATGCTCAAGATATGAGCAAAATACCAACTAGTGCGCGAGAGGGCCCAAAAATGGTGCAAATGAGGATGATGCATGTTGATGTCATCAAATGTCGGGCTTAAATTTGACAGCCAAATGGTTGTCACCGTCCAAAATAGAAATTTGTTTTTGCAAAATCACATGCGCGCCTCGGGATCCATGTTAAGCTTTCAAATTTTTGTCTCGATTTGCATGCCATTTTTTTTCTTCTTAATTTGTGTATTAGACAGCAAAATTTTTATCTTGTTTTGTGTGTCAATCCATATAAATTTTGTCTCAGGAAGCATGCAGATCCATACAATTTCTACCTCGTGAAGTGTGTCGTCAAGCTTATGGTATTAAAAAAAGGCCCCAAAATGTAAAGTTGTCCAAATTGGACGTGCCTTATATCGAAATAGGAGTTTTTCGGCATTGTGAGCTCAACGGTGAAGTCCGTTTAAGCTCAAAGTGCACCAAAATTTATAGACCCTCTAATTTCAATTAAAATTTTTTAAAACAAGGCCCTAATCTGAATCTTTCAAACACGAACAAGCTGTAGCAGATTAGGCTCTAATATCATGTAGGATTTAAGTAATACAAATTCACAAAACTTAAAGATTACCTACATACAAAAAACTTGTTACAATGAAGTAGAGACAAGAAGAGAGGCAATAGTTTGATTCAAAAATATGAAGAAGAAAATATCCTCAAATAATGAATGAATTGAATGTACAATGGATCATCCTTATAAAGAAGATCAAAAGACTTGAAAGACAAACCCTAGTGCATGTAATAATTAGTTTAACTATTACACGACTAATGCATGGAAGTTTATATTTAAAACAACTAGTGCATGAGTTTAAAACAACTCGTGCATATGTGTTTAAATATAAACAACTAAAGCATAAGAGTTGACATCTTAAGAAGGGAGTAAATATTAATTAACATAATTAATACTTTACTCTAACAATAACTTTGAACCTTAAACCCTTGACACGGGTTTATTCTTGAAAGCACAACAATGAATGCAATGAGTGTTGGTTTGACACAACATAATATGATATGTATCAACACATAATTAACCACAATAGACACAAGGTCATGTATGCATGTCTTCCATATCACATAATATAACTAATACATATTTTCTCCTTTAAAAAATTCAAACCCTTAACTATGGTTTAAACTCACAAAGAACAAAAATGATACATATCGAAGATGCAACATCATGACTCACATTAGAGATAGAAACTGTGATTCAAAAATACTTAGAAAAATATTGTCAACCAATTCCATTATTATCTACGTTATAACCCTATCTGTGTGTGGGGTTGGGTGGGGGGCTAATATGCTAGTCATATCAAACCCTAATACGATTGTCGTAATAGAGGTGGTATTAATATCACGGTCACCTAGTGTAACCTCCATATCAGCGGATCCAATATCACAAATGTAGCTCAGTGATGTGTCAATAGAGACCATGCCTTCTATGCGGTGCATTACCTAGATCCACTAGCATTGGAATGAACGGCCCACTCCATCTTCTAGCTACCCACCCTGATAAGTACCTCTAACCATTAGGGTATAGTTTCAGTCAATGCTTTCGATGGATAGCTAGCTGTGTGCTCACTATTTTGCCTTGTAGTATGTGCTTTAAAATTAAATATAGGGCAAGAGAATTGTTGACCAAATCTCTACAAGAAATGTGTGGCCATGTCAGTTAAGGTTTGCGGGTCTACAAATGAGGGATTTGTTGAAAGCATTTGGGATTTTGAAACCAATGAAATTCACAAGTATAAAATTAGATTTAGCAACTTTTGAAATTCACAGGTATAAAATCAAATTTAGCAACTTTTGAAATTCACAAGTGAATCCAAATTTGGTAGAAATGCCCTTACATGTGGGTAGGTGTCAATGCCCTCCTTCTGGCCTCCTTCAGCTCTGCGGAATCTTGAGATGCATAGGTGTCGATGCCCTCCTTCCAACCTCCTTCACCTCTGCACAATAACAAATGAAATAGAATGAAAACGCCCTCCTTCACCTCTGCAATTTGCAATAACAAAATGAAATATAATGATAACGCCCTTTTTTTAAAAGTTATATGCCCGCATTGGTCGAAATTGCGACCAACATGGGAATGGATTATATAAAAAAAATCATTTTATAAACCGACCAAGCAAAACCATTTTAATGCTTGGTCGGAAATGTTGGTCGAAAATGTGGGTGAAATGTACGAGTGAATGTTATTGTAATAATTTCATCTTAGGATGGTAGAAAAAAAATCATATTTGTAGGCAATCCCAAGCTATGGGAGAAGCTATGTAAATATGTTTTTATTTCATTGCATGAATGGGTATGGGACCTCAGATGCGAGAAGCTATTATACTCATGCGATGTGGTTTGATGGATCAGTGAGGCACCCACTTTCGCATGAGTCTAGTACATTGAAATTACTCAAATAGAGGGTCACTAAATAGTATACAGCTATGGGGAAGAGTAGACTCACTTGCTTATATCATGAGCTGAGTAGAAATGTCTAAGACAATATGCATCATTTCTCATTATATACAAATTTTCATAGACATGTGTTGTGGAGCACATGTATGTGAGATGGCTAATGGGATACCTAGTAACTATATTACTAGAAGTACTAGAAGCCCATGGTTACTACTTGTAGACATGTGGGTCTGAATTCAAAAGGAATTTTATTCTAGAGATACGAATTCAATAAACTACAAGGGTTGGGGCTATCATTTGGTGCATATATATACAAGGATATAGATTTAGGTAAGAATCACATGATTGTCAACATTGACGTAGAAGTTGTGGTGGTTGAAATGTTGAGTAGATTGCATGCCATGGTGTATGTCGACTATGATAGGATTAGATGGTAGTTCAAATGGGTGAAGATTGTGCCCCTAGAACAATAACAACCAAATATCTTGATTATTAGGTAGGAGAACCAAGTATATCCTAGAGATATTATGTAGACGTCTATTTATTCTTTGGATTACGATATGATGTGATAGTTACTAATTATACTTTTTTTTAGAAGTTGAAGAGTTTAAGTGTGAATATATTGTCGCTTTCAAGAATTTTAATGATTAATTAGAATGAAAATGAAAAGTTTCTATATGAATGAAATCATTAATAAAGAGGTGAAAACAATATATATAAAGAAACATGGAAAATATATATGTTTAAGGTGACAACTAGATGATAACATTAAAAATGTATAAATTTAAGGTGAATACTAGCCTTCTAAATTTAATTAGTAATAAGCGTGGTAAATAAGTTGAACACGAATGTTATTAATCAATTTGTATTGAAATGAAAAATAAAATGCCTAACATTAATAATAAGAATTTGAGAGATGTTTGATATGCAATTAAAGAAATGTTATTTTGAAATTAAAGAAGAAAACCATAATAGATTATTTTTCCTTTCTATTATAGCTAATTGGAGGGGCAAATGCAGCAGGCTGAGCTATTATTAAAATAAATCAAAAAATAAGTAGTTCGAGACACAGATCTTAAAGATAGTTGATCAAACAGGGTAAAAGGGCACTCGCTTAACATGCGAAAGGTACGGGGATCGATACCCCGCATCTCCAAATGTGCAGAGTTTCGTTTTGATCTTCAAGGTTTAGTGTGCTTTGAAATTAGCGACACATTACTGAAAGGTAGTATAGTAAGTAAACCGATTTTAGCTCAGTGTAAAGATGAAAATAATCTACAGCAGTCGGCGATGGATACCACAACATTTACTTTGCCTTACTATTTCGCCTTGAAAACGTAGAAACTTTGGCAAAAATTTTACGGGATTGAACCCGACGCGAATCGAACACGCAACCTTCTGATCTAGAGTCAGACGCGCTACAAAATTTTGATATTGTTTCGGAGCATAGAAATCCATCTCTAGGCCGATGATTGTCATCAACTCCAGTAATGGAAGGAGGTTGTTAACATGGAAGAATGAGGATGAGCCCCCAGCGAGGATCGAACTCGCGACCTTTCGCTTACGAAGCGAACGCACTACCACTATGCTATGGAGGCAACACAGCTTTGGGCGTCAATACTCCAGAATCTTTCCTAATATTTGCTGCTCACGTTTAGCAAAAATGCAGGAATGCAAAACTCCGGATTTGGACGCTAGAAGGAGGGCTTGAACCTCCGACCTTGTGGACACGAAGGGTAAAAATTAAGAAGAGCATAACTTAATTTGCTCACATAAGGGACACTGACGATCTACAGACCACTCGACACATAAAAATTGATTTTTTCTACCTACTTTGGTAGATGCTCGCATAAAACTGTCATACAGAGATACGAACCCCACTCAAAAACAAAATTTCCGTTGCCGGGATTTGAACCCGGGTCGTCTGGGTGAAAGCCAGATATCCTAACCGGACTAGACGACAACGGAGCTGAAAAATCTTTCATCTTTTACATTTACCCAACTCGTCTTACACTGTATCAAGCAAATTTTTTTTCATTCATACTATTTTTGTTCATTCATATATAACAACATGACTATATTCTATGAGTACAAATTGAAAAAGTTTCATTTATGTTGATATTACAAATTTATAGAAAAAATATAATGACACAACTATAGCATCAGATAGAAGTTTTGGGGAAGAACAATATCCATGAACTGAATGGTGGTGTGAAAACACACCGTTAAATAAGAAAATGTAAGGAAATTCACGCTCTACGTCCTTATGCCCCACATTTGATGAGCAACCATCTCATATCCCGCTCATTCTTCCCATTACTTTCTGTATTGTTAGATGGTCAATCTTGCATCTACAAAGTATACATGATAGAAAAATTAAAACTTGTTTATTTTTAAATGGAATAAACCAAGGAGTACCATCAGAAATATTGATCATTTACAAACATGAACAGTAAACAATCTTCAGATAGCTCATTTTTTTTCATCATGTGGATATTTTTGGCATCAATGTTTCAAATAGCTTCTGGATTCGATTGTGTAGATAGTTTTGGATCACACTCTGTGATCCATCATCAAGATGAAAGAGACCAAAATGATTGCAACAGACCAAAATGATGGACTTTTCTTTCAATCATTTTTCTCTCTTCCATCCTGATGAAGGATCATAGAGTTCTTTTGTAAACATTGATGCCAAAAATATCTACAAAATTGAATCCAGAAGCTATTTCAAACATATTTAATGTCAGCATATGTGTAGTCTCACTTTATCATTATATGTGTAGTCTCATAACTACCCATTTCTATTTCTGTACCTATCACGTGGTTTTTAAAAATGAATAATAAATGAAAAGAAATTGAAGATGAAATAGAGCATTGAACAAAGTAGAATTATTTAACTTAATTTTGTAATGCAACAATAATAACAAGAAGGTTAGGGTATATACATATAGAATCATGAACAATATAGTCATCTACCAAAACACATTTATAAAATCGTGTCTAAAGAACTATAAATGGATAGTTATGAGACTACACCTTAACAATGCATTAAATGAAGCTTTCATCATGTGGTACTCCTTCGTGTATTCCACTTAAATATGTTAAAAGAAACAACACTAACAAATGAAATCAATGGTCAAGGGAGGGCAAGATCTTGCAATACCAAAACATTAAACCAATATGTACCAATATGCAAAAATACCATATCCAGTAACTTTGAAAGCAAGGCATAAAAGCAACAACACTAACAAATGAAATCAATGGTCAAGGGAGGGCAAGATCTTGCAATACCAAAACATTAAACCAATATGCATCAATATGCAAAAATACCATATCTAGTAACTTTGAAAGCAAGACATACATGCAACAAGTGCACTTAATTGGTGTCATAGCTAGGAGCACAACTATTACATTTTGCAACATAAAGAAATATTTAAGCTCATAAAATCCATAAATATTCCACATTGGATCAGAACTCCAAATTCCAAGTTTCACAATACGTTAATTATGATCAAAACACAGTTTTGGAGATGACTGCCATTGATGGACCTCTGAAAGCACTCAAAATTGAAAGGACAAGAGAGAAAAATGAAAGAAATAACTTGATTGGGTTGACACATGATCCCAAGAGAAGTTTTGAAACATCTTTGCATGGCAATTGAGAGAGCAAGATGGGTTCAACTTGTGTTCCAACATAAATATCTTTGAATTCCATTTCTCATAAGAGTGCTGAAAAACTATATTTTGTAATGGAGATATACTAGTGTATACTGTAACCAGTGTATACTATTATACAACCACTGACATATAGTCCAATCAGTGGATAAACTTAACATCATCTTGAACATGCATTGCATGTTCAAGATGTTAAGTTTATCCACTGATTGGACTGTATGCCAGTGGCTATTAACATCAATCACAAAGTCTTGTGTCTTTTTGATTCATTTGTAAATGATACTTTGTGATTGATGTTCTAAATACTATAACCAGTGTATATTGTTATACAACCACTGATTTGTTTAAAAATTTGTTAAGATCCTTTGTCCTAGAAGTAAGGCTTCAAATGACATTATACTAAAATTTTAGATAGCTGAAGTAAGGACAAGGGTGGGAAATTTCTCATCCATTTATCGGGTAATTCATTTGCCACATGCCAAATCTATTTGTGAGAATAAGTTAAATACTATCTATGTGTGAGAAACAGATAGTATTAAGGTCTATCACAATGACCATATTCTTTTTTTTGCATATGACTTCAAATAGAATTGATTTTTATTGTATCAACATTGATTTCTAAAGTCTAATCATTCATAATTTTCTAATCTACAAGATCAATGCAAGCAACTTGGATCCCTGATGATGATGTTGTCCTTTGCATGATGGCCGCTCTCCTATCTTCCCATGTCTCTATTGTACAAGACAACATATCACCATTATTTACTGTAGTGTGCAACCCCACTGCTGCTCTATTGCTTTGACTGCTGCTTAAGAGTGAGAAGACAACATCTTGTCTTGCAACTGCTATCCATGGCATGCCTTAATAGTGGTTTCTTCATGTGATCTATGCCCTTCATGATACGCTTTGAACCTTTCTCCTTGAGTGATCATTGACATTATAGATCAATTTTTAACACATCTTGAGATCACTGCTATGCCTTCCTCCAATGACTGTCACATGTTGTTGGACAATGGAAAATCAATGCTTCTTTTCTATTAACAACGGTCACCCCATCAAGATCTATTATGACTCCCATATTCACTACTTTTCCCTCCAATCCTTTTCATTTGATGTCACTTTTATTAAAGGACCAAATTCACCATGAATATAAATTGAAGTCACTGATTATTTTATTACTGTCTCAGGCATTATGACAGTCGTTCCATTTCATTGATATGATTGAAAATTCAGATATGATATGCTACTCTTTTATTGATATGATATGCTACTCTTTTACTGAGAATATTGTTATTTGTATAAAATATGCCTCTTTCCAATGCAAAACCATTGTCTACCCTTTCATTATTGCTCCTGTCATGAGGGTTTGGCACCCGCTATCTATTCTATGTCAAAAGCATGCTATTTCTTCAACAAAATACAGATATTTACATGGAAAATATTGTCTAAAGCCTGCAAAAGCTCCTCCTTTCTCTCTACAGGTATGGCTACAGATTTTCCACTTTCAACTGTTTCCCCAAACCTAGGTTAAAGCTAGCTCATGAGGTTGATTCAAAGGAAGTTTTTTAACTTATATATCCTCCTGTCTGGGAGTTGCACCTGTGAGGAGTCTGGGAGCTAGATGACATAGTATTGTAGGAAAGTTTCATATGCTATAATAATAAAGATATTATGGATGGGACAATGCAAACTACTTAAGTCTAGGAAAGTCATAAATCTACTAGCTCAACTCAAAGACTTAGATATTTACAACAGACTTAAATCATGACCAAGTTATCGAGAGTTGCCTCCTTATGCCCTTTAGTGCCAATAAAGATAAATAGAATTTACCGCATCTTGCTTGACCATTAATTCATATTACCAAATCTTTGTATATGCTCAAGTGTTTATATAATATGTAGAATCCAGTATATAGAGCCGATTATAGAGCCGATTATAGAATCTAGTATACAGAGCCAATTATAGAGCATGGCCAGTATTTGGTGTAGCAAGTTGTAGAATGTGATTCATATCCTATACTCAACAAGTTGAGCTTTCTATGGGAACCTTTACCTTGTCATCAAACATAATTCCTAAGAACTAAATATATTGACATATATAATTGAATCGTGGATGATAATAGGAGTTGGAAACAATTAATATTCATATCATCCTATGCAGGGTATCAACATATTACAATTGATATTTTTACATATGCAGGGTATCACATATCATTATAATAATACTAAAATGTTGTTTATACTTATTTAAGTTTAGAAAGTATTTAACTTATTGTGACAAATAGATGTCCATGTGGCATATGATTATATTTTTTGTTTGAGCAAAGCTTTGCCCAGCCTAATTAAATAGCCAGAAAGAGGTTTGACTGTTCAACTGCACACAACAAATCACATAAAGGAGCAGCAAGACAAGCTAATGACAACAGATGTTCACACATAGAAAGCATATGTTGATAGGAAGTAGTCATTCTTAAAGATCAACATAAAATGGAATACACTTTTAGATAAGTAAAACACAGATCTTGCATGTAGAGCAGTTGCATTGAATAGAGAATATCACATTTAGCAATCTCAAAAAGGAACAACAGTCTGTATGATAAATGAACAACAGTCTCAAAAAGGAACAACAGTGAGATGAAGTGTTACCATAGTAATGTTAAATCAGAAGAACATTGAGTATAGCATCATGTCAGTTGTATAGCCTTTTATAGGCTTCCAACACATTTGAAATCACACAACAGTACAGAATTAGATGTCCTTTTAAATATAACTATAAATCACCATATGTGGCTACAATCCAGTCCACTCTCTCATCCTCAGTCATCAATAAGAACCATTTGGCTCTTTCACGTTGACCCACGAAGGTTTCGTATACCCTCAGGAATACACCTCGACTCAATCCGGGGATGGATTTGAGAGCATTATATGCATTCGTCAAAGCATTGTCATGAGCAGATTCATCAATTTGGACAAGGTGAACATTGCCCATGCCCTCTTTTATTTTCTTCATTGTTTCACACATGGATTCCAAGGAAGCAGCCATACTTGCCTTCCTCCTCTTTCCCACCTTTCTGACTAATGATGTAGGAGTCCCTCTAGTACTTGTTGTTGTAGTGGACTGATTGGAATTATAAGGGTCTTCATCCAAATCAACAGGACTATCAAGATGTATATTGAAACCAAGGTCCTCTTCATCATTCATAGCGAATGGCTCTTCCAAAGGGTTCCCTTCTTTAGTCTCAAGGGCCGTGGTAGTTGCGTTACCTTCAGCAATGTCATTACCCACAATTGCAGCCAATTCATTGAAGTACACAAAGGGCTGCCTCTTATACACTTTGGCATTTTTTAACTCTCTTCTCTGCATGTTGGCATAAATAAATGGATTAGGTTCTCTGTCTTTCATTATTAACTTTAAAAGAAGGCAATATTATTTCCATCAAAATAGTAGAGAGATCACCCTACCTTTAGAAGCTCATCCCACACACTGTCCTCAACATCCATGCACTGAGTTGCCTCATTCCAAGCTAAACCACTTGTATTCTGAAGCTCCTTCATCACTTTATAGGCAAGCTTCCAAGTTTTCAACTTATTTTTGAAGTTGTCCTTGGATAGATTGAGGTTCAAATCAGCATTGAACCACCTCTCAATTGCAGACCATGCTTCTTTTTTTAAGCCTTCATCACATTTTTTGCCTAGTTGTACTTGCTGGAGGAGCAAGTCTAGAAACTTGCGTTCCATTTCCTTTGACCACACAATCTTCTTCGAGGAAGGATATATCTAGCTCGTGTCACCAATGTTATCCATGTTCATCAATAATTCTGTGTATGCCATGTTGTGTATACAAATTGTTGTTAATGGTATCAAAGTATCTTCATACATCAATTTACTCAAATAAAACACATTGAACCATACAAGTCCAATACTTGCAGATAGAAAGAGAAGAAAAAGGAAACCATCATGTATATCAAAGTATCTTCATACATCAGTTTACTCAAATAAAACACATTCACCCATACAAGTCCAATACTTGTAGATAGAAAGAGAAGAAAAAGGAAACCATCATGTATATCAAAGTATCTTCATACATCAGTTTACTCAAATAAAACACATTGACCCATACAAGTCCAATACTTGCAGATAGAAAGAGAAGAAAAAAGAAACCATAATGTATATCAAAGTATCTTCATACATCAGTTTACTCAAATAAAAAACATTGACCCATACAAGTCCAATACTTGTAGATAAAAAGAGAAGAAAAAGGAAACCATCATGTAGTCTTAACTCATACAAGAACAACTATTCTCGGGATTTGTACTCTTCCCACATTCTACTTGCTATATCATCTCGGAACTGTGCCCAGTGGTCTCTATCACGCTAAGACAACCCATATGTCTCCTGCATTGGTACATCTACCCCATCATGATCATCTTCCTCTTCGGTGACAATTTTTGATGGAATGTCATCCTCTAACGTAATGTAGTTGTGTAGTATGCAACATGCTAATACAATATGGACTTGTGTCATGATAGGATAAGACATGGCATGCTTCAGGATTGAAAAACGCTACTTGAGAATACCAAATGTACGATCTACTGAGTTTCTAAGAGAGGAGTGTCGATGGTTGAACAACTCTTCTCGAGAGTTTATTGGATTCTCTCTTGAAAACTCCTTCAGGTGGTAGCATGTACACCGATAAGGAGCAAGAAATCTAGGTGCATTGGGATATCCAACATCCACTAGAAAATATTTTCCTACATAAATAAAGTATATTATTAAAATGTGAAACATTGATTGTACCCTTGAGTATATGAAACTATGATTTGGCTTTAACGGGGGGAACAACAAGAGGATCTGCTCTTGACAGAGATGAAGCTAGAACATGACTATCCATAGTAGACCCTTCCCAACTAGCAAGGCAGTACTGAAACTTATGATCGAAGGAACACACACCCATAACATTTTGCGACAGGCTGCCTTTTCTATCACGATATTTACCCTGCATGTCGACACTGACGGTGACTGGTATATGGGTTCCTTCGATAGCTCCAACACAATCCTATATGATATGATACAATCATCAATTATACGGTCAACCAATAATATGATAAGGATAAAAATCCATACAAGAAATTTGTAACAACACAATAATTACCTTGAAGAATGGATCAAAACGTTCGTTCCCACTAATTTTAGGAGGAGCGTTTGGACTAGGTGGTATAAAGAAATCATTGGGGAGTCCTAAGATAGCCCTCAACACCTTGTGGAAGCATCGGCTAATTGTCTCTCCTGAGTGCCCAAAGTTGTGGGCAATCTTGCGGTTCCTCAAATTGTGGCCAACAGTGTGGAGGAACATCACAAGTTGTTCTTCTAACATCAAGTGTATTGTATCTGTCAAGGTTCCTTTCAGCCTTAGGATAGTAGCTAGATGAAAGAAGGCTCCCCTACTCATGTGAATCTGATCATGACAATCCATGTCGTTGGAATGAATAACCATTCTATAAAAAGAATTTCCTTTTCTTTTTCATTTACCCATTTTTGCATTGCCTTCTTGGGCCACCACTACTGTGGCTATGACAACACAAGAAATAAGAGCTGTGAGAAGATGAGAATATGTGGTCTCCATAACTACCCATCCTAGAATGTCAACATTCTTAATAGGATCCATCAATGGCCCGAAATGTGGACAAACACAACGATTTTAGTGAGGAGATATTGGTAGCATGCTGTTGATGTTCTATTTTTCTAACCAACCAATCTCTTCAAATAACAGTTAACTTTTAACAATGACTTCCATGGAAACCTGAAGGATAAATGACTTCCATTTATATATAATTTTCATTCAAAAACCTATTTAGATTTTTCATATGACTGTGTATACGTTTTGATATAAAAGCTTATATAAAATTTAGCATCAAGATTTATGCACAGTTTCATCCAGAAATCTACTCAACTCTTGTTTATTACATATTTTGAGATTTAGTCATTCCCTCTTATTGGGCATGCTCAGACATAGCCATATTTTAGGGTTGGTTAGGGAGACCTTTACATTGTGTCTTTCATGTTAGATTGATGTTTCTTCAGTTAAATTTGATAGTGTATCCATTGTTGAAGTTTGGTTTAAGAATTGTGTCATCAGTCTAGTTTGATTTTGAGTGTCCTTTGGTGATTTGGGGAATTTTTCAGAGTTCTTTCATTTGGGTGTGTACAAATTATTCATGGAGGACCCTATTCATTAGTTTTATATCAACCCTATTAATAAAATGAATAGGGTCCTCCATGAAATGTTCGATATGCAATGCATTGTGTATAAATTATTAATAGGGTTGAATAAAACTAATGAATAGGAAGATCAACAATGTGCTGAGACTGGAAAATGTCTGACGAGGAAGAGGGAGAGCAGCCCTGTAGAGGATATTGTTGATAACAAAATGAGTTCTTCAAAGGAGAATAACAACAACTAGAGGGTTATTGCAGCTTTTGATCTGAATCTTGAGGGAGAATCTGAGATCCCATGTTCTATGGGCCTGTCTTTATGATAATCAAAGAAATGGTAAACATCTACCATATCTATGTTTATAGCTATTATCTAGAACAACTTTTAACAATATTATTTCCATTGGCATGTCATGATCAGGTCTTGAAAATTTGACATTCAAATAAGCCCTAGTATTGGCATGAATTGGTTAAATATAGCTCAGTTTAAGTATGTTATTGCATCTCTGATAGTGTATCTGATTCACTGGCTTAGTAATCTTAATTAAAATTAGTTACTGGTTTCTAATGGCAGATGGGGTTCTGGTTTCTTTTGGCCAAAATGGTCTGCATGACCCATCAAACTGTGGTTAATTGGATGAGTTTAAATGTATGAATAAACCTTATTGCAAGTGGACTTTAGGAGATTTGGGGGGATTGATTCTTTAGGGAGATAAGATTAGAATATTCATACACCCACCAATACTAATGTTGTTTATTGCATAAATAAGATTAGAATATTTGAAACCATGATAATATGCACACAACTAGTGTTGGTTTTATTAATAGGGTTGATATAAAACTAATTTGAATAGGGTCCTCCATGAATAATTTGTACACAATGCATTGCATATCGAACATTTCATAGTACATCAATGAATATGGTCCTCCATGAATAATTTGTACACAATGCATTGCATATCAAACATTTCATAATGAATAGGGTCCTCCACGAATAATTTGTACACAATGCATTGCATATCGAACATTTCATAGGGTCCTCCATGAATAATTTTTACACAATGCATTGCATATCAAACATTTAATCTCATGCATTACACAATGCATTGCATATCGAACATTTCATAGTACATCAATTCATGGGCTATTATCCATTATGATGAGAGAGTTTTAATCTTTACACAATGCATTACTTATCCAACACCTTAGAGGGATAACTTTATTGCCAAAAATCCTTACCCACCATCTCTAGCAAGTAGAATTTACAACCTAAATGCAAAGGACATCACAGATCTCCAATTAAATGCAAACAAAGATGGTAACAATTACACCAAATTAGAGGTTTTCAGTGCTTACTTATGGAAGCTATTGATACGCACCAACAAGGTACAAGACACTATCAATTCTAAAATAGGAATAGTTGTAGATGGCCGCCCACGCTTAGGGGAGATGGGGGTTTCTGCCAATTACTTTGGCAATGTCATAATGTTGCCATTTGCTGAAACTAATGCTCATTATGTAGAAAATGAACCACTTTGTTGGAGTGCAGGTTTAATTCATAATGCCATACAAAGTGCAGCAAATGAGGAGCACTTTCAAAGCTTAATTGATTTAGTGGAGACCATGAAGCCAACTCCTTTTTTAGCAAAGATTTACTGCAGAGAAGATAATGTGAAGTCATCCGGGCCTGCAGTTTTGGTGTCTTCTGGACTGCGGTTTCCTTTGTATGAGGTTGATTTTGGATGCAGAAAGCCTATGTTTGTAAGCTACCATTTCCCTTTGGGTGGTGAAGCTAGCTATGTAATGCCAACTTAAAGCCCTTCAGGAGACGGTAGTTGGATGGTCTACATGCACCTTCCTTTGAAACAGTTAGATGCCATCGAATCTGATCCCAATCGCATTCTACTTCCAATCACATAGGATATCCTACATTTGGCTTAGAAATATGTTGCAAATCTATTTAAGATGGTATATGTTTATAGCATTGTACCTACAAAGTTATACTATTGTACAAACAAACAAACGAGCGTCGTCTGATAAGCCTCGTAGTGAACAAACAAAGAGGAAGCACCCGTCTGAGAGCAGTGAACAAAATGAAACGGAAAACCCTTTGAAGACTTCAAAAATGGAAATGAAACAGATGAGGTGGAAATGAAACCCATACTTGTTGCAGGTGGTAGACGAAATGAAACGGAAAACCCTTTGAAGACTTCGAAAACCCTATAGAACGTGAGTAGTCGGAAACCCCAAAAATGTTTGAATTCGAAAACCCTGCAGAACGTGAGCAGTCGAAAACCCCAAAAATGTGAATGCAAAACCCCAAAATCAATTTCAAGAAGACCACGGACCTGAAATTTTATAAAATGTGATTCATAAAATGCCAAAATCAGGTTATAATTTTGAATTCCACCTCTTTGGTGGGAAGATGGATATGCTCATTTTGGGGCCATCTTCGAGTTTTGATGGTATAAACTGATTTTGACAATAAGCATTCCAAACAGTGGATTCAGGTCAAAATCGGGTTATCATCTTCCAATTCCTACCATCTTCTGGAAAACAAATGGGCCCATTATTATGTCAATCCCTCCCTCCCCTCTCATTCACTCCATCTCTCCTACTCTATTTCTCTCTCTAACTCTCATATCTCTAACTCTCCATATATCTCTATCTATATCAATTCCTCTCTTATTCACTCCATCTGTACTATGTATATGTATCTCCCTTGCACTCCTCTATATATTTCCTTCTATCCATATCTTTCTCTTCATCTATCTCTATATATTTATATCTCTCTGTATAAATTTCTTATCATTTATTTCATAGATATTGATGTGATACAATAGAAACACTATTATCAGGATTCATTACTACCAACTTAGTATTGATTTTTAAATATAAAATTGGTTCATTTGACTACAAATATAATTTTCCATGTCTATCTTTCTAACCTTAAAATCATTAGTTATAATATCCTAATTTGAATTAAAAATTATTTAACCAAATTTAGAATCAAAAGAATGTCGTCTGGATGGAAGGCAGCCTGGGCTGGATAGCTTGGGTGGATACTCATGAAGACCTGATTCATTAGCTTATTATGACTCATCTGTTGACTATTATGCTGGACTAGTTTTCTCTCTGATACTCTCGTGTGGAGCCTTTGCCTCTTGTAAATTTTGAAACTCTTCGGTGATACTTTGTATTTTTTATCTCCTTATATTTAATATAATTTTTTTTATTTAACTACAACATTTGTAATATTTGTTAAATTATAAATTAATAAGAGAAGAGAGATCTTAATATTTTGTACATATTAACTATCAAAGAGTGGGGGACACAATTAAGAGAGATAAGAGAGAGGCTGAAGAACAATGAAAAACTTAGAGATAAAATTCTATTATTTCCAATTAGAGCATACAAAGTAGTCTATGGTGTCTATGACTAGTCCACACCCTTCAAATTCCTTCTTTGAGTCTGTCTGCAAAACACTTTGGCAAGTAGGGGCAAGTCTTTCCTATTTGAACAAATCCACAAAATCATACATACCCTTCATGCCTATATGGAGAGTCCTTAATGGACCATGTTTGAGAGGGAGCATAAAGAGATTCATGTGGGCTTTTATCGAGCTTTGAAAGAGCTTTCCCACAATAGGCAAAGGAAGTCTGTCCTGCTCTCTCTTGTCCAT
Organism: Chamaecyparis obtusa; assembly: GCA_027943335.1. NCBI lineage: Eukaryota > Viridiplantae > Streptophyta > Pinopsida > Cupressales > Cupressaceae > Chamaecyparis > Chamaecyparis obtusa. The sequence continues at coordinate 1,857,121 of BSBK01002642.1, forward strand.
ATAATGTGATGAATGGTGATTGAAGATGACATGGACAAAACTTTAGTGATGGGTGTGCAATGGGTACGTCGAAAAGGTGTGAAGGGTCAATTAGGGAAATTTTGGTTCTTTTTTTTCCTATATTTATGCAATACATGAGAACAATTGTTAGGTCATGTTGAAAATAATTGATGGTTTCAATTCAACTATGCCTCTACTACCAAGAGGCTTATTACCATTAGGCTCTTGTTATTTTTACAATAGGGAGAGGGGGAGAGATAGTGATATCTAAGGGATAGATAGAGGGGGACAGGGGAGAGAGGGAGGAAGGATATAAGAATATGGAGCTAGTGATGCAGATGGATATGGATATGGAGGAGAACGATATTGAGTTAAAGGAGAGGAAGAGATAAAGAGAGATGTGTGAGAGGGGTAGAATGATAAGGAACAAATAGATATAGAGGGAGATAAGGGGAAATGGGAAATGAAGAGTTAGAGCTACAATTTATGTTTTATGTGATGTATGGACATCTCTTTTTTATTTATGTATGGATGCTTATGGATGCATTATGTAGACATATTTATGATACTGACATGGTTATGCAAGTGCATGGATATCAGTGATAAATACTCAGTCATTTGATTTGATCTTGATGATTATGTGATGTACTTGGTCAAACTTTACAAATGTTTATGTTCTTAGAATTTTTAACTCATATTGATGTTTGATTAATTTTATTCATACTGTCATACTGATGCAACCTAAAATGAATGCAACTATATTAAAATGAATGCAATTTAAAATGAACTTCAATGCAACTAAAACATGAAATGCATCTAAAATGAACATAATGCAACTTAATATGATAATGCAAGTAAAATGAACCTTAATGCAAATTAAAATGAAATGCACCTAGACTAAGACACCTAGGACAATCAATGTTCATTCAGAATGAGTCTATTATCATCATAGAGAATTTTTTTTGGGACCTCATAGGTTAGGACAATTTTCACTGATAGATTTAGAAATCATGAAAATATGAATACTTACCTTTTATTCATCATGTCGAAAGCGAACCTAAACATTAAACCATATAGGATAAAATGTTTTGTCAGTTACTTCCTGTCGATATAAACTTTTTCCTATTCTTGTGCAACATTTATGTATATGTATATACCGACAATGACCTTTTATTTTATTCATATCCATGGGTATAGTCTTTTTTTATTCTACACCTTACTAGGAAGTTGTTTTCATTTCGTTTTTAGATTAAACAGACAAGGAAATAAATCCAACCTTACTAAAGCTTTCATAGGAAACAAGTCGAGGTATATGTGGCATTCCAATCATGATGGAGGCACTTATCATAGACACACATTCCATATAATCACCTTCTATCATAGGACTCATTACCACAAGTGGAAGACAAAGAAAACGTTCTACCCCTAGTCCTTGTTTCTCTAGTCATTTTTAGACATCGTCAAGTCACTCAAGGAACATAATAATAAAAAATTGATAATAAATCGTAGAAAACTAATTAAAAATCATGATTCCTTCATTTAGTTTCTCTAGTCCATAAACATCATCGAGACATGTCTAGGAATACATGATCCATCATTCATTTCAAAAATATTCAATTGTTAACATGTATTGTTAAGAAACACATTTGTTTATTTTGCAAATACTTTGTAGAAAACATTATCAATCATAAATATTTCTTTTATTATCATTCATTTTTAAAGGTAGTAAATGTCTCACCTGTTCGATGTTAGTGTTTAGAAACACTCTTATCTTCATGATGTAATGTTTAGGAACACTTTTTAGGTGCAAGTATTAAGAAATGTTTTTATTGCTTTAGATTGATGGCATTTATAAATACCTATGTTTGTGTCATTTAGTGTCAATTGCGGACTAAGGATGAGTGACAACCTAACAAAGAGTCCTAATAGTGACTAAGTGACCTTGTGACTTGCACGACTTATGACCATTGGCCCCTAGAGAAAACAATTTTCCTAGGACTTTGATATAAACAGATTCTATTCTTAGGAGAATATGATTTTTCTCTAATAATACAGCTCGGGATTTGATTCGTCACAAAAGCAACTGGAAGATATATATAAACTAAACTTTAGATTGGCCTAGTGTTCAAGCATTGTATTGATAGATAGAGTGTTGATTACAAGAAACACCTGCTTACCAAGTTTTCACCAAGACACCTTTTCTCTTTTTCAATTTTTTTGTACTTTTTCATTTTTCAATTTTTTTTCTTTGACTCACCAAGGTGCCTGTTTGCCAGGTTTTCACCAAGATGGTCATTTTTTTAGGACGTTTTCCATTATTTTTGATATTTTTTTCAAGATCAATATTGTTGTTTTTTCTTTTCTTTAGGAACTCTTTCTACTTTTTTTGTACTTTTTTCAGGAACTCTTTTCACTTTTTTTTGTATTTCTTCAAGAAATCTTTCTTCTTTTTTTTACTCTTTTCTAGAACTCTTTTTACAATATAGGTGCTACCTCAAGAGTGTCAGGCGTAAAACCATTTGAAGTGGAGAGTGTTGATTGGATCTAGTAGGACATCTCCCTTAGGTTTAGCTAATTGATAGGCTCCCGATCCAAATGAAGCAGTGATAACAAAGGGACCCAGCCAGTTGGGTTCAAATTTTCCCTTTTGCTCTTAGTGTTGTTGATTCTTCAAATTTTCTTTGAAGACTAGGTCTCCTACCTGAAATGTTCTTGGCTTTACCTTCTTGTTGTAACCTCTTGAGATCCTCTTTTGATAGACTTTGAGATGATCAAATGCCTATTGTTTGCACTCATCTAACAGTTCTAGCTCTTGTAATCTAGAGATTCTATAGTCATCATCAATGACTAGATTTTTCAATGATACCCTCAGTGATGGAATCTCTAATTCAATTGGAAGTATCGCTTCAGACCCATATACTAGTGCAAAAGGAGTTTCTTCGGTTGGTGTTCTAATGCTGATGTGATATGCCCACAATGCTGGATTTATCTACAAATGGCAGTCTCTTCCTGATTTGCTCATTTTTATATGCAAGATTTTAAAGATTATTTTATTTGATGCTTCAGCCTATTCATTACCTTGAGGGTAATAGATTGAGGAATAGTTCTGAGTGATTTTGAATTGAAGACATATGTCAACAATGTATTTGTTTTTGAATTGACCCCCATTTCTAGTCACAATTGATGAGGGTATCTCATACCTACAAATGATGTAGTTTAAGATGAACATTGAGATTTTATTTCTTGTAGCATTTTCTAGAGCCACAACTTCCACCCATTTTGTAAAGTACTTAGTTGCCGTAATGATATACTTATGTCCATTAGATGAGTTTGGGTAAATCTGTCCTACTAAATCAAAAACCCATTATTGAAATGGCTAATGTGTAATAAATGGAATTAACTCCCTAGCTGGAGTGTGTATCATTTTTCCATGGACTTGGCATTTCTTGCATGTTTTGGCATATTGGATTACATATTTCTCCATTGTAGGCCAGTAGTATCCCACTCTTAAGATTTTCTTAGCTAATGAAAAGCCATTCAAGTGAGACCCACACACACCTTCATGTACTTCCTTTAATGCATGACTTGACTCTTCATTTTCTAAACATATAAGTAATGTACCATCTAGAGCACATTTATACAAGTCATTAGCAATGATTTAATAATGTAATACTACTCTTATGGGGCATCTTTTTTCATTTCTTGAATAATTTTTAGGGAAGGTTTGTTCTTTTAGATAGGAATAAATATGAGCATGTCTGGATAGGACTTGGGTTTCAATGGCACATATGATTTGGGAATCTGGTGAGTCATAGGTTGGAAAAGGAAGTTCTTCCACCAGGAAGTCATAGTGAAATTGATGCTCTTCTAATGGATGCTAAGGTAGCCATCATATCTGTAGCTCTATTCTCCAAGAGTATCCACCATTCTCTTATAGGGCATTAGCTTATCATCCTTTGTTTGGTAATAATTATTGACCTGATTAATAATAAGTTGTGAATCTCCATAGATATGTACCTTAGATCTTCCATTCTATTGCTAGCTTCAATCCATTCACCAGGGCTTCATACTCCACTATGTTATTGTACATGGAAATATCATCTTGTATGCCTTTGGTATCTTGTACCCTTGTAGAGTAATGAACAAATATCCAACTCCCGATCCTTGTTGCATGAAGGAGCCATTAAAATACATCTTCTATGGATGTTTTGTTAGGTGCATGATTTCTTCATCAAGGAACTCTATATGTAGTGGTTTATTATCTGTCAATGGTGCCTCAATGAGTTGATCAACTATCACTTGTCCCTTGATAGCTTTTCTATCAGCATACTCAATACCAAACTCACTTAATACTAAGACCCATTTTTCTAATCTTCCTATCAATGTTGCCTTATTCAATAGGTACTTAAGTGGATCTATTTTAGCAAATATCTTCACCTTGTGTGCCAACATGTAGTGCCTTATCTTTTGAGAAGCTAATACCACTGCTAGGCATGCTTTTTCAATCATGGAGTAATTCAACTTGTAGGAGAATAAAGTCTTGATAATATAATATATGAGCCTTTCCTTCTTAGCTTCATCCTCTTATGCCAACAACACTCCTAATGATGTGTGAGTTGTTGATATATATAGTAAAAGCATTTTTCCATGTATTAGAGCCATTAAGATTGGAGGATTCACAAAATATTTATTAACTTGTACAAAGTTCTTCTCACATTATTCATCCCATGTGAGTGCGACTCCTTTATGCATCATATTCGTGAAGGATTGAGCCTTATCTGCTAATTGGGATATGAATCTCCTTATGGATTCAAAATTACCTTAAAATTTCCTCATCTAAATGATATTCCTAGGTGGTTGTATTTCGAGGATTTCTTTTACCTTTTCTGGATCAACTTCAATTACTTTCGTTGAAACTATGAATCCTAGCAATTTTCCTGATGATACCCTAAATGCACACTTTTTAGGGTTTAGCCTTAGTTGAAATTACTCTATTCTATCAAAGCTTCTTCTCAGGTCCTCTATATGTGTTGTTCTCACTTTTTACTTTTCTAGTGTGTCATCAACATAATCCTTTGTATTTCTATGCATCATATCATGGAATATTGTCATCATCTCCCTTTGGTATGTTGCACCTACAATATTGAGACCAAATTGCATTACATTCTAGAAATATGATCCCTATGTACATGTAAATGAAATCTTCTCTTGGTCTTTAGGGCCGATCTTGATTTGGTTGTATCCTAAGAACCCATCCATCAAGGAGTACATCTCATATCCTATAGTGAGATCCACAATCATATCTATGTTTGGGAGCGAAAAATCATATTTTGGACAAGCTTTGTTTAGGTCTCTAAAATTTGTACAAACCCTTATAGATTTATCCACTTTGGAGACATGAACTATATTTGATATCCATTCCATGTAGTCAATAGCTCTTATGAATCTAGCTTTCAATAATTTCTCTAGCTTTACTTTGACTATCAATGCCACATGTGGATTCATTTTCCTTATTTTTTGTTTGATGGGCTTCACTTCAATAGAAATAGATAGATGATGCATTATTAGGTCTGTATCTAGCTTTGGCATGTCTGAATAAGACCAAGCAAAGTTGATCTTATTTTCCTTGAATAAATTGGTGAATTTTAGTTTTTCTTCTTCTAATAGAGATTGAGCAATGTGAACCATTTGTGGATCTTCTGCTATTCCAATATTGATAGGTTGTGTTGGCTCGATTAATAATGAAGATCTCTCTTGAAAATGATCTGGAAGAATATCAAGATTCTCATCCTTTGGCACCTCTAAGAGCTTTTCACCATTGGATGCATCTTTTTCTTTTACTATTTTTGAATCTGATACTGCCACAATGTGGTTTTCACCATTGGATATCTTTTTCTTTTTATTTTTCATTTTTAGACTGAGAAAATTGATATCCCCCTCAGTCATGTTTACGCTCCTTGCATTGGTGGAAGAAGTTAAGGGTTCACAAGAATTTAGGTAGCATGCTAGACTATAGTCATTATCAACGGATAGTAGGCTTGTGGATATAGGTTAATTCTAGTCTATAAGCTCAGGATACATCAAGGGAAAAGATTCATGGGGTTCAAGAGACAACACCACTTTATTATTATCAACGCAATTATTAACTTGCGAGATGATTTATGTCAAGTTTTCTTCCAAAGATTTATTGATATTATTCAAGTCAAGATCATTATTATTGGAGTTCATGTTAGGGCCCGTTTGGTGCATGGAATATGAGCTCTAATTCCGGAATTAGATTTCCAGATAATGTAATTCCATGTTTGTGTCCATCCAAAAAATTGGAATTGGAATTTCGAAATTCCAATTTTGCCCCCAAAATGGGAATTTCATCTTCCACTCAAATAGGTGGAATTGGAAATTCCAATTTCTAATTCCAATTTTTATAAAACCAAATTTAATATTTCGTGGGATCCATGACTATAAGGATGTATATTATATTGCTATTAGGATGTATATATATACATGTGTGTATATACATATGTGTATACACACACACATGTGTATATATACATATGTGTATACACACACACATGTGTATATATACACAAATATGTGTATATGTATATACACACACGTATGTATTTGTGTATATATATAAGGATGTATTATTATACATGTGTGTATATACATATGTGTATATACACACAAACATGTGTATATGTGTATATATATACACAAATGTGTGTATATGTATATACACACATGTATGTATTTGTGTATATATATACACATATGTATGTGTATATATATGTGTATGTGTGTATATACACACACATGTATGTGTGTATATATACATGTGTATATATGTGTATATATATACACACATGTATATTTGTGTATATATATACACATGTGTGTATATACACATATGCATGTGTATATATATGTATATGTGTGTATATATAAATGCACGTGTGTGTATATATATACACACACATGTGTGTATATATAAATGCATGTGTGTATATGTGTATGTGTGTATACACACATGTGTCTGTATGTGTGTATATACATGTGTGCATATGTGTATATATGTTTGCATATACACACATGTATACACATATACACACTTGTGTATGTGTATATATACACATGTGTGCATATATGTATATATACACACATGTATGTGTGTATATATATAGACATATACACACAAATTTAAAGAAATTAAAATACAAAATTAAAATTTTGTATCCATCTTCTTAGTCATCTTCTGGGTGAACCAAATAGGTCATCGCATATTCTGGAAATCATTTTCAGAATTTGTATCTTCCAGAATTGCAGCATCTTCTAGAATTGACTATATCTGGCATTTGGTATTCCATGCACCAAACGGGCCCTTAGTGTTATGTGAATCTAACCCTAGTGACCTAGTATTATAACTTTCTCCTTCAATTTGGACTCTAGGGGTATATTTGTGCACCACATCTACTTATATTTCCATTATGGCATTAGAAAGTATATCCCACTCGTACTCATGTGAATCAAATTGGCTATCATATAAGACTCCCAAGAAGTGGCCAATAGTCATTGGTACTTCTTCTTCATCAACATTGTTCTCTTCTTCTTGATTCTCTCTTTCTTGCAAAGGTAATATGTAAATATGTTATATCTTTTTGTTCTTCAAAATGAGGTATGTCAATAATATGAGCGATAGTAACCAAGTACCCCCAGTTAGGATGCCTTTGTTGTTGTTTCTCTTTAGGTTCTTCTTCTTTCTCTTCTTCTGACTCCCATTCAGGTCCAAGATTGGTGCTAAGCTCTGACAGAGGATCTCCTTGCAAGAGTAGTAACCTTTCATAGGAAATAGGATGTCCTTATATTTCTTCTTCATCATCTGAATCACCTGATCTATCAAATACTAGACAATCTTCAGCTATGGGATGAGATGTCATTTCTTTGAAACCTACTCTAGTTTTATCTCTAGGATTTATGAAGTCCATGTGTATTGGTTCTATGAATCCTTGATTATTTTGACCCAATGGTCCTTTGCCTTTATATCCCATTTGTTTCATGATTTCATAACCTTTTCCATACTTATTAGGTACGATTTCCACATGTTTGACATTCCCATCATGTTCATCTTCTTTCTATAGCCATTGTACAACATCTTTGTCTTCATTTTCTTCTTCAAGTGACACCTTTTCTTTTACCATCCCCGTTTCTTCATGGATTGTCAAAGTATTACCCTTGGAAGGTGTAAATGATGATGATGTTCTCCCTTGAGATCTAGGAGATATGCATAAATCCATCATGGACATCAAGGAATCTATTTTGTATTCTCTTATTCTTGTTTCTTGAATAAGTGTATGGATCCATGGCCTTCCGAGAAGAATGTTGTAGGCAAGTCTAGAACTTGACATATTACATCTTTCTCCACTAGTCCCACTCTGATGGGTAAGGCAACTAATCCTTTAGAGGATCTTTCTTCTTCATCATAGGATTTGATGGTTATCTTTCTTCTTGGGTCAATTGCATGCTCAGAAAATCCCAATTTCTTTACTAGATTGTATGTACATATATTCAAACTAGTGCCTCCATCTATCAAGACACGTTTGACTCAATGTTTATGAATTAGGACTTCTAGATGTAGGGGTTGATTATGTGGATGGTTCAAGGACTTATCATCTTCCTCAGAGATAGAGAAGTAGTGTGGGAATTTATATGACCAGCCATAGTTTGGAATCTATCTACATCCAAGTCTTTAGGTACATTAGTAGTAAGAAGGGATTGGTCAAGGATCTCTTGATGGACCAAAGATATTTTCAATAGCTCCAAAATGGAAATTTGAGCAAGTGTATGCTGCAACTAGTCTACTAGATTGAACTTTGAAGGTAATGCTAGTTGTTTAGGAACTATTGTTATAGCAAGTGGATTTGATGTCAAAGCTCCTTTAAGGGTGAGCTTAGCTTGACTCCTCATCACAAAATTGGAAGATTCTATCTTGTCTTGTACTACTTTAAGAGTAATCACATTGATGGATTGTTTGCAAGGCTCCACCATCTGAATCACATTGTCATTATTAGTGTAGGTGTAATTGATTTTATTGCTTTTAAAACATTCACCTTTTTCATAATTAGGTAATGGAGTTTGAAATGCTTTGTGATCATTATTAGTGTGATGACCATCCACTTTAACCTTTCCTTATTCAATTAGGTCCCAAATGACATATCTTAGTTCCATGCAATTATTGGTTTTATGTCCTTTATTGCGATGAAAATCATAGTAATTGTTATTGTTCCACCACTTCGGTTTCACTTCTAGTTCCCATGGTTTTGAATCAGGAATTGTGATAATCTTATTCTCCAAAAGTGACTTCAAGACCACTTCCAATGTGTCTCCCAAAGGTGTAAATATTCTCTTAAAGGTCTTGATAACCAAGGCTCATTCTAACTATTGGGTTTATTAAAAGTTTTAGTAGTCATTGGTGTCACCATTGTATTCAAGTTTTTGCTAGCTTGTAGACTTGTAGAAAGATTAAAAACCTCTAGTTTTGGTCTTGTATTAGGAGAATCCACAACTCCATCATTAACCACATTCTTGTTTTTATTCCCATATTTTTACTTATCCTTATTGTTGTTAGAATAGTACTTGTTTGTTTTCCTTGTAGATAGTGATTTCTCCTTTCTTAACCAAGACTTCTTTGATCTTTATGGCACTATCTATCATCTTGTCAAAGCTTGGTGGACCTTGAAGTTGTATGGGAAAGTTCATTTCAGGCACCAAATTATTGATGAAGATGTCCATCTTCTCACTCTCAGGTATTTGTTGTGAGTATCTTTTGAATATATTTCTCCATCATTGTAGGAATGTTAAGAATGGTTCTCCACTTTTCTACTTCATATTACATAGATCCAACATGGTCACCATATGTTGTATGTTGTATGAGTATTGTTGGATGAACTTATCCACTATTTCTTTGAATGTCTTGAAACCATGGGTAGTTTAGAAAACTAGTCCATTTCTTGTCCACCCAAACTTCTTGGAAACAACCTCATCAAGTAGGTTTGTTCATGCATGAATTCCATACTCAATGTGAAAAAATCCCTCACATGGTATTGAGGATCTTAATTTCTGGTGTATTATCATATTTAGGAATTGTAACATGTTGTGGGAATGGTATCATTTTTAAACCCTTATCAAAAGGAAAAGGACAAATATTTTCCAATGAATATTACTTTGTAGTTTTTTTAATTTCTTTCTTCAAATCATGTATCTCTTCTTGCATAGAAAGTAGCTGTCATGTTAGGATAGATATAGGAGTAAGATTCTCTTTTTTCTTGAGTTGATTGACATCATAGTCTTTAGGTAACTTTATTCATGATGCTAGATTCAAAAAGTATTTCTCCTTGTTTTTGTCCTATGTTCTTTCAAGTATCTTTTAGAATATTTTTCTTTTTAAGGCTCTTTAATACTCTTGTTCAGTGGAATCTTCATCACTATCTAAATCATAGTATGCTCTTTGATTTTGTTCTTCCTCTTGGTTCACTTTTTCTTCTTGATCATTTCATTCATTATTTTATTCTTCTCAATTGAAATTGTTTCGATTGGATATATTGGTAGTATTGGGAGTCATATGTGTAGTACTAGGATTAAATGATTGATTCTTGATGTTTCTCCTTGTTCAAAATTCAATAACAGAACTTTGTTTGAAAATGGATTTCATTCAAATTGATAAGACTTATGTCTTGTATTAACTATGAAAGCTTGATTAGGTAATTTGTTTGAATGTCCTTATATGCAAATGGGTCTGAAATTTGTCCAAGTGTGTTCGTCCAAGGTTGGAGTTGTGGGTTTGAAAATGCTATAGGATCCAGCATCAAAGGGGGAAACTGCCCTGTTAGTGAGCTAGGAACCAAGTGCAAAAGGATTATGATGTTTCAAAAGCTCCAACGTCTAAGGGTTAGAATGCCCTATTTGTGAGCTAGGAATTGATTGATTTTTATTTGATTAGAACTACAAAAAATGATGAAATGTGGATAAATACCAAATGGGTAGGTTAGGTACATTCAAGAAATTGACCTTCTCAGACTTGCAAGTTTATTGATTCTTATGATAGAAGCTAACATAAGACTCAAAAGGGTACTCAAAAATCCAAAAATTAGGGTTCTAACACGTGCAAAAGTGCTCTCTATCCTGAATACAACACTCTAGATGTGACTTCTAGTAAATGTTCCCAAATATGATACAAGAAACCCCAGATGTGACCCCTAATCCAAATGTGACTCAGGGTATACCATATGCAACTCTGTAATTACCAAATGCAACCTAGAATATAGGATGAGACACAAGAAACCAAATGTGACCTTCTAATGGTCAGTTCGAGGAAAAGCTTTTCAATTTTGTAGAATTTTGTGAATTGTCTATTTGATTCCAGGGAGTTTGAGTGCTTGAAAATATCTGTGGTTTTCTCATTCATGGTTTTATCTTGCATTGCAATTCAAACAAATCAAGAAACTTTGTTTTATGACAAAAAACACACCTATTTTGCCCTATAACTTGGCATAGATTGGAAATTATTTCTCATTAGCTTAGGAAAACACTCAAAGACTCCTCAGAATATGACAGTCCAACAACATGCAATGGATGCTGGAGGCCATATTAGCTGAGTAGTAATAGTTATGAGGTCTCGATATGATGAAATTCTTGGGAAATTACTATTTGCCTTGCATAATCATTACCAACCTTTCAGGGGTAATCCAGCTGGTTTCTAACTTAGGGTTTTTAGTAAAGGCATCTTTTCATAATCATCTCCCATAGTCCTACAAGCGATGTTTAGGCCTATAGCCCTATGAGTAATCAAACTTGTGTAGTCTCGCAAGCAAGATTTAAGTAGCTCCACTCTACACAAAATCCAAGCATGTCCATGGAAATGATCAAATAGAGGTTCCAAGGACAAAACCAACAACACATTTTGATATTTTCATTTCAAGGAAGCATCTTTATTATAGTGAGGTGGAAGGGTTGGCTTCTTGGTGCAAGAGCACCCCTAAGAAGCAAGCTGGCTATCCCATTTTGGTGTGAAAGACCCTCTTTAAGGGTAGTGCAAATATATAAGGTCATGTTGACCAAGTGTGGTGAGAATGAGTCTAGTTTTAGTGGTTCTTTCTAGGGTAGAGGCTCTAAATTATCTTAATTAAGGCACTATACTTGTTGATGTCATCAAGTGGCAGGATGTTGTCTTTAATGATTTTAGGGTCCTTTGGTGCCCTAGGAGGTCTAACTGAGGTTAGATAGGTTAGATTGGGGTTAAAACACCTCAAAGGTGAAAAGATGTGAAAAGATGTAAAAATGTAATGTTGCTCGAGCAACATTTGCAACATTTCAAAAGTTGCTATGAACAAATGTAAGCCTTAAGGTTTTCAACCTTAGTAAGGTTTAGGGTTACCTAAAAGGCCTAAACACAAAAGGTGAGGATATTTAAGGTAAGAGAACCCTAATTTAGAGGGTTGGTGGTCATTTATACGACCTGGCATATTGAGACAAAGAAGTTTTATTGTGAACAGTGTTGGAGTTTTGAATACCAGTGAATCACTAAGCTTTGCATGGATTAATTTTGTGACTATAACACTCAGATTTCATTACTTAGCATGTGTTAGTGTGTTTCCCTCTTTTAGTTTTTTTCTTAGGTTATATTTCAAAGCATTTTGTAAATTCTTTTTCTTTGCACAGTTTCCTATCCTGTTTTGACAGTGATTAAAAGATGTGGACCTAGCTCCATTTCCCACAGTAGTTCTTGTATGGCCTTTTGGGGATGGATAATAGGGTCAATGTGCTGAAATTTTCCACAAATATGGGCCCTACAAATGCATGCAGTGATTTATGGGGTCTTTCCCTAGGCGAGCAGTGAATGAAGCCCGACTAGGAAGACCAAGAAATAGTGTTTAGAAATTGTAGGAGGGATGATTTCATGAGCCAAGAAGGCCATGGATGTGTTTCTCTATGATGTGTAGGTACTCAAGAACAAGGAGGAGTGCTTAAGAAGTTTACTTTCAAAGTTTTGAAGCCAAAACCAAAGACTAGTCCTAAAACCAAGCAAAAGGCCCTAAATTTGAAACAGGGTGTATGGATAGAGTTGAAGGATAAAACCAAGAAAATATTAGAAGTATAGTGGCATATGTTTGAACTACCAAAACATATTTGGGGGTTCTTTGAGAAGATTTGACTAAACTTGAGATTCCTAAGTTTAAGGAGGCCTAATTGGGGCAAAAAGGCTACAAGCCCTAAAACCTAGGAACCTAGTTAGTGATGGTTAAAAGATCAAACTTGGTAAACAAAGGTCCATGTTAGGATCCTAGATGATTTTTAATGAAATCCCTTAGCCTCCTACAAATCAAACTAATGGTTAGGGCTTGAGGAACATGGATTAGGAGTAATCCTTTTGAAGACAAGAGTGGGTAACCTGAGAAGATAGGAAGGTCCTTGGAAGAAGGAAAGAATTGGTTCTTTCCAAGTGAGAGGGGGTGGATTGAGGAATCCCTAAGAGGTCCTAAGAGAGACCTAAGGTGATTTCTAAGGAACTCAAGGAGAATTAAGGAGCTTCCCTATCAAAGTGGTATCAGAGCAAGTTCAAGATTTGGGATAAGAAGTGTTGCAGGAAGTGAATGTTGTAGCCCACAGAATCAAGTGCACCTAACAAGATGGTGACTAATGCTAAATTGGCTAAGAGGGTTGATGAGAAAGAAGAGGATAACCATTTTCTTAGAGAGAGATTGGCTTAATTGGAGAAGCTCTTGGGTGAATTCCAAGACAAGGCAGATAAGTTAAAGGATAAGATAGAGAAAAAGGAAGAACAAGAAGGCAAGGAGAAGGAGTTATATTTAGAGGAAGCAGCTCCAACCCCTGACCCTATCATACCTGAAGAACCATTCTTAAAGGCACTCAAGGCCTTAAGTGGCAAAGCTTTGGAGGGTGTACCACTTTTTAGTGGATATATGGATCCTAATCAGGTCATGGATTGGATTGATATTATAGAAAATCACTTTGAGTGTGATGGCATAACAGATGCCCAAAAGGTAAAGGTGGCTAAATCAAGGTTGAGGGGATCAACACTCACATGGTGGAAGTTTGTTTAGAATGAGAGAGAGAAAAAGGGTAAGAGTCCCATTGCTACATGGAAGGGCATGGTGACTAAGTTGAAGCAGGCCTATTTACTTAATGATTATGAGGTTTAGTTGCATAGAAGGAGACAAAACCTCAAGCAAAAGGATTTGGATGTCCAAGAATACACTGAAGAGTTCCAAAAGTTATGTCTCAAGTCAAAGATAGTGGAAGATGAAAGTATAAGATTAGCTAGGTATCAGAATGGACTCAAGTGGTCTATACAAGAAGACATGCATCTTGTTACCTTCAAGAATGTTAGACAATTCTATCAAATGGCCTTGAAAATTGAGGAAAAAGGTAAAAGGAAGCATGACTAGACCTCAAAGGGAAGAGGTAGAGGAAAAGAAAACATAGGACATAGGGGTAGATTTTCCTACATGAGCAATGAGTTTAGAGCTCAAGGAGAGTCCAAATTGACATTGATGATGAATGAAACTAGTGGAAGAGGAAGTATGAATAGAGGTAGAGGCTTCCAAGGTGGAGGAAGAGGTAGGTTTGAAGGTTCATATAGAGCCTCTCATTTTGCAACTATGAAATGTTTCCATTGTAACTAACTAGGCCATTCAACTTATAGATGCCCTGAGAAGGCTTCTAGTGCACATGGTGACAAAAGGGTAAATTATGTTGCCCAAGAAGAGAGTAGCAGTGTTAAATTTCTTGAATTTAACCTTGACTCCAAGAGTGGGGAGAATCTAATGATTAGAAGGATTCTCATTAAGGATCCTGTCAAAGAGGAAGCTAAATAGAGGAGGGCACTTTTCAGAGTGCAGTGTAAGATATTTGGCAAGGTATGCAAGATGATTATAGACTCAGGGTCTAATGACAACAACATCTCAGAGGAGGCAGTCAGAAAACTTGAATTGACCAAAATACCTCATACAAACCCTTATAGAGTTACATGGCTGAATAAGGGACAACATGTCCTTGTAAATGAACAAGCATGGGTTGATTTTTCAATAGGTAAGTATGTGGAAAAAATCTTGTGTGATATACTCCCAATGGATGCATGCCACCTACTCTTAGGTAGGCCATGGCAATTTGATAGGAAGACAATTCATGATGGAGAAAGGAATTCCTATTCTTTCAAGAAAGATGGGGTCACATATAGAATTCAGTCACTAATGGATGATGAGGGGTCTGCATCAGTAGGAACTAACATCTTATTGCAAGTGTATACAAGTGAATGTACCTTCATAGAATTAGGGTTAATCATCAATCATAAGTAAAATAAGAACTAAATACAACCAATTGAGCAAATATTTGACAAAATCAATAACTAATTGAGAATCCTATGGCTCTCTAACTAAGATGTTAATGAGTGAGCTCTCAACAAGCTCTCATTAATGATAGTCCTAGAATGAGAATGATAAAGATAAACAATGATGCTAAAGCTAACAATTATCAAGATAAAGCTAAAATTGCTCTCAAATGCTATTCTAAACTCAAATTGCAAGAGGTTTGATGCAATTCTCAGATAGGTGGTTGATAAATTATGAAGGATTTTTGCCTTCCTTTATAGATTTTCCCAATGGGAGGGGGTGTAGTTGTGTTTGATCATGGTTGAGTTGGGGTTAAGTCTTTGGTTCCACCCTTTGAAGACAAAGAAAAGTTTGTGTCCTCAAAGCTTGAGACAAGAAGACAAGATGGATGGTTAAGATTATCTCTCACTTTGAGTGATTGAGATTCAATTTGGCTTGATCCATGTGAATGCTTTCCTCAAATTTCATTGGTTGTTTGATTTTCCTCTCCTTTGTGGTTGTTGAGAGTAATTGATTTTTATTAATTGATTTATTTTAGCCATGTACCCCTTGAATGAATTGAATTTTAATTTAATCCAAGACTATACAATTAATTGAATTAATTGTATTTTGATTTGATTACACTTGATTAAAATGTTCTCAATTTTGATTAATATTGAATTAAGACTTGATTTTAATTTTGATTGGGTAATTACACATTGTGATTCAATTGATTTAATAATGTCCTTGATTTCCTTTGATTTCACTTGATTTTCTTTGAATTATCCTTAAATTTTCTTTGTTCATTTTTAGGTGATTACAAATGCCCCTCTTTGAGTTGACGTGTGAAGCATGTCGATTCAAAGAATACTCTGATCTTGCTAATAGTATGTCTTGATTCAATGATGGTCGATCTTTGATGTTCATTTGATGTCTTTTGATGGTCGATTCTCTAATTTTTCAATATAAGGTTGATGCTGATATGATTGAAACTCTCCTGATTGATATGGTTATGATGATCATTCTGATATGATGGTCATTCTGATGATGGTCCTTGATATGATGTTCGATTTGATGATTGATCCTGATATGATGCCCCTTTCGTTTGATTACAAAAAATTTCCTGATAACAACTTTCAATTTGATTTGATGATCGGTCTCTGATTTCCATTGGTGATACTGATGATATTGATGGTATGCCCCCTTAGAAATGAAACATATTGTTGTTTTCAATGGATAGGTTTAAATGATTGATTGATATGTTTTCATTTCTGAAAAACACTTTATGATATGCCACTCTTCTCAATTTTCCCCGGTAAATGTAATAGATTCATATAGGTTAAAGTCATTCCTTACCTCAAAATTAGGTCAAAATTAGCTTAAATAGGTTGAATAACCTAAAATTACTATTCATTTTCACTTTTGACTTCTATGATTTTCCTTTGGTTCTGCTTGGATTTTTGAGATGGTTGTGCCTATTCGAGAGCATCGATTCGAGTGTTGTCAGAGATATGTGAGACCACTTGACTATGGACCTCCGGTAAGTACTTTCCAACCCTCGGTATTGCATTTATTTCTCATTAATTAGCATTTATTGCAATTTCCATTTTCATCACTGCTTTGAAATATTTAATTCATGCCTATGCAAATTTCAATGTAGCCTAACACTGTTAAGTGTTGCATCCATGGTTTTTAATGTCACTTACGAGCATTTAAATGTCGCTTATCAACTTTCCATTGTCACCTGCAGTTAAATAGTTCATGCGTAGCCTTAGGTTTTAAAAACTAGATTCTTGAAGTTTTTACGCCTGTAAAACCCTAGCAATTCAATGTTGCCTAGGAAGATTTGTCTGTTTCGTAAGTCAATTCAGTGTCACCTTTGAAAACTTTGTCACTTGTGACAAAAGTAATGTCGCTTGAAAAAAATTATGTGTTGCTTAAGGAAATGTCACCTACGATGAATAAAATCACGCCTGTAGCATTTTTCTCAGAATTTTCACTTGTACTTGATAGTTTCTATTTCAATTTTTCTAAAATATTTAGTACGTCAAGATGATTGATTAGAATAATATGATTAGGTCAGTTATGTTTGATCTAAACAATTGATTAGGATATCAGTATAGTAATACCAATGAAGTTGATTTGTCAATCTGTTATGATAGGATGATGGTCTAATATTTTACTCTCAAGATCTAGAGATATAAAACAAAGATTTTCCTTCCTCACGATATAGAGTTAGGAGTTTTGATGTGCTCACGATGAGCAAATGGATTTTAACATAACTTGATTGACTTTAGATGTTCCTTGGTATAATATACTGATATGATTCTTTTGTTCTTTGCCAAATAGGCTGACTTCCCTATGTTATATATCCGATCAGTTCCATCATGGGTTATTGACCTTGGACAGACATTGACTGCGGCTGAGTACCGTGTTATAGAGCTTTGTGGTCTGAGCTTCCTTCTCAATCTTCCTTAGTTTCAGCTGAACCATGGGATATTGATAGTTGTGGTGGAGCATTGGCACTTTGACCATAATACTTTCCATCTTCCTCATGGTGAGATGATGATCACGCCCGAGGACGTGTATCATTTGCTACAGATCCCCTGTCAAGGAGACGTTGTTTATTATGATTATGTGTATGATTCTATTATCTGCCGATGAGTATTTAGGGACAATCTGATTGATGATGATACGATCACATGGCCACAGTTTTCTTCTTTCCCTACATTGCTTGCAGTTCTTGGTGCATTGATTGGTGGTCTACTCCTTCCTGACCGATGAGGTCATGGTTTTTCTGTCAGATGGGGTAGGATTCTAGAGGATTTACTAGCACAACCTTGATGTTTTGATTGGGGTTCTTGCGTACTAGCTTAGTTATATCAAGATCTTCATGAGGTGGTGTACAAAGAGAGTTACCAGTGCTATTATTCTCTAGTTATGGATTTGGGAGCATCTTCCGATTACCAAGCCTATTTCTAATAGGAGACGACCGCGTGGATATCCTTATGCCTTTCTATATACTGGTATGGTGATTCAACATCACTTAGGTCATATGGATTATTGGAGACATTAGATAGATGATCTTGATTAGGTTACATGGCGTCCTTACCTTGATTGTGATCTTTGGCAGGAGGATGACGATGAGTTACCATATATGTTTAGTCCTCGTTGGATGATTGGCTGATCTGATACTATCATTGAGAGGTTTTTCTTTGGTCGAGTTTCCAGACAGTATGGTAGGATACAGGATATGCCTCTGGGAAATGCCTTATATGCACGAGTTTAGGTTGAGAGATCTTTATGGGGCCCTTGTATTGATTACCATTTTTCCTTGGCTTAGATTGCTGCTATGCCTTTTTGTAGATGGGAGATGTTGACAAGTATGTCAGATGCAGGGATGTCCCATAAGTATTAAGACTGGTGGTCTTGAAATAGGTTTATTCATTTCACAGATCCAACGAGCTTATCCCATATCGATGTGATGGTAGTGGTGGTGATGATGGGCATGGTGGTGGTAGACATTGGAGGTAATGAGGACGTAGAGATCCTCCAGTTGTTGCAGGTAGAGGATAGGTGAGGGATGGACATGGTCGAGATAGAGCCAGAGGTAGGCAGGCTAATGTAGTCCAGGTAGTTCATCCCAGAGCTATAGTGAGACATGATAGAGTTCATTGACAACAGCGAGTTCAGAGACAGGCTCATGTTGAGCCTGCTAGATAGGTTCCTGGGGGTTTAGATCCTTTAGTGTAGTTGTAGAGAGTTTCCCTGGCACAATAGGATGATGATGCTCAATAGGTTCAGGGTCAGTAGGTTCTAGCACAACAGATTCCACAGCCAGCTCATCAGCCACAGGATCATGGACAGGATCCATAGGATGCTCCCACTATTGGTGTTTTAGCCTGAGATATGCAGTCTATGAGGACAAAGATATCTACTGTTGTGGGGCATTTAGATTAGGTTGTTGCCTTGATGCAGCAATTTATCTCAGCCATGATTGTTCAGAGACTGAGTGGAGTGAGCACCTCTTAGGCTCCTCCTCCATAGGATGATAGAGATCCAGGTGGTTCTAGTGCTACAGGATCGTGATTGATTGATGCCAAATTCATTTATCATTGATATCCTCTATTGCACATTTCATATGTTTTGATTGGACCCTTTGATGTACCACTTTCATGATATTGTACCTGGATATACTTTGATGTACTGGATCCTTTGAGAAACATTATTTTGATGATATATGATGATCTATTCCTTTGTCTCTATTTGATGAGTTGATTTATGAGATTATCTTTATATGCAGCTATATGATGTTTTATGATGCATTTACCTTTATGTGATGGATGCAAAGTATCTTATTTTTATGATATAGATAGATGGATGCATTGATGCACGGATATTATGAGATGTTTTCTATTTTTCAATGTATGGATGCAAATTATTTTATGATCATATGAATATGGATGATCCTATGTTTTTCCAAATGTATGCAATTCTATCTATAACTACATGTATGCAAATGATGTATGAGTTATGATTCTTTTTCTTTCTTTCTTTTCTGTCTATTTATGTATAATGACTAATGATTAATGATATCCATGTATGCAAAAGATAATCTCATTTTCGTTGTTTTGAATCTAGAATCATGATGTTGAATTGAATCCTCCCATTTCATTTTTCCCCTTGTAGTTTAAGCTAAGAAAAGCAAAACAAATATATACAATGCACTTAATCTAACATGTATGCAGCTAACTATCATTATTCAAGATTTAGAGCTTATAATCATCATTGAGCATTTTTGGGATCCTGTTTTGAGTACAATCATCACTAGTTCAACTATGATGATATGAATACTTTTTCCCTTTTCTCTGCTTTCCCATTGGTCTCTTCGGTATGACTATCACTGATTGAAGCCAATTATGAGAGTGTGAATACCAATTTTGTCAAATTCTATGTTGCAAGTGGATGTTGGTATTATGATATTGAAGATCAAAATAGCCAAGGTATCCATTTGTGTAAACAAGCAGAAATCTTTGTTTTATCCTATGTACAAGTCCTTGATGATTCTTTGATGATCACGTCCTTATACAAATAATACATGATTTAAAACTTTGATTTTAAGACAGTCATTCGGAAATCAAGAAAATATCATTCTTTCATCATAGCTTGTCTAGTCTAAAACTTTCATCGATTTGCTAGAAAGAAATGATTTCATCAATTGAGTCAACACTTGGAAAAAAATTTGGCCATGTTTTTCAAATCCATAGTTCAAGTGTAGTTCCATCCATTTCAATTTTTTAATCCTGATAAAGGGTAAGGTCATTTAAGCTCTTGGATAAAATTTTCATTTTAGGCTCAAATTGGATTTGGATGTAGATTTGATTAAGTATTCCTCTTTCGAGTGTGATGAATTGATTCTCTAATTGAATAAAGCTTGTTGATGAGTCCTTGCTCCTTGAGAGTAGATTGCCCCTAGTTTGATATTTGATTTCATTTATGGGACTTAGGACAATTTTCGATTAGGTGACCAAAATCTTAAGGTACTTGCAAATGCAACTGTGGGGTTTTATTATGCAATATATACAAATGCTGGCGAATGCAATATTAACAAGGTGACCTTCTAAGTATGCAATCAACTTGTACTTTCAATGGTGCCTATTTACTAGGTTTTCACTGATTGAATGGATCAAGCTCTTTTTTTTCTATTTTTAAAGCTTTTCTCTTTTTTTGCTACCAAGGTGCCTATTTGCTAGGTTTTCACCAAGGCATTTTTCTTCTTTTTGGATTTTTTTGTATTTTTTTTTAAATTTTTTTTTTCATATTATCAAGATGCCTATTTGCTAGGTTGTCACCAAGATAACATCTTTTTGAGGATCATATTTGAATGTTTTTCCTTTCTTCATGCTTAATTTTCCACTATTTTTTATCTTTTATGCTTTTCAAATGTTTTTGATATTTTCAAGATCTCTTTTGAATTATGTACAATAAATATGATGCTCTCCATCTGATACTCTTTATACTCTTTCATCTACCTTAGGTATAGAGCCTTTTGAGATGTATGCTATTTATGGGTTCTTGGAGCTCTTCACCATCACAATCTGATAACTTGTATGTGCCAGTCCCAAAATCTTCAACAATGAGAAATGGTCCTAACCAGTTTTCTTCCCACTTTCCTTTTTTCTCTCTTTCTGCTTGGTTCTTTGGATTTTCACGCAACACTAGGTCACTTATTTGGAATGTCCTTGGCTTGATCTGTTTATTGTAATATCTTGACATTCTATTCTGGTATACCTTTAAGTGATCAAAGGCTTTCTATTTTTCATCTAAGAGTTCTAGTTCTTGCAGTCTAGCAACTCTTAGTCTTCCTCATTTATCAATCCATGCATAGATATCCTTAAGGATGTAAGTTCTACCTCCAAAGGAAAAACTACTTCTATTCCAAACACTAAGGAGAAAGGTGTAGCCCCTATTGGTGTCCTTATGCTTGTCCTATAAGCCCACAAGGTCAGGTTTATCTTGATATGCCAATCTCTACCAGAATTATCCACCATTCTCTTCAAGATTTTCAATATGTTTTTATTTGTTGCTTTGGCTTGTCCATTACCTTGAGGGTAATAGATTGAAGATGAATGGTGTATCATGTGAAATTTGGTGCACAATTCTGTTGTCTTTGTTCTCGAAATGCCTTGCATTATCCATTATGATGGCATGAGGTACACCATATCTATAAATTATATGATTTAGGATAAACAAGAATATCTGTTTGCCTGTTGAAGTTGATAGGGGTACAACTTCCACCCACTTAGTAAAGTATTTCATGGCCGTTATGATGAATTTATGCCCATTCGAAGATGGTGGATGAATCATTCCTATTAGATCTAGACCCCACTGATAGAATGGCCAAGGTGTGGTCATTGGATGAAGTTATTGCGCCGGTGCATGTATCAAATTTATGTGGAATTGACACTTCTTACAAGTTTTTGCAAAATTACAAGAATCTTTTTCCATGGTAGGCCAAAAATATCCTATCCTAAGAAGTTTCTTAGTTAAACATAATCCATTTGAGTGTGATCCACAAATTCCTTCGTGAATTTCTCGTAAGGCTAATTTTGATTCTTCCTCTTCTAAACACCTAAGGAGCATTCTGTCAAGACTTTTCCAATACAATGTTTCAGCAATTATAGTATATTTGGTGGCTTGTCTAATGAAGCTTTTCTTTTGGTTTCTGGTTTGATTGATAGGAAGGGTTTGGTCTTTCAAATATTTGTAAATGGGTCCATACCAAGGTGAGTTAGTTTTAGTAAGTAGGCAAATGGTATAAGGATGGGTTGGGTCATACACGGGTTGAATTGCTTCTTCTACCAAGAACTCATATCTATCACTCTGATCAGGCATCTGCAAAAGTGATGCTAAGGTTGCCATGGCATCTACTACCTTGTTCTTTTCTCTTGACACTTGTTCAAATGTGATGATTATGAAATACTTCTTGAGATTATCCACCATGGTTTTGTAAGGTACCAATTTGTCATCTTTAGTCTAATATTCTTCATTAACTTGATTTATGACTAATTGTGAATCTCCATATACCTTTAATTCTGTCACTTTCCACTCTAATGCCAACTTGATTCCAATAACCAAGGCTTCATATTATGCTATATTGTTTGTACATGGAAATAGCAATTTGTATGATTTAGGGATAGTGGAGCCTTGAGGCATGATCAAAATTATGCCTGTTGCTGACGCATGGTGAGTGTAGGAACCATCAAAATAGAGCTGCCATGTTTTTGCCTCAACATTCAAAATTTTTGCATCTGGGAATTCAACTTGTATAGGATGATCATCATTAAGTGGTGCCTTTGCTAATTGATCTTTAATAACTTGTCCTTTGATTGATTTTCTGTCAACATATTCTATATCAAATTCACTTAGGATCATCACCCACTTTTCTAATCTTCCATTTAATGCTATTTTTCTTAATAGATACTTCAAAGGGTCAATTTTAGCAATGAGCCTTATCTTGTGGGCTAGCATATAATGGCGTAATTTTTGGGAAGGAAAAACTACAGCCAAGCATGCCCTTTCCATGAAGGTATAGTTCAGCTCATATTTGACTAAGGTTCTACTAATGTAGTAAATTACTTTCTCTTTCCCATTCTCGTCTTCCTGTGCTAGAAGTGCCCCCAATGAATTCTCTCTTACTAAAATGTACAAGATTAAGGGCTTGCCTATGATAGGTGGCATCAATATTGGTGGATTCATGAGGTATTTCTTTAGTAGATTGAAAGCCTCTTCACATTTTTCATCCCACTTGAAGATTGTATCTTTATGCAAGAGTTGGGTGAAATTATGGCATTTTTCTGCCAATTGAGATATGAATCTCCTAATGGATTATATCCTTCCTTGTAAAGATCTCATCTGACTAATGGTTTTAGGTGCTTCCATTTCCATTATGGCTTTCACTTTAGCGGGATCAACCTCTATCCCTTTGGCAGATACAATGTAACCTAGATGTTTACCAGATTAAACTCCAAAAGCACACTTCTTTGGGTTAAGCCTTACTTTGAACTCCTCTAATCTTTCAAAAAAATTCACCAAAATAGGTAGATGTTCTTTTCTTGAATGTGACTTAGCTAGTATGTCATCCACATAATCTTCCATGAACTTATGCATCATATCATGGAATATTGTAGTCATTGCTCTTTGATAGGTTGCTCTTGCATTTTTCAAGCCAAAAGGCATGACATTCCAACAAAATGTACCCCATGCACATGTAAAAGTAGTTTTATCTCGATCTTCGAGTGCTATCTTGATCTGATTATAGCCACTAAATCAATCCATGAGTGAAAACATGGAGTGTCCCGCTGTTAGGTCTACAATAGCATCAATGCTTGGTAATGGAAAATCATCCTTAGGACATGCCAAGTTTAAGTCCCTAAAATCTATGCAAATTCTGATTGACTTATCCGCTTTTGATATCAGCACTATGTTGGAGATCCATTGTGCATAATCAATGACTCTTATAAACCCCACCTTTAATAGCTTCTCTAGTTTCGCTTCGACAAGTAAGGCTATATGAGGGTGCATTTTCCTTAGTTTTTGCTTGACCGGTTTAGCTCCTTCCTTTATATTGAGGTGATGCATTATCAAATCTGGGTCTAACCCCAACATATCATCATAAGACCATGCAAATTTAACTTTCTTTTCCTTAAAAAACTTAATGAACTCTGTTCTTTCTTCGCTGTATAGGGATGATGCTAAGTGAATGAACTTTGGCTCTATTTCTGTTCCAATGTTTATCTTTTCTGTTGGCTCGATTAGAATTGGAGACCTTTCTTCATAGTGATCTAGTAGAACATCCAAACTCCCTTCTATAGGTGCCTTAGTTGGGTTTTCACCTTTAGAAACATCCTTTATTTCTTTTTTCTTTTTCTTTTGGATCCAATGTTGCCACAAAGTGGTTTTCAACACTCGATTCTTTTCCTTTTCTATTTTTTTTTATTTTTTTCATTTTTTCTTGGATTAAGAGTTTGGATGCTCCCTTTGATCATTTCTTCTTGATAGTCCTTGGTAAAAGAAGGTTCAACCATGTGAAGGTATTGGGATAGCGTGTTATCATTCAAGAAAGTTGGCAAAGTATCAAGTTCAATAGTATCTCATTCAATTAGATCCGATCGAATGAGAGTTAAAGGTTCAACACTTGGATTTGTCTCAATTGGGCTTAAAGTGTATATCTCATTATTGGAAGGTTCATACATTGTATCTTGAAGATCTCAGACATGGGCTTCCTCTAAATGCTCTAAAAAAGAAGGATCAAAATCCTCCTCACTAGACTCCACTATGGTTTTTGTTGGATAAAACTCGTGGGGATTAAACCTAGCATTCAATTCTTCCATATTAGGTCTCCATGAAGGAACATATGGCTCACCTACCCATTGATTTATTTCAATTTCTATGCTTGGTACATCATTTGGACTCTCTTGACTAGAACTAGATGCTTGATTTAGGGTTGATTCCACCATTAGTCCTTTATTTTTGGTAGAAGCATAAGTATGAATGACATCAATACCCTTGTCTTGGCATGACTCATTTGATAAGGTCTCCCATTCCCATTCATTAGAATCCTCATCACTATGAGATTCTAATTGTATTATTTGATCATATACTTTGGGATAGTGTTTTTGTGTATATCCTTCTTCAAGATATCCTAAACCTATTTTCTACTTGGAATCTCACCATGTGGATTCTAGGGGTTCAATTAGCCCTTCATTTCTTCTACCTAAAGGTCCTTGACCTTTGTACCCCATATTTTGCATGATTGCAAAACCTTTACCATATTGATGAGTAGGGATGGTTATATTTTGAATGTGCTTGATGTGAGCACTTGATTCTTCATCCTTGTATAACCAATTTAGAATTTAATTATCCTCTTCATTCATGGTGGATGATGTACTTTCCCTTACAAAGTTTTTATTATATTTATGTGGTAAACTTGGAGGTTTTCCAAAGGACTTTGGTGATAAGGGTAAGTCCATCATAGATAAGGAGTATTCGCCTACTCCTTGCTTGATTTTGCATTGCTTATCAAAGTTTTTCATCATTTTATCCATCTTTTGATAATGGGCTTCTTTAAGATATCTTGAAATAGCTTTGGTAGATTCTTCTTTTTCTTCTTCGCTAATATTATTCTCATTAACCTTCTCTTTTCCTTTAGTCGATGTAGTTTGGTTAATGAGTTTTGGAGTTTCTTTAACAACAATTTCTTCTTCCATGTTTTCTTTTCCTTTCAGCAAAGGGATGTCTTTAGAACTTTATCCTTGTTCCATTTGCTTGGGTATAGACCCTTCAACATTGTGTGGAACCAATGAGTCATTTATAGGTTTGACATTATTACAATATTGGAAGGGATTGAGGTCTCCACTTACCATTATTTCTTGCCCTTGATATGGGAATTTTAGGCATTGATGGTAGGTTGAAGGAACAACCTGCATTTCATGGATCCATGGCCTTCCTAACAAAATATTAGAAGTCAATTTTAGATCCAATACTCAGCATATGGTCTCTTTTTGCATAGGACCAACTCTTATGGGCAAGACTATGACTCCTCTAGATGCTCTTTCTTCATCATCGTAGGCTTTGATTGTTATCTTTTTCTTTGGGTCAATAGCCTCCTCAGAAAATCCTAAGGCTTTTACCAAGCTAAGGGTACAAATATTTAGGCCAGCACCTCCATCTATAAGGACTCTTTTCACCCTATGCTCCTGGATCAAAACCTCTATGTGTAAGGGCAGATTTTGGGGATGATTGAGAGACATATCATCTTGTTCAGAGAATGATAGGCAATGAGGTGCAATTAAATGCCCCACCATGTTTTGGAACTTGTTTACCTCCAAATTTAGAGGCACATTTGTTTCCAAAAAGGCTTTTTCCAATATATCTTTATGGATTGGTGATAGTTTGAGAAGCTCAAGAATAGAGATTTGAGTAGGAGTTATTTGCAATTGGTCAACCAAGTTGTATTGTTTTGATGATGATGTGGAAGCTTGGTTTGACACCATGATTTTTGGAGTATTATTAGGTATAAAAATTTTCGATGCTTTCCCCCTAGTAACCAAATTTGTTGATGCTTCTCTTGATTTGTCTTTTATTATAACAACATTTATGCTTTGATCTTCTTCACTTATAGTATTTATTGTGTTATCATAAGTGTGGGCAAAATTCACTTTATCATTACCCTTTTTGTGGTTTTGATTTGTATTGGATGACTCCCCCTTTTCATGATTCAAAAAGGGGTTCTTATAGGCCATGTGATCCCCATTGTTTTGAGGTCCTTCAATTTGGATGATGTCATTATTAATCAAATCTTGCACTAAGTACTTCAATTTCATGCACTTGTTGGTTGGATGACCTCTTTTTCAGTGGTATTCACAATGATGAGATGCATTCCACCAATGAGGTTTGACTTCGGGTTCATAATTTGATATGTTGGGTAACTTGATGACTTGAATAGCCAACAAAGTTCTTAGTACATTCTCCAAAGGATCTCCCAAGGGAGTGAATTTCATTTTATTATAGCTAGAGCTTGATTTTGACTTATCCCAAGTCTTATTGTTGGAATTGTTGGAATTGTTGTTGTTATAATTATTGGGATTATATGGAGCTTTATTTTCTTGGTTAACATTGTTTGAAGAATTCGCTCCATAGGGTAGAATAAAAGGGGTAGACTTCAAGTTGTGTGACTCCACAACCCCATCATTCACAAGATTTTTATTGTTACTTTTGTTCCATGATTTTGATTTATCATGATGATTGTTAGACCCTTGATTAAAATATTTAGGAACATAATTATTGTTATTGCTACTGTTATTGTTGTTGTTGGATTTATTGTCTTTAAATAATTTAATCTCATCTCTTTTGACCAAAACATCTTCAATCTTAACTTCATTTTCAATAAGTTTTTCAAATGTTGGAGGACATTGAAGTTGTAATCAATAGTTCATTTCAGTGGTCAAGTTATTGGTGAAGATCTCCATCTTCTCTTTTTCTGGGATACTTCGTGGGTACCTTGCAAAAATAGTCCTCCACCTTTGTAGGAATCCTAAAAAGGACTCTCCATCTTTTTGTTTGGTATCACATAGCTTGAGCATAGTGATCTCATGCTCAATGTTGTAGGAGTAATGGGTTATGAACTTGGAGGCTAACTCCTCAAAAGACTTTATTCTGGGAGTTAGTTTTGAAAACCACTCCATTGCTGGCCCTCCTAAGCTTCTAGGAAAGAGTCTCATTAGATAAGTGTCATTGTGCATGAACTCTATGCTTAGGGTGCAAAATTACCTTAAATGGTCTTGTGGGTCCATTTTACCCATGTATTTATCATATTTGGGAAAGATAGTATTAAATGGAAAAGATACCATTGCTAAGCTTTTGTCGAAAGGAAAAGGACACAAAGCTTCTATGGAAAAGGCCTTAGGTTCAGCTGCCTTCTTCATAGTATCTATTTGTTCCTGAAAGGCCTTAATCTACCTAGTCATGATGTTCATGGGATCATCTTGGTGTTGGTCTTTCCTAAGTTGGTTAATATCAAAGTCGTGGGGCAACTTTACCCCCTTTTGTGCTAGGCTTAGAAAGAAATTCTCCCTATCCTTGTCTATTAATTTTTCCATAACCTCTAGGAAATCATTATCTTGGGCAGCTTTCTCAACCCTTTCCTCAAGTGTCTCCTTAGGATCATAGTTGGCATGGTTGATATTGTGATGGGTTGAATTCATATCACCCATTTTTTCAAGTCTTGGTTCAAATAGGTTCGTAAAAATTTCCTCTTGATTAGGATCTTTGAACTTACTTTGGTACTCCACTTCTTGCCTTGGGTTTGCAAAGATAGTGCTATCACTTGGTAATGATCCCCTATATGTTTGTGACCGCGTGGAAACTGGCATCCAACAAGGGTTCATTTTTGGAATTTATCCTTGATATGAGAGTTATTGATTTTATTATTGAGGAGATTTAAAAAATATAAGATTCTTTTCAATGGATATCTCTCACTTGCTTATGTATTTCAAACACAACAACCACACATTCACTTGTTTCTTTTACCCACTTAAACAAAAAATGTTTGATTTGTAGAACGTTATCACGGGTTTTTCACAAGAAAACACTTCAAGAACCTACCTATCACAAGATTTGGTTCGTAAACATGGCTCTAGAAGGTGGTCTTTGCTACTTTATCAAGGTTTTAGTATACATTCCATTCAAATAGACTTCAATCTATCATCCTCCAAGGAGGCTTCCCACATGCACCGAAGCACGATTTTGTGCAATTCGTGAGGACTACTAGAGGAAGGTTGAAAAATTAAAGCCTGTTTGTCATGTACCCCATTAAGGATACATGCGTTTCATTTTAGAGTGGGTTGGATTCCTGTGGCAAAAGCGAGTGTATCCCACTTTGGGCTGTCCCTCTCACTGGCCTCGTTAAGGAAAACTTGCGAGGTGAGCCCACTATTTCTCTAGCATATATATGAAAAACAAGAAATGAACTCAGGCCAACAAGTTTGGGAGTTTGGTTCACTCAAAGAGTGAAGAGCATATCCCTATTGTCTTTCTTTGTTCCACACACTTAAACACACATTTGTTCTTTCCCAATCTCTTGACAAGGAGATTCTTATAATTGAAGTGTGAAATTCATTTCCTATTTTACCTCAAGCTTATGTCAAAAGAATGCCACAATTTAATCAAATGCAAGCTTGACTAGGAGAATACCTTTTCCTTATAGCTAGCATAAAGCTAGGGGCATTTTTGAGAGAATTTTTGTCATTTTTCACTCACCTTGGCAATAGCTCCTTCCAATGCGCTTATACTCTAGCAAGTTAGTCAACACTAATAATCAAAGTGAGGGGAAACAAAAATTGAAATTGACAACACAAAGATTTAATGAAATGAATTTTGAGCACTCTAATTGCAAATTTTCAAATAAAAATTTGAACTAAGGGCTAAAGATCCAATTTAAAGAAACAAATTTATTTTTGTATCTTCAATCACAGCAAGGTATTTCTGATATACCTGATTGTCTTCATCTTGTGTTGACTGAAGAACAGCTTTGATGTGTGCTTTGTTCTCCCTTTTGATTTTCTTAGCTAGTGCTTTCCCTTCTTTGTTAAACCTAGTTTCTGGCTTCTGCACCTTCTGATGTTTGCTCATTTACTGTCAAAATGTACAAATAGAAAAATTAGATGATAGAATTAATCAATCTGCAAACAAATTTTGACAGAAAACTGAAAGTGACATTGTCCAGCTAATAAGCGATATTGAACTGTTTATAAGCGTAAGTTAACTATTTGCAAGCGACATTGACAAATGTACCAGGCAACACAAAAACTTTGATAGGTGTAACAAATTTACTGATAAGTGCAAACGGTATCTTCAAAAGCATGAACTAATTAATTTAAAGTGACACTTTAAAAATAACAAGCGTAAGAGAATGATACTAGGCATGACTTTTTATCCAAAATGCTTCACAAAGGTTGATCACAGACGACAATGAATTATTGGTAGGTGACACTTCTTCACTCATAGGTGTGACTTCTTTATGCAAGGGCAATACAACTTTATCACGTAGGCATGATTTCTTCAATCAAAGGTGACAACAAAAAATGTAAGATAGAATAGAATGGATTAACCAGGTGTGAACGTTCAACAAATAAGTGGTGATACAAAGCTGGTAGGCATCATCCAAATGATCACATGCATGAATGAATTAGCCGTAGGCATGATTTAACCTGTTTCCTGCAAAATTTTCATGGAAAATAGTAGATACAAGCATACAAAAGATGATTTAAATGATAAAAATGATAACATGAGGCTTACTGCCCCATGGTGGGTGCCATTTTGTATACAAGTGAATGTACCTTCATAGAATTAGGGTTAATCATCAATCATAAGTAAAAAAAGAACTAAATAAAACCACAATTGAGCAAATATTTGACAAAATCAATGACTAATTGAGCATCTTATGGCTCTCTAACTAAGAAGTTAATGAGTGAGCTCTCAGCAAGCTCTCATTAATGACACTGCTAGAATGAGAATGATAAAGATAAACAATGATGCTAAAGCTAACAATTATCAAGATAAAGCTAAAATTTCTCTCAAATGTTATTCTAAACTCAAATTGCAAGAGGTTTGATGCAATTCTCAAATAGGTGGTTGATGAATTATGAAGGATTTTTGGCCTTCCTTTTATAGATTTTCCCAATGGGAGGGGGTGTAGTTGTGTTTGATCATGGTTGAATTGGGGTTAAGTCTTTGGTTCCACCCTTTGAAGACAAAGCAAAGTTTGTGTCCTCAAAGTTTGAGACAAGAAGACAAGATGGATGGTTAAGATTCTCTCTCACTTTGAGTGTGAGATTCAATTTGGCTTGATCCATGTGAATGCCTTTCCTCAAATTTCATTGGTTGTTTGATTTTCCTCTCCTTTGTGGTTGTTGAGAGTAATTGATTTTTATTAATTGATTTATTTTAGCCATGTACCCCTTGAATGGGTTGAATTTTAATTTAATCCAAGACTATACAATTAATTGCATTAATTGTATTTTGATTTGATTGCACTTGATTAAAATGTTCTCAATTTTGATTAATATTGAATTAAGACTTGATTTTAATTTTGATTGGGTAATTACACATTGTGATTCAATTGATTTAATAATGTCCTTGATTTTCTTTGATTTCACTTGATTTGCTTTGAATTATCCTTAAATTGTCTTTGTCCATTTTTAAATGATTATAGCAAGGAGGTAAGGAGTACATCCAAGATGTGAAGAAAGGAGAAGTGACACACTACGTTATCATAGTTAAGCCTAGTGATGGGAAGAAAGTGGAACAAGCACCGTTACCTAATGAAGTGCAAAAGTTATTGAAGGAGTTTAAGGACATAGTTAGTGATGGATCGCCTGCAATGTTGCCACCTCCTAGAGCCATAAGTCATCAAATTAAATTCATACCAGGAGCATCTCTTCCAAATAAAGCAGCATACAAGATGACTCCTGACCAAAAAAAGGAGATAGCTAGACAAGTGCAAGAGCTTTTGGACTACGGACTAATTAGGAAAAGAATTAGCCCATGTGTAGTGCCAGTATTCCTAGCATCAAAGAAGGGAGGTAAATGGAGGCTTTGTACAGACTCAAGAGTAATCAATAGGATCACTATAAGGTATAGATTTCCCATTCCTAGGATTGAAGATCTTATGGATTGTTTGGGAGGAGCAAGGTACTACACCAAGTTGGATTTGAAGAGTGGGTACCATCAAATAAGTATTATGGAGGGGGATGAGTGGAAGACTACATTCAAGACCACCAAAGGGCTCTATGAATGGTTGGTCATGCCCTTTGGTCTTAGCAATGCTCCAAGCACCTTCATGAGGTTGATGTATGAGGTGTTGAAAGACTACATTGGAAGATTTGTAGTAGTGTACCTAGATGATATCCTAATTTTTAGCAAGACTAAAGAAGAACACCTCCAAAATTTGTAGATTGTGATGAAGAGACTCCATGAGGAGAAGTTATCCATTAACTTGGAAAAGTGTGAATTTATGAAACAAAAGTTGATCTATCTTGGCTTTGTGGTGTCCCGAGGAACCTTCAAGATGGATCTTAGAAAGGTGGAAGCAATACTCAATTGGCCTACTCCTACAAGAAGCACTGAGGTAAGGAGTTTTCATGGACTTTCCCAATTTTATAGGAAGTTCATTAATGGGTTTAGTGAGATATGCGCACAATTCTTAGATGCAATAAAAGGTGGAGTAAAAACTAAATTCAAGAAGAATCCAGAGGCTGGAAAACATTTTGAGTTGTCGAAGAAGAGAGTGGCTATACAACCTATATTATTTTTTCCAAACTTTGATAAGTTATTCACCTTAGAATGTGATGCAAGTGGCATAACAATTGGAGCAGTGTTGAACCAAGAGAATAGACAAGTAGCATTCTATAGTGAGAAGTTGAATGAGGCTAAGAAGAGATACTCTTCTTATGACCTAGAATTATATGCATTGGTACAATCTTTGAGGAAATGGAGGCACTATTTGCTGCCTAAAGAATTTGTGGTATATACTGATAAAAAGGCTTTGAGTTTTATCAATTCCCAAGAGAAGTTGAGCAATAGACATATCAAGTGGATGGAATACTTACAATCCTATACCTTCACTATAAAACATAAGGGATAGTTGAACAAGGTGGATGATGCCTTGAGTAGGAGACTTTTGATAGTTCAAGAGGTACAACTGCAAAGAATAGGCATAGAGAGCTTTAAAGAGCTTTATGAAGGGGATGAGGACTTCTTAGAAGCATACAAGGTGTGTAAGGAGTTCAAGAACCATTTCCATAGTTAATTTGCAAACTATACAATTTAGAATGATCTCTTGTTTAGAGGAGGACAATTATGTGTTCCTAAGGGATCTATGAGGGATAATGTGATACAAGAGAAGCACAATGGGAGCTTGAGTGGGAACTTTGGCCTAAACAAAACATTAGAACTAGTCCAAAGGTTCTATTATTGGCCTAGGATGCAGAAGGACATCAGGAAGTATGTGGAGTAATGTTTGGTTTTCCAAAAAGCCAAAGGTACCTCATCAAATATAGGTTTGTATCAACCTTTTCCCATTCCTAATAGGCCTTTGGAATGCATCAACATGGACTTTATAGTTGGTTTTCCTAGGACCA
This sequence comes from Chamaecyparis obtusa, assembly GCA_027943335.1. Classification (NCBI taxonomy): domain Eukaryota; kingdom Viridiplantae; phylum Streptophyta; class Pinopsida; order Cupressales; family Cupressaceae; genus Chamaecyparis; species Chamaecyparis obtusa. The sequence continues at coordinate 1,890,704 of BSBK01002642.1, forward strand.
AGACTGGTTTAGATAGCATATCTGTGGTTGTGGATAGGTTTAGCAAGGTGAGCCACTTCATTTCTTGCAAAACCAATCATGATGCCATTCATATTGCACATTTGTTCTTTAAAGAGGTGGTACATATTCATGGCTTACCCCAAAGCATAGTATCTAATAGAGATGTGAAATTTATGGGCCATTTTTGGAAGACCCTGTGGAAAATGTTAGGCACTAATCTTTCATTTGGATCAGCCTACCATCTCCAAACTAATGGTTAGACTGAGGCCATTAACAGAGTGCTAGGTAATCTCCTTAGGTGTTTGACAAAGGAGTAAGGAGTGATGTGGGATCAACTGTTACCATAGGTAGAGTATGCATGCAATGACACTGTTCATAGGACAAAGGGGAAGAGCCCCTTTGAAATAGTTTATGGGCTACATTCTAGAGGTGTGTGTGAGCTAAGACACTTGGAAAATGAAGAGGGAAGGAGTGGATATGCAGAAGACTTCACTCAATCCATGAAGGAGGTTCATGACCAAGTGAAGAAGCAGCTCCAAGAGGCTACACAAAAGTTGAAAGCCAAAGTTGATGAAAGAAGAAAGGACATTCAATTTGCAGTGGGAGATCGTGTGATGATACATCTCAAAAAGTCCAGGTTGTAGAAGGGAATCCCCACCAAACTAAAGATGAGAAGGATAGGCCCTTGGAAAATCCTAGCAAAGTATGGCCAAAATGCCTATAAGATAGATTTTCCATCAAACTTGGCTATGTCTCTTGTATTTAATGTGTAGGATTTGATACAGTATAAATGGCCTACACTAGTACAATCTAAGTCATAGTTAGACAGTGGAGGCATCATCAAAGATGTTCAGATTTCCAACACACCTACACCAGTGGCAGTGAAAATTATGGACTCTAGAGTGAGTAAAAAGACCAGGAAAGGAACCTACATGGAACACCTGGTTCAGTGGCAAGGTAAATCAGAGGCTGAAGCTACTTGGATAGCTAAGAATGAATTCAAGAAGCATGGAGTTGACCCTAAAATCATGTCACCAGAGGTGATTTAAGTTCTTAGCCTTGGTAGCATGGTGCAGGAGCACCCCTAGGAAGCAAGCTGGCTATCCCATTTTGGTGTGAAAGACCCTCTTTAAGGGCAGTGTAAATATATAAGGTCATTTTGACCAAGTGTGGTGAGAATGAGTTTAGTTTTAGTGGTTCTTTCTAGGCTAGAGGCTCTAAATTAGCTTAGTTAAGGCACTATACTTGTTGATGTCATTAAGTGGCAGGATGTTATCTTTAATGATTTTAGGGTCTTTTTGTGCCCTAGGAGGTCTAACTGAGGTTAGATAGGTTAGATTGGGGTTAAAACACCTCAAAGGTGAAAAGATGTAAAAATGTTGCAAATGTTGCTTGAGCAACATTTGCAACATTTCAAAAGTTGTTGTGAACAAATGTAATCCTTAAGGTTTTCAGCCTTAGTAAGGTTTAGGGTTACCTAAAAGGCCTAAACACATAAGGTGAAGATATTTAAGGTAAGAGAACCCTAATTTAGAGGGTTGGTGGTCATTTGTATGGCCTGGCATACTAAGACAAAGAAGTTTTGCTGTGAACAGTGTTGGAGTTTTGAATACCAGTGAATCACTAAGCTTTGCATGGATTAATTTTGTGAGTATAACACTTGGATTTCATTACTTAGCATGTGTTAGTGTGTTTCCATCTTTTAGTTTGTTTCTTAGGTTAGATTTCAAAACATTTTTTAAATTCTTTTTCTTTGCACAGTTCCCTGTCTTGTTTTGACAATGATTGAAAGATGTGGACCTAGCTCCATTTCCTACTATAGTTCTTGTACGACCTTTTGGGGATGGATACTAGGGTCAATGTGCTGCAAGTTTCCAAAAAGATGGGCCTTGAAAGTGCATGCAATGATTTATGGGGTCTTTCCCTAGGCAAGCAGTAAATGAAGCCCGACTAGGAAGACCAAGAAATAGTGTTTAGAAATTGCAAGAGAGATGAGCTCATGAGCCAAGAAGGCCATGGTGTTAGGAATGGGAATACTGAGAGGGGGGGGTGAATCAGTGTTCATTGCATTTTAACTTTTTACTTCAATATTTATGCTAAACATAAATGCTTAAGAATAGAATTAAACATTCACATAAACATGAAACATGAAATCAACACGTGACACCAATATGGTTACGGGGAAACCCAAATAGGTAAAAACCCTAGTGGGACTTGATACCCACTAATATTCTACACTAGTGTTTTGTGATCCTTGCTAGAAGAGCCTTTACCCTGTTAGGAGTAGCTTTACAATGCTTTAAGTAAAGTAGACCTTGTTAAGGGTCGGACCCTATTAGGAGTCTTTTAAAATGATCCCTGTTAGGGGAGTGGACTCACTATCCTAGAGCTCATTGCTCAAATGGTGAAGGCTACAACCTTCTTATTCAGATACACATTATATCTGTAGGTGAACTATTCACTATGACACTGCTTGTTAGATCAGTTCCTTTGGTTCGCTGATGTTTTAACCTCTAGCAAAGCTCTAATACATCTTATGCTCACTTCACATACCTTTTCTTTTCTTAACACAACTCTATTACAACTTCCATGCCGAATACAATGGGCGCACCTTATATTTATGCACTTATACAAACAAAACAATTAGGTCATACCTATAACTAATTACAAACAATGCTTCCAAATGAATTGGCTTAAGCATGCTTACAATTATACTTGTACATAAGTCAGAAACCTAAATACAATGGGTGCATAGCCTTTACAACATTAAACTATAATCGCAAACCAAAATGCTAACTATCGGCTCCATGCTTTGTTCGCTGCTGGCACACGCTGGCTGTGCAACTTCAACTGGCTATAACTTTCACACCTTTGCATATCTACTTATGTGCTCATATAATAAGCATAAGTATAGTCTAAAAACCTTAACTTCTAGGGCACATACCATAATTCATTCGTACACATGTGCGCTAATGCTCTGAGCTGCATGAACTTTGTACGGTATCCAGTCTTCAACACTTAACTAAATTTTGATCTTTACACTAAGTGCACTGACTCCAAACTACTATATGACTTTGTTGCCATCATGACAAAACTATAACTAGTCATATAATTTAGTATAGACAAATTGCCAATAATCTCCCCCTTTGTCATTGATGGCAACAAAGGAATATGGCCAAGTTGCTAACTGTCCCTTAATACAAAAAGTTTTTGTCTTCTATACATCTTTATACATAATCTTATATCTCCCTATACATATATGTATTCCATATTCTATACACAACTCCCCCTTTGACATTAGTGACAAAGATGCATCAAAAAAATGTATGTACACTTACTCACTGAGGGAAAACATCCAGATATGCAATCTTGAGGTTCTGGATCTCCTTCTTCCAAAAGGTTATCAGTGAATTGACTATCTGTAGATGGGCGCATAATGCATATTGAAGCTTCTCCATCTTCTCCAATTTTTTGCTCGGACCTTGATCATAGTTTATCATGGTCGCATCAATATCCTTTATGTTCTGACTGAGAATGTCTAGTGAGGGTGCAAGGGCATTCCTCAATTGAGTCTATCTAGACCTTATCTTCTCCATTTCTTTCTCTGCCTTCTCAATTATGTCCAATTGACCTTGATAGACATTGTTACACATGTTCACATTAGTGGATATGTCTAGCACTGAATTCTTCACCTTCTCAATCATTGCCTCTACATCTTTGATCTTCTTAAGATGGGCATCAGTGAGCTTATCCTGATCCATGGATTCTGCAATGACTTTCCTTCCTTGATCTAAAAATTCATTCAAGGATGCCTGACCAAAATTAAGTGAACTTAAGTCAAGTGTGAAGTTTCTCATTAGTTCATTAAGTCTCTTCTTCAAGTATTTCTCTTCTGCCACTATGGTCGCAGATTCTTCTAAGATAGAAAATTTGACTTTTAACTGTGAGATGACTGTGCTCACATCATCAACCAAATGTACCTTTAGCATTTTCTTATCCTTTGGCAGCAAACTGCTCAAGATATTCTTTGATTCTACCAGGAGAGGATTTCTCATGACTTGCTTCTCCTTTGCTTTCTCCATAGCCAGGACGCTAAACTTAATTAGGTCTTCTTCTTTCCAAGAATCCAAACTACTTGTGTCTGGTGTAAAATTTGATTACAATGTAGAGGAATGAGTGATGGGAGTCCTGTCCATCACCACTTCTTGTTTTACTATGACCAGTTCAACAACAATTTCATCTTTTCTTTCTTTTTCCTTTTCTCCTTCTTTCTTCTCTTCTTCTTTCTCATCAGAAACATCTTCTATGAGTACTTCTTATTGCTGAATGGGAGGTGTACTGCTACATAGGATTTAATCTTCCTTAGTGCTGACAAATGCTTCCTCAAACTTGTCCAAATCCTTATCAATAGCCACCATGGCTCTTTCCACATTATCTATGATAATAGTGTTGTCTTTGTGTGATTCTGTCATGGGTGCAGACTTGTCTGCTTCTGTTTGAGTTTCTACTATGAGCGTTGTGTTCTAAGGACCTGTCATTGGTACATTAGTGGGCTCTGCCATTTTATCTTCCTTATTGGGTGCATGAGAGATGGGCGTAGTAGGTGGTTTTATCTATTGTTCTAATAACACCTTCTCAAAAACCTTTTCTATTTCCTTCATAATTAGCTCATAGTCTTTGTTCATGATGTGAAGAGTTCTCATCTTAGTTCTTAGGTGCGGCTTCACCAAATTCAATATTAGTGCCTCTTCTTCTTTAGAACATACAAGCAGAGTATCTTCTAATAATTTTTCTTTGATCCTTTGATCTTCCTCATTTGCTTGTCTCTTTAGGTTTTCTAATATATTCCATACTTTATCTGGAATGGAGGTTTTCAACTCAAGGACTATCTTTTTGAACTTGATCATGTGTTTGACAATCATACTATGTATTTCTAATTTGTCAATCTCATTGTATGTGTCATAATACTTCTCTACTTAATCAATTATGCCTTCATCAACAATTATTGCATTCAATACTTTAAGGCTAGGTCTTAATCCTACCTTTGGAGGTGCTTGAATGTTTTTCTCTCCTTAGTGCTCACGAGGATGGATGACTGGTGCTAGCTTCTTTCTTCCTCTTGAATATAGGCTTATACTTCGGAGGAGTATGTTTGGACATAGAAGGAGTATTGTCTTCTTTACCCTTCTGACTGTCATCTAATTCAATTTTTATCTTCTTCAACTTAGGATCTTCTTGTTCTTCCTTTGTTGCTGTACCTTTCAATTCTAGGGAAATCTTTTCATCCCTTGCTTTATCAAGGTCTTCTTGAGACACACCATGTATTCTCAAGATTTTAGATGTGACCTTTGCAACTTTTCTTTTTTTTGCAGCACTGTTCAGCTTAGCATAAACTTCTCTATTCTTTTCTTCATAGGTTCCCCACCTAGGTTCATTATCATCTTTAGGGGTTGATAGCAATATTTTTGCATAGGCTTCAAGAACTTATTTCTCTACCTCATACCGAAGTGGATGAATCCACTTAGTTCTAGGCTCAATGACTTCCATACATGTAGTGTCTGTCTCCACCATAAAGCATATTGTGTCTTTATACTTCTCCACAATATTCTTAGGAATCTTGTACCTCATCTGTATTCTTGCTCTGAAGGTCTTCAATTCCAAGGTTACATAGTCTCTTAAGGTGCTCTCAGTGCATGCCTTGTTTGATATCTATGGCATGGTTGGAATGAACTTGTCTAGATACAAGTCTGACACTTTACCAACTATATGAAGGTACATATAGATTATTAGGGACCCAAACCTAAATAAATTTGTTTTTTCATGTTTGATAGCTTTGATGTTGTCTATCAACTATGTGTGCAAGATATCACACAAGTTGAACTCACCATCTTCTTGCACAAGTTAGATGGCTGCTAGAATAGTGCCTGTAGACACACTATTCACCCTACTGGTGTGATGAAATGTATAACCTAGTATCATTGACATCAATTTGATGTGTGCTTGCTCTATAGGCTCAATGGTCATGCCACACCTATCGCTCCTTGATTTGCATACTTGTTTAACCATCTTTCTAACATCCTTGCCCACTGGAAGGATGATGCATGTCCTAGAAAGGCCTGTCATCTCATGAATTAGGTCATTTGTGATTCTAACTGGAACATCTCCAATCCAAAACAAATCATCATGGATTCTTCTCAATAAGATTTTTATCCATTCTGTCTCATAGAATTCATATGTCGTAGCATACTCAACAATGGGGTGACCATTCCATTTGGTGTATTCATCCATGAACATTTTTTTTGGTTTCAACATTGTGTCCATGTGTGCCCTTAACCTATCTAGTCCAATAGGTTCCTTCTTACAATAGATGTAAGCCCTTATGTCTTCTACATGCATGATGCCCATCGGCGTGCGAGAGAATGCTCCCTCTAAATCATCTAGGGTTGATTTAAATGGGTGCCTCTTGAAAATGTATATGTTCTTTTCAACAACATCAAAAACTATGGGAGTGGCCATGACTTACTTGTTAATCTCTTTCCAACTGAACTTAGAGATGATTTGACAGCTTCCAAATCGGTGCAATGAGCTAGAGTTATTGCAACCGATCAAATGCATTGATAACTATAGAAAATCTCTGATAGATTCAATCTCCAAGACTTCACAATAGATTCCAAGGATCTTTCTACTCTCTTATCACTCTAAATTTGAATGCAATGAGAAATCAAATGACTTCTATGTACTTTAAAGTGAAAAATTTGCCATTAATGCAAGTCGCGTAAACCAGGCTGTCACTTCAAAATTTCAAACTTGAGCTCTGCTAACAATCAACATGTGTGCTCTTGCATGAAGGTTCCTATACACTCCAAAAGCTTAAGTCCAAAGGTGCATACTCTATGGATGGGTATACCAGCCATGCAAGGGTCTAGAGCTAAATTAGCTCCCCCTATGACCCTGAGGGCCATTCATGCAGATGTAGAGGGTGCGTCCACTTGGGATGCATCCAATACATTCTCATCATCTTTGTCCTTCTTTTCTTTTGACCAAATCAAGCTCGCATCCTCTGAGGCTTTCAAAAACTTGACTTCTGCTTTAGGATCTAAAATTGGTTCTTCGGTCTTTTTAGGGCTTTCCTGACCTTACGTCCTTGATCTAAAGAACCTTGAGATATGTCTAGCCTTGTTACAAGAGTGACAAATGACTAGAGATCTATTATTCCTTGGTGCATTGACATGAGCCACCATTCTGCATGTTTTGGCTGAGTGACCATTATAGTTACATATCTGACATGTAACATTCTGATAACTTCTAACATTTGTCTGATTCTGATTTCTTTGATCTTGCTGAGTCCTATTCTTCTTATTAGTCTTGCAATTCATAGCTTTATGACCAAATCTATTGCATGAAAAATAGTAGCCATTAAAAGGTTTTACCTTTGTACAGTTTCTTGCAATGTGTCCATGCTTGTTACAAGCAAAACAAGTGCGTTCTACTTTCTTGCGCTCATTCCTAGGATGACCACCATTGTCTTTGGTTTGATCTTTAGTCTTCTCATCATCAGTAGAGTTATTTTGTGAATCCTTTCTTGCTCACATATTGTCAATCTAATTTTGTGCTTCATTGTATCCAATGCAGCTAGTGTCTCCTTTGATTCTTCTTGCATACAACTGTGATTCTACCAACTCAGCACTAGTGTGTAATTTTTTAATATGATCCTTTGACTTCTTCAATTCAGATTCCAAGTTTTCTTTCATATTATTTAGCTCCAAGATTTCTAAGTTAGGTTCCCTTAGTTCTTCATTGAGTTGAAGGTTCTCCTTGACTTGTTCATTGTAGAGATCTTGATTGTTCATCAATTTGTCATCAAATTCTTCAAGCTGACTTAACAAGGATGCATTTTCTTCACTCAACTTCTTGAATTTTTCTTCAAGTTCACTATTAGAGTGTCCTTTCAAATCCTTTCTTAGTCTTTTGATAACTAATTGAGCATCACTAACTTTTTCTTTTAGTTCTTCAATTTCTCTTTCTGAATTGTCCAGGTCTTCAAGATCGGCTTCAAGATTTTTCTTTAGATGTTTCATATTTGCTTTGTCCATGATCTCCTCAAGTGGTTAAAATTATTTGCTAAGGACCATAGCTTTGATACCAATTTTTAGGAATGGGGACACTGAGAGGGGGGGGGGTGAATTAGTGTGTACTGTATTTTAACTTTTAACTTTAATCTTTATGCTGATCATAAATGCTTAAGAATAGAATTAAACATTCACATAAACATGAAACATGAAATCAACACATGACACCAATATGGTTACGGGAAAACCCAAATAGGTAAAAACCCCGGTGGGACTTGATACCCACTAATATTCTACACTAGTATTTTGTGATCCTTGTTAGAAGATCCTTTACCCTATTAGGAGTAGCTTTACAATGCTTTAAGTACAGTAGACCTTGTTAAGGGTTGGACCCTGTTAGGAGTCTTTTAGAATGATCCCTATTAGGGGAGTGGACTCATTGTCCTAGAGCTCACTACTCAAATGGTGAAGGCTACAACCTTTTGATTTAGATACACACTATATCTGTAGGTGAATTGTTCACTATGACACTGCTTGTCAGATCAGTTCCTTTGGTGCACTGATGCTTTAACCTCTAGCAAAGCTCTAATACATCTTATGCTCACTTCACATACCTTTTCTCTTCTTAAAAAAACTCTATTACAACTTCCATACCAAATACAATGGGCGCATCTTATATTTATGTGCTTATACAAACAAAATAATTATGTTGACCCTATAACTAATTACAAACAATGCTTCCAAATGAATTGGCTTAAGCGTGCTTACAATTATACTTGTACATAAGTCATCAACCTAAATACAATGGGTGCATAGCCTTTACAACATTAAATTATAATCACAAACCAAAATGCTAACTGTCGACTCCATGCTCTATTCACCGCTGGCACACACTGGTTGTGCAACTTCAACTGACTGTAACTTTCACATCTTTGCATATCTACTTATGCGCTCATAGACTAACCATAAGTATAGTCTAACAACCTTAACTTCCAGGGTGCATACCATAATTCATCTATACACATGTGCACTAATGATCTGAGCTGCATGAACTCTGTACACTATACAGTCTTCAACACTTAACTGAATTCTAATCTTTACACTAAGTGCACTGACTCCAAACTGCTATATGACTTTGTTGCCATAATGAAAACACTATAACTAGTCATATACTTCAGTGTAGACAACATGCCAACACATGGATGTGTTTCTCTATGATGTGCAGGTACTGAAGAACAAGGAGGATTTCCCAAGAAGTTTACTTGCCAAGTTTTGAAGCCAAAACCAAAGACTAGTCCTAAAACCAAGCAAAAGGCCCTAAATCTAAAACAGGGTGTATGGACAGAGTTGAAGGATAAAACCAAGAAAATATTGGAGGTCTAGTGGCATATGTTTGAACTACCAAAACATATTTGGGGGTTCTTTGAGAAGATTTGATTGAACTTGAGATTCCTAAGTTTAAGGAGGCCTAATTGGGGCAAAAAGGCTACAAGGCCTAAAACCTAGGAACCTAGTTAGCGATGGTTAAAAGATCAAACTTGGTAAACAAAGGCCCATGTTAGGAGCCTAGATGATTGTTAATGAAATCCCTTAGCCTCCTAAAAATCAAACTAATGGTTAGGGATTGAAGAACATGGATTAGGATTAATCCTTTTGAAGACAAGAGTGGGTAACCTGAGAAGATAGGAAGGTCCTTGGAAGAAGGAAAGAATTGGTTCTTTCCAAGTGAGAGGGGGTGGATTGAGGAATCCCCAAGAGGTCCTAAGAGAGACCTAAGGTGAGTTCTAAGAAACTTAAGGAGAATTAAGGAGCCTCCCTATCACTTCTACCTATCCTCACTTGGGTCATTCCTGGGAGCTTTTTACCTCAATCAGTAGGCCCTATAAAATAGATTGTAATAAAGTAAAGAGGATTGGCAGCTTAGGAGTGTGGATTTCTGATTCTGCATTAAAGAGAAGAGAATACTCTCCTATCCATGCCATGTTATCCTATCGAACACATCATTCAAACTTAAGTATAAATTTAAGTATCCAATTGGACCCCAAATCCCAATCTAACCTTTGAGTTTCTAATTTTCCCAAAGGGAAAAGAGCATAATTATCTGATTAGATTAAAAATTGACATAAAATTATGATTAAATTCTTAGAAATCAAATGAAGGGAAGCATCAAATTTTGGTTGATTTCTATAGGAAACCTATAAAACAATTGATCGGTAGTTTTCTTGGACAATTTGACCTGCAAACCATTGTTAAGTTGTGTAAATCAAATGAAATCACAACATTCACCCATTAGTCATTAGAAAATTCAAATTTGTAAGTAAATTAACTAGATGTGATTCAATTTTATTTCCAAATATGATTAAGGATGAGATGTGATTCAATATTGACCAAATGCGATTAAGGACCCCAAAAGTGATACAAAACTCACTTGATGCGATCCTTGCTAGATGCAACTCAAGAAACCCCAGGTGCAATCCTGTTTCAAATGGGTGTGATCCTATTTCTCAAATGCAATCCAAAGCTCGAAATGCGACCTTCTGATGGTCAAACAATGGTAAAAAATGAGTTATAAATTTGACAATTTGGGGGTTGGCCCTACGGTGGGCACCACAAATGTGTGTGTGAATTATTGTAGTTGCTAGCCTACAACACATCACTTCAATAAGATATTAGATTGTTAGAAAATCAAGCAATTGAAGGATTAAACATACTAATAAAACCATCTTATTTCTCTCTAACTAACAAGAGTATTCTTAAAATCTTGATTGCTCTCAGTCTTAGACTCTAAACAGTGACAATGCAATGCTAGAATGAGAGATTCTAATCAATTAAAGCTAAGAAACATGAAAGATTACTTAAAGCCATTAATTTCTCAACAATTATACTACTCAATTGAAATGTGATCTAATTAGCTATGAATTCAAATTAGCAACATGTAGACATGAATGCAATTAATCTCCTATATTGTGAGTTTAAAAATTCTCTTTTATAGAACTTCATCAAATTGAACGGTTGAGATGTTAGAAATAGGAAATACTGAGAGGGGGAGGGTGAATTAGTATTTCAAAAACTTTTTCTTTTGCCCAAGTATGGATATATTTAATTAACTTGTAACTTGCATAAGAAACTAAACTGAATAGGAAACACAACCATAAAACAATAGAACTCATAACACCATGTTTTTTCTCAAGGAAACCTTGGCCAAGGGAAAACCCCAGTGGAGATGGTACCTGATGAGTCTAATTATTGCCTCAATTTTGTTATGATCTTTATATTTTGTTGATACTTTGACAAACATTTCCAAGACATTTTATTGCTTATACTTATGTGAACCTATGCCAAGTACAGCTAAAGCCACAAATCTATGGGTAGCTTGAGTGATATGTTTTGCTAACTATTATAAATATAATGTAGTACTTCATATAATTATTTCAAGCTGTGTTATAACATTTAAGTAGGAGTTGAAAATGTTGACTTGCATATGTGTACCAAATGTTACTAACCTTTCAGGTAAAAATGGAGCGGTATGAAGAGTGGCGCATCTACATTAAAGAAGAAGCGTTAGAAGACCAACCACAGCGGGAGAAACTAGCACAATTTTGATGGATATGTCAAGCTTTGAAGGAGCTATTGTTCTAGAGAGTATAGGGAATTAGTCTTGCTAGATTTCCTCAGAACTATTATTCTGTTGACAACAGTAATTGTATCATGTTGTGGTTGTTTTGTCTCCTCCTTATGTGGCAAGATTTAATGAGACTTTTCTGTTATGTTTTCAATAAGCGTCAATCCTTGATATAAAGGGATTTTGAATGATTTAGTAGGTAATAAAGAAAGATAGAATTATGTATTCAATATAGTAAAAGTTACTTTATTCTTTTTCTTCATGAGTTATTCAGTTGTTATGTAACCAGTAAAGAAGAATTTAATGGAAGAGTGATTTTGGATTATCTCTTGTGTTGAGTAGTTAGTAGAAGCCAACCAAGGGGGCCACTTGGAAGGTGGATTAAATTAAGGTATAATATATTTTCTTTCTGTACTTTTCCTATTTTCAAATAGAGCTACTATTTTACTCCTGCAGCATTTCCACTGTGTTTGTTCCTGCAACATTTGCAGAAATGGGTATAGTGAATGTTTTGAGTTGTTAGGCAAGCTTAGATTCATTTCATAAGTTTTCTACAATAATTCCATTCAATAGTCAAGTGTGTTTACTTTCTTGCAGCAATAGTATAGATTCATTTCATGCATTTTATCTTCCTAAAGCATAAGTGTTTTGAATCCTAAAGGAACTTAGTGCACAAACTATGCTATCCCATTTCAAGTCTACATCCTTGGGTTGACAATCTAAATGCATTTCATGATGGGGATAGGTAATCCATAGCATAGATATATTACCCTTGAGAGAGAAACAATGGCATGATTATCTCTACCTATTGTGAGACTATTCATTTTTGGCGTTGTTGTTGGGGATGGTGTCAAACTAGGAACCTCAAATGAGTCATTTATTTTTCATGTTAGTTTCCTATTTTTAGTTAATACAAGAAGTTGTGAGCTTTCTTCACAAGTCATCAACTCATTTGCATGCATCAAATAAGGTGAGATGCTCATGGAAGATTTCTTCTAAAGGAGCCTATTAAACTGAAAGAATAATTTGAAGAGCTTGAATTACCATTTCTTGATGCCCGTCCTGAGTTTGTTGCATCATCTTCAATAGAAGAAGAAGAAAACCAAGAAACATTTGACCTCCATCCTTTTGTAGAAATATTGGCTAGTTTTCATACTAATAATCCTACTCCAGGACTGCCTGTTGCTCAAAACACTCCATTCAACAATACTTTCCCGCCACATTTTCAATTTCCAACACCTCCAGTAATGGCAGCTCCTACATTTCCATTTCCAATTCCAAGTCTTATTAACAATCCAAACCTCAAGAACATACCTACTTCAACACTTCCAAAGTTCTATGGACTTGTTACGGAATATCTTGACACCTTTTTGTTCGAGTTTGACATAATGTGTCAAATTTTTTACTACAATACTGATAGTCATAAGCTAAAGTTGTTCCCAGCAATACTGAAGGAGTCAGCCCTCAGATGGTTCATGGGCTTAGGAGTGAATGCAATAGCTGATTGGGATGGAATGAGAGATTTTTTTCTAAGGAAGTATAAAGACTACTGCAAGGGAAGTGATTCAAAAGGAGATGATATCTTCCATATGTCACAAAGGGAAGAAGAGACATTAGAAGACTACATATCACGCTTCTTATTTAGTCTACAAAAGAACCCACAACATGCATTGTAGGAGGATTCACAAAAGCTAATTTTTCTAAGAGGAGTGAATGAAAATTATCTTGAAGCTCTGGACCTCATGGTCAGAGGTGATATATCTCAATCCTCTTGGGATGACCTTCAGAAGATTTGTATGAACTATTCTAGAGTAGTGGTCAAGAAAGGAAGAGGATATCGCCAAGCACTAACCAAAGGGAGTGGATTGGGTATTTCAAAGATGGAGATTTCAAACCTATTATTAGACTTCAAACAAGACATCATCAATGATGTTGCTACACACCTAGACACAATGACTGCCAAGAAGAAACATGAAGATGTAGAGGAGTAGCTAGTAGAATATTGTCCTCATTGCCACAAACAAAAGAAGGTTTGTCAATGCAAATTGGTCGCAAACCTGTAGAACTAGCATCTTCCAACTGAGTACTTGAAGATAGAAGGAGAGGAAGAGCAAGTATTCTTTGTTTCTCAATGCTGGCCATGGGCCATGAGACAAGGTATGCCTCAAGACCCATTACAAATGTCAAGTCCATATAATAGTCAGTGGCAAAACCAGAATGTCCAAAGTCCTCCACAGTATAATCAACCCACTTGGAATAATGCTTGGCCAAATAATCAACAAAATCAATGGTATCCTCCACAGCAACCCCAATGGTCAGAATTTCCAAACCAATGGCAACAACCACAAGGAAACTGGCAGCCCACTAGCCAGTGGAGAGGACCTCAGCAATGGCCTAACCCAAATCCTAGATATCCACCTCTACCACCTCCAACAAATTTGCCTGCAATAATGCCACTACCTCCAAATGCAGGTCCACAAAAGCAGATGTAATTACCTTCTCAACCTCAACCAAATCCCAATAGTCAACAACCACAGCAACAAATGTATGCTACTGATGCATAGTAGTACCCTGCCTATGAACTTGATATAGCTGATATACACCTAAGGTCAGGTACTACCTTTCTAGCACCTGAACCACCCCTTATCATTGAAGTGCCAGACCTTCCTGCAACAACAATACCAATTCCAGAGAATGATTTTCCAACTCAGCTAATGTTCAAACATCAGTTAAACCACCTTTTCCTCAGAGGCTCAATATGGAGAAGCCCATACCAAAAGAAGATCAACCATTTGATATCATTGACCAGCTTAAGAACATGCATGTCCAAATTCCCTTATTTCAAGCAATAAAAGATGTTCCAGTTTATGGAAAAGCAATAAAAGAAGCTTGTCTTAAAAAGCCTAGGAGAAAGAAAAAGGATCCTACAATAGTTCATGTTATAGGACAATTAGCTAATATCATGCTAGGAAAATTGGTGATACCAAAATATTCAGATCCAGGGAGTCCAATTGTGAATATCATCATTAATGGCCAGTCTGTAAAAAATGCATTAATAGACTTGGGTGCTGCCATTAATGTAATGACTGAGGATACTATGAATAAGCTAAGTATTGAAGGGTTGAGAGCTACTCCAACAATATTGCAATTAGAAGATAGCTCTACTATTACTCCTGATGGAATGATAGAAGATATAATAGTTGCCTTAGATTCTTGGGAGTACCCTGCTAATTTCATGATCCTTTCACCAAAAGTGAACCTTGCTGGTTACCCTGTTATTCTAGGACATCCATGGCTAGCAACAGTTGATGCAAACATAAGTTGTAGATCAGGGAACATGATAATTTCAGATGGGCAAGCCACTAAGAAATTAGCATTGTATCCTCCAGCTCAAGTGCAGCTAGATTTGAGTACACCTATATGGCCAGACTTAGGAGATGGGGAAGAAGAACTGAATTCTATGGTTCAACTCATGATGTTACATAGGCAATCCTTTCTAAAGTTGCAAGAGGAGGATGAATTCATTCAGAGAATTCTTAATAATGACTGTGTTGTAATCAAAGATGTATCTAAGAGTTTTGTGTTAGAGTTAAGTACATATGAAGAAAATCTTGAGGATTGTGTATTACCTTCAGAACCCAATATTATCCACCAATTGCTACCTAGTGAAGTAAACACAAGTCCTATACCTAAAGTATCCATGCTTGACCTTACAACTACTATTGAGCCTTCTAAAGGTCATAATCTCCATGTGAATAATAAGTTGCCTCTACAACAAATGGAACAACTCACTAAACTGTTACAAACACATGAGAAAGCCTTTGCATGGGATTATGGGGACATGAAGGGATTAATCCCAACATTATGTACTCATAGGATATATATCAATGAAGGTAGCCTACCCCTTCGCCAACCTCAAAGAAAGATTAATCAAGTATTAAGGGAGATAGTTAAAATAGAATTGCAAAAGTTATTAGATGTTGGCTTTATATATCCTATATCTGACAGTAAGTGGGTATCACCTTTGGTTATAGTAGCCAAAAAGGGAGGCAAATGGAGGATTTGTGTGGATTATAGGGAGTTAAATAAAGCTACCAGGAAAGATCACTTCCCACTACCATTCATTGACCAAGTACTTGATACTTTGGCCGGTAAGAAGTATTTTTCCTTTCTTGATGGATATAGTGGATATAATCAAATAACTATTGCTCCAAAGGAATAGGAGAAGACTACATTCACATGTCCATGGGGGACATATGCATATTTAGTTCTACCTTTTGGATTGTGTAATGCTCTAGCAACGTTTCAAAGAGCTGTGATCAGTATTTTTGCTGACATTTCACATGATTGTATGGACATATATATATGGATGACTTTACAACATTTGGAGTGACATTTCATGAGGCTTTGAAAAATATTGAAAATGTACTAATCTAGTGTAAGGAGCATAATCTATCCCTTAATAGTGAGAAATACTTTATAATGATGTAGGAAGGAGTAGTACTTGGGAATTTCATTTTAGCAACAGGAATTCAAGTGGACCCAGCTATTGTAGAGGTAATACTTACACTACCTACCCCTAATAAACAAAAAGATGTAAGATCTTTTCTAGGACATGCTGGATACTATAGATGCTTTATTCAAAATTCCAGTCAAATTGCTAGTCCTCTATACACATTTCTTACCAAAGAAGTTGAATTTAAATGGACACAAGCATGTGATGAGTCCTTCCTGCAGCTAAGGAAACTCCTAACCACTGCACTAGTCCTAAAAGGACCCAATTGGTCTATTCCATTCTGCATCCATACAGATGCATCAAATTATGCCATAGGTATTGTGCTAGGACAAAAGCCTACTAACCTTGAGAATGCAATTTACTATATCAGTAAAAGCCTCCATGGCCCTGAATTGAACTACATAGTTATTGAAAAGGGACTCCTGGCTATAGTTTATGCATTGAACAAATTCTGACACTATGTCACAAGCTATCCCATTTTTGTTCATACTGATCACTCTACAATAAAATATCTGATGAACAAACCTGCTATAATAGGCAAATTGGTAAGATGGCTTTTACTACTGTAGGAGTTTGACATCACAATTGTTGATAAGCTAGGAAAAGCCAATGTAGTTGCCGACTACTTATCTAGACTACAAAATGCTAATGAAGACACTACTCAGGTTGAAGATACATTTCTAGATGAAAACTTGTTCCACATAGAAATAAAAAACCCATGGTATGCAGACATAGCCAATTATCTTGCAAAAAATAAGATGCCCCCAAATTTTTCTCAGAAAGACAAGAAAAATATTGCAGAAAAGAGCTTTCAGTTTTCATGGATAGATAGCAATCTATTTTACACTGGTCCTGATCAAATTATGAGAACATGTGTGAGAGAAGACAAAGTATATGATATACTCCATGCTAGTCATGATGAGCCCCATGAAGGTCATTTTGCATCAAAGTGAACAACCCTAAAAATCTTAACAACAGGATATTATTGGCCTCAATTACACAAAGATGCAGCCAATTATACAAAAAAATGTGATAAATGTTAGAGGATGGGTCGTCCAACGAAATCAGATGAGATGCCACTCAATCCACAAGTAGTAATAACACCTTTTGACAAGTGGGGTATGGACTTCATTGGCCCAATTGATCTACCATCAAATGGAAAATCCTACATCCTGGTTTGTACAAATTACCTGACAAAATGGGTTGAAGTGAAAGCTATGCAGAATGCAAGGGATGAAAAAGTAGCAAAATTCTTGTATGAAGAAATCTTTACAAGGTATAGAGTCCCCAAAGAGCTAGTCATGGACCAGGGCACATAGTTCACATCAAACTTGATTACAAAGTTGATGAAGGAGTATAGCATAATGCATCGAAAGTCGAGTCCTTATCATCCGCAAGCAAATAGATAGGCAGAGGTGACCAACAGAGAAATAGAGGCCATACTAACAAAGATAGTACAATTGCATCGCAAGGATTGGAGTAGTTGATTGATAGAGGCAGTCTGGGCTTACCGTACAACATGGAAGACAAAAATAGGGTTCACACCATTTGAATTGGTCTACGAAAAAGAAGTAATGTTTCCCATAGATTTTGAACACAAAACATTGAGCACAACACTTGAGCTAAACATCAATCTTCCTGTAGCACAAGTAGAACGTCTCCTCCATCTTAACTCCTTGGATGAAATGCATAAGTCAGCATTAGAGAGAACAAAACTAATCCAAAACTAAAGGAAAAGATGGCATGATTCACATATCAAGAATAAGAAATTTCAAGTAGGAGATTGGGCTTTATTATATGATTCTAGATACAAGGAGAACCCAGGAAAGCTGCAAACTAGATGGCTCGGACCCTATAAAATTCAACATGTCTTTGATAATGGAGTAGTTCATCTCACCATGCTTGATCTAGTACAATTTAAGCTGCTTGTCAATGGACACCACTTGCGCTTGTATCACAAGCCTCAAACTATGAATAATTCTTGCAACAATTCAACATGCACAGTTCAACAGCCCCTCAGGAAATAGTTCCTGCAGCAGAAGGTGAAAGCCTTCCTCCTGCAGCATCACCATGACATATGTTCGATAGCAATCATAATAAAACTTCAATTAATGAATTATACTTCTTCATTCACTTTACTCTTTTCTTCTCATCAACTCATCTCATTCCTATTTCTACCACCCACTCAAATTCCATGTCATCCACAATTTCTATTTTCAAATGCTTTCAATAAAATGCCACGTTAGAAATCTCATGCAGCCGCCGGAATCAAAACTCTCCTCAGCTCACATTTGTGTACGGTAACTAATGGCCAGGTACAACTTTCTAACTTCTTACTTAATTTTAGCACACGGGTTTAATTAATTATATTTAGTACTGCATTAAATGTATAATATAATCCTTAAGCTAGTTTCTCAACCTCGTGCTAAATTTAACAAGTGCGGACACTTGTTCAACTTTAGTAGGGGGCAGGGGAAGTCTACTAAATTCCAAGTGTCATTCCTAAACTACCCTTGTCATACCCCTGTCACATCAGTGTTGTACTTAGGCTACATTCCATTAATTTTTAAATCCTTCACACATTTTCCATACTTTCAAATTCCAATTTCCTGAACTTGACATGACTTCAAAAAGGATCATAATTAATTTGTGAGGTAACTTGCACTTAAGGTATTGATGACCTCTGAAATCAGTGCCATTATTATAGTTCATGTCAAGTAAAACAAAGGTAATGCAAGAGAAAATATTAGTATTTTCAAGAATCACAATTGCATTTCAAAAGAGGGAATTTGCAGAGAAGCCAAAAGTTTAGAAGTGGGTTGAAGAGCTGAAAATTAGAGAGTGGGAATTATTAAGATGGGCGAACAATTACAGAGACATGAACCTGTCATTCATGGTATTTTTCTGCCAGATGTTGAGGCAGTTCATAGGTTTAATGCATGTGGATGGCTCAGCTATTTTCTTCAGTTGACAAAGTTTAATGAGGGGGTTGCTGTAGAATTCATGAGTACATTTGAAGAAGGACAAGCAACCATATGGGGATTGAAAATAGTTTCTATTGAAGAGATAATTATAGAAGTTACAGGGTTACCAGTTGTGGGAGAACATTATCCAAATGAGCATGATGCTAGGTCATCTCAGGCTCAGTTCTCCAAGCTGGGTGATCCTCCACTTGAAATTACTAAGCAGGGGTGTAGTAGATTGTCCCTTCCACAACCATTTTTAGAATTGGCTATGCACATCATCAGGTATTAACTTGTGAGGGAAGGTTTTCAAATTTGCATGCTCATCACTTTAAGTTGCTTAGCTGTATCAGACATAATCTTCAAGTTAATATTCCCAATTTTCTTTACAATATGCTAAGTATCAGTGCTGAGGAAACTAAAAAAGGCAATGAAAACTCTATTAGTCACCATGCCCTGACCAAGCTTTTGGTTGAGAAATATCTTAGATATGTTTCCCCCATGTCATGGGCTGAATATTTCCAAACCAAAACTTTGCAACCCCAAGTAAATCATGTGGCCCAACCTTTAGAAGATGCAGTAGAATCTTTCGACCCTACTAAGGAAGCACCTGTGAAAGAGAAAGAACCAGAATTACCACCAGAAAACCAACCTCCTGAACCTACTGTAGAGAGTGATGTACCCACTTGTTCCTCAAGAAAAGGAAAGAAGAAAGTTAGAAAAGATATCCCTAACTTAGAAGGAGAAATTTCAAACCCTGCAATTCAAATTAATAAAAGAAAATGGTCGAGTCTTGCATCATCTAATCCTACAACACATAAACCTAAAAGGTCTCGTCAACCTAAAATTGCAGTGGTTGAAGGGGCAACTATGCATAGAATCCCTCACATGAGAGGACATGTGTCTCCACCTTCTCCTCAACACCCAGAAGTCCTAGCACCAAGACCTGATAAAGAGCCCTTTGTTGAATTTATTCCTGATGACTCTCCTACGTAGGTAGAATCCTATCATATGGAGGAGCCTCCTAATGAGAAAGAACCTAGCAGTAGCATGCCAGAGAATGATCAAGAAATGCCTAAACCAAACCCTGAAGTAATGCAAGAGAGCATTCCTGTGAATGCTCAATCTACTCCTCCTCAACATCCTGTATACTCTAATGTATCCATTATACCTTATCAGTCAACATGGATCACTGACTTCTTCCAGAAGACTGTTAAGGAGAAGAAAAAGAAGGTTCAAATGCAAGAGTTCCCTTCATCAACAATTCATTCTGTCCTCTTTCATCTATAAAACCATTTTATCTTTCAGAAAACATGGTGGAAGCAGGAAAGAAATCAAATGCAAAGGGAGATGTTTGAGAAGGATGAGGAGATTGAATCTATCAAAGAGAAGCTAAGGAAATAGAAAGAGAAAATGAACAAGGCCTTAAAACTAGCTAACTAGGTGATAGCTTGTAGACCACTGCCTAGGGTATATGCTATTTGATTAAAGGAGCAATTTCTTTTGTTCCAAATTATGATGACAATGAAGGACATTGTTTGTGAACTCAAAATAGCCCAAGAATTCTATGGTTTGTATCAGACTCTGCCATCATGGCAACAAAATCTGTTATGTGAGCTTTATTTGCACAATTTTATTATCCCACATGAAACAGAGTGGAATCCTCTACTCTATATAGGGGACATTCACTTAAGGGCCTTGATGTCATGGATGCATAATGAGACAAACTATGATAGACAACTGAACACCTACAGGGATCTGGAGAAATCCTAACCTTTGCCATTAAGGGATGAGTCACATAAGCCGGATGTTCTTTTGAGGGATTGGCTCAACTTGACTTCTGGGAGACCAAAGCCATAAATCAAGGAAAAATTATTTGCATCAAGGGATAAAGTTTACAAAGATTATTAGACATTGCCCAATTTTACAGTCCAAAGAGCTCTTTTAGGAGCCAGAAGCAGGTGGAATAGTTTGCCTAAAGCCTTCAAAAAAGCAAAACCATATAGCCTGATTAATTATGAAGGAGTTGTCCATAGGGTGGCTAATTACAGGAAGTTGGGAAGGCATCCCATAAGAGAATCATGGATGCCTTTATCTTTCTAGCCACCTACACTATTTTGGCCCCTATATGACATCAATGCCACTAGACTAGATCAGTTGGTTGAGGAGCATCAAGAAGATTACTTGAAATGCACAAGGGGGTTCTACTACACTTTCAAAAGTGGAAAGAAAGGAAAGATGTCTGTTGGTGATTTCAGGACCATAGCAAGGAGATATGATGCTTGAGGACAAGCATTCTCATAGTAGTGGGAAAATGATGAGTCTAATTATTGCCTCAATTTTGTTATGATCTTTATATTTTGTTGATACTTTGACAAACATTTCCAAGACATTTTATTGCTTATACTTATGTGAACCTATGCCAAGTACAGTTAAAGCCAAAAATCTATGGGTAGCTTGAGTGATATGTTTTGCTTACTATTATAAATATAATACAGTACTTCATATAATTTTTTCAAGCTATGTTCTAACATTTAAGTAGGAGTTGAAAATGTTGACTTGCATATGTGTACTGAATGTTACTAACCTTTTAGGTAAAAACAGAGCGGTATGAAGAGTGGCACATTTGCATTAAAGGAGCGTTAGAAGACCAACCACGGTGGGAGAAACTAGCATGATTCTGATGGATATGTCGAGCTTTGAAGGAGCTGCTGTTCCAAAGAATATAGGGAATTAGTCTTGCTAAATTTCCTCAGAATTTTTTTTCTGTTGACAACAGTAATTGTATTATGTTGTGGTTGTTTTATCTCCTCCTTATGTGGTGAGATGTAATGAGACTTTTTTGTTATATTTTCAATAAGCATCAATCCTTGATATAAAGGGATTTTGACTAATTTAGTAGGTAATAAAGAAAGATAGAATTATGTATTCAATATAGTAAAAGTTTCTCTATTTTTGTTCTTCATGAGTTATTCAGTTGTTATGTAACCAGTAAAGAAGAATTTAATGGAAGAGTGATTTTGGATTATCTCTTGTGTTGAGTAGTTAGCAGAAGCCAACCAAGGGGGCCCACTTGGAAGGTGGATTAAATTAAGGTAGAATATATTTTCTTTTTGTACTTTTTCTATTTCCAAATAGAGCTACTATTTTACTCCTGCAGCATTGCCACTGTGTTTGTTCCTACAGCATTTACAGAAATGGGTATAGTG
The DNA here is from genome assembly GCA_027943335.1 of Chamaecyparis obtusa. Classification (NCBI taxonomy): domain Eukaryota; kingdom Viridiplantae; phylum Streptophyta; class Pinopsida; order Cupressales; family Cupressaceae; genus Chamaecyparis; species Chamaecyparis obtusa. Next base: position 1,913,083 of record BSBK01002642.1, read on the forward strand.
AATGTTTTGAGTTGTTAGGCAAGCTTAGATTCATTTCATAAGTTTTCTACAATAGTTCCATTCAATAGTCAAGTGTGTTTACTTTCCTACAGCAATAGTATAGATTCCTTTCATGCATGTTATCTTCCTGCAACATAAGTGTTTTGACTCCTAAAAGAACTTAGTGCACAAACTGTGCTGTCCCATTTCAAGTCTACATCACTGGGTTGACAATCTAAATGCATTTCATGATGGGGATAGGTAATCCATAGCATAGATATATTACCCTTGAGAGAGAGACAATGGCATGATTATCTCTACCTATTTTGAGACTATTCAGTACCCAAAAATGATCCACTAATCAAAAGTATCTTGTTAAAGCTATTTCCATGTAAAATTTATTAAATTTGGACAACTTTTCAATTTGAGGCAGAAAAAATTTGCACCAAGATCATATGACCCTGACACACACTTCGAGGTGATTTAAGAAAAAACAAATTAGGCACCACCTGGTGGTCACCCAATGGCCTCCACTGGCAGCACATGGTCATCGCCGGTGACACCGTCAGTGAACCGCATGATGACCGATAGTCATTGCCAGACTTTTAGCCCCGAAGCATCCAGTAGCGGTCACATGTCATTACCAGGTCCTTTTTCACTAGCCCCTGGTCACCACATGACCAAGGGCCGAGGTTTTTAAGCCCCTGGGAGATTTTTGGTGGTGACGTCCATTTGGCCATCAAATTTGACCTCACATTTTTTGGATGTCAGCATTATATCAGCTCCCTACATAACCCCTCATGGGCCCTTCTAGAGCACCTACCCATTTTTTGCTCATAACTTGAGCATACGAAGTTGAAATTGGGAAAACAAGATATCATCAGAAAGATCTTTCTGAGATCTATCTAGATATAGAGGTTTGAATTTTTGAATTTTCTTTTTTGATGGTATTTTTTCTATCAAAACCAAAGGTTCCTTTTTGCACTCTGCAAGCCATATCTTGCGCATCCGGACTTCATTTTTGGCAAACAAGATATCATTGGAAAGTTTGGTTTATGAAATTTATGGTGTTGTGAGTAATTTTTTCAGATTATGATCCATGAGTATTTTATTCATTTTTTTCATTTATGCACTCTGGTGAATATCTTGGATGTTTCAGGTCCTAGGATCTCTTCCTTGTATGGGATGGCTCATCTTTGACTATTATTCATGTTTCTACAACATTGTATCTTCTTTGAGCATTGTATACATCTTTTGTAAGAATTATTTTATGCAAACACATCGAGATAAAGTGCCATTCTATTGCATGCTTCGGATCTTGCACATGTTTGTGCCTTTTGTACTCACACTCCATTATAAAGTGCCATGTGGAGTTTGATGTTTGCATTTTTTTTCCATCTACATTTTTCACATGAGTGTAACTTGATGAGACAATTTATTGTCTCTATTTTGTTATAATCTTTATACTCTATTGAAACTCTTTATGCTCTGATGAAACATTTCCAATACATTTATGAACCTATACCTATGTGAACTTGTGATAAGTATAGTTAGAACCACAAAGATTATGGGTAGTTAGAATGACATATTTTTCTTAATATTATATATAAATTGTATTACTTCATATAGCTACTTTAATCTTTGTTCTAATATTTGGGTAGGAATTGAAATGTTGAATTGTATACATACCAAATTCTACTAACTTTCCAGGAAAACAAGGAGCAACTAGAGAGTGGATCGACCATATTGAAGAAGAAGCATTGGAGTTCCAACCATGATAGAGAAAGCCAACACAATTATGAGGATCATGCGGCTACTGGAAAGGAGCCATCATTCCAAAGAATATAGAAAACAACTCTGTTATATTTCCTCAGTACTTGTTATTCTATTATCCGCACTTTATTGTAATATGTCGTGGTTGTTATATTTCCTCCTTCTATGGAGAGATTTAGTTAGACTTTACTTTCATGCTTTCAATAAGTGTCAACCCTCTATATAAATGGATTTTATTGGTTTAGTTAGGTAATGAGAAAATATATTCAAATGTTGTGTTTAGCGTAACATAGTTACTCTTTTATGTTCTTCATGTATTGTTCAATTACTATGTAATCAGTTTATGAGAATATAATGAAAGAGTGATTTTGAAGTATCTTCTGTGTTAGTAGTTAGCAGAAGCCAACCAAGGGGGCCCATTTGGGAGATGGAGTAGATTAGGATAGAGTATAATTTATTTCTTCATTTTTCATGCTTTCAAGTAGAAGTTACTATTTTACTCCTGCAACATTACTACTGTGAATGTTCCTGCAGCACTTGCAGAGATAGATATAATGAATGCTTTGAGTTGTTAAACAGGCTTAGGATAAGTTTACAAGATTTATACAGTAATTTTATTAAGTAGTTAAGTGTTGTTACTTTCCTATAGCAATATCATAGGTTTCTTTCATGCCATTTATCTTCCTACATCATAGGTAGTATGACTCTTTGAGGAACTTAGTGCACAAATTGTGCTGTCACATTTCAAGTCTACGTCCCTGGGTTGACATCTAAATATATTTCATTATGGGAAAATTAATCCTTAGTATGAATACATTATTCCTTAGAGACACAATGACATGATTATCATTACCTATTGTGAGACTACTCATTTTTGGCACCGTTGCCAGGGATGGTGTCAAACTGAGAACCTTAATGAGTTATTTATCTTTAAGATTAGTTTCTTGTTCTTACTCAATAGAGAGTAATTGTGAGCTTGCTTCACAATTTCATCAACTCACTTGCATGCATTGAAGAAGGTGAGATGTTCATGGCGGATTTATACCAAAGGAACCTATTAAACTGAAAGAAGAATTTTAAGAACTTGAGTTACCATTTCTTGACGCAAGTCTTGAGTTTGTTGCATCATATTCAATAGAAGGAGATCCTCTTGATCCATTTGGCCTTTGCCATTTTGTAGAGATATTAGCCAATTTCCTCAATAATTCTAATCCAGGACCACCTATTGACCAAAACCTTTTGGTTAATAATACTTGCCAGCCACAGTTTCATTATCCAGCACCTCTAGTAATGGCAGCTCCTACCTTTCCATTTCCTATCCTAAGTCTTATCAACAATCCTAATCTCAAGAACATACCTGCTTCATCCCTTTCAAAATTCTATGGCCTTATTATAGAGGACCTTGACACCTTTTTGTTCGAGTTTGACATTTTGTGTCAAAGTTTTGACTATAACACTGATAGTCATAAACGTAAGTTGTTTCTAGCAACATTGAAGGAGTCATCTCTCAGATGGTTCATGGGCTTAGGAGAAAATACAGTAATTGATTGGGTCGGAATGAGAGATTTATTTCTATAGAAGTATAAGGAATACTAAAAAGGTGGTGATTTAAAAGGAGATGACATCTTTTGAATGTCACAAAAGGAAGATGAGACCCTAGAGGACTACATATCACACTTCTTATACAATCTACAGAAGAATCCTCAACATGCACTGCAAGAGGATTCACAAAAGCTAATCTTTTTAAAAGGAGTGAATGATAATTGCCTGGAAGCATTGGACCTTATGGCTAGAGGAGATATGTCCCAGTCTTCTTGGGATGATCTCAAGAAGATTTTTTTGAATTATCCCAGAGCAGCAGTAAAGAAAGGCAGAGGATTTTGTCCAACGCTTGCAAAAGGAAGTGGCTCTGGCATTTCCAAGATAGAAATCTCAAACCTGCTATCAGGCTTCAAGAAGGACATCATTAATGATGTTGCTACACACCTGGACATGATGACTACCAAGAAGAAACATGCAGATGTGGAGGCACAACTCACTGAATACTATCCCCATTACCGCAAGCAAAAGAAGGATTGTCATTGTAAGATGGTCGCGAACCTGGAGAATCAGCACCTTCCAACTGAGTACTTAAAGATAGAAGAAGAGGATGAGCAAGTGTTCTTTGTTGCTCAACATCAGCCATGGGCCACAAGACAAGGTATGCCTCAAGACCCATTACAAATTTCAAATCCTTATAATAGTCAATGAAAAAATTGGAATTCCCAAAGTCCTCAGTACACTCAACCTATTTGGAATAATGCATGGACCAATAATCAACAAAATCAATGGTTTACTCCAGAACAACCCCAATGGACACAACCTCCAAACCAATGGAAATCACCGCAAGGAAATTAGCAGCCCACTAACCAGTGGAGAGGACCTCAACAATGGCCTAATCCAAATCTTGGATATCCATCTTTGCCTCATCCGATGAGCACGCCTGTAATTATGCCACCACCTACAAATACAGGTCCTCAAAAGTAGACATAGTTACCTACTTAGCCACAACCGATTCCCAATAGTCAACAACAACAATAGAAAATGTATGCTATTGATGCTTAGGAGTACCCTACTTATGCACTCAACATAGCTGATATACACCTAAGATCTGGTACTACCTTGCTTGCACCTAAACCACCTATTATCACCGAAGTACCAGACCTTCTGGTAGCATTAGTACCACTTCTAGAGAATTTTTTTCCAAATACAATTTCCCTAGCTAATGTTTAGACATCAGTTAAACCTCCTTTTCCTTAGAGGCTCAGCCTGGACAAACCTATACCAAAGAAGACCAACCATTTGATATCTTTGACCAACTAAAGAACATGCATGTCTAGATTCATCTGTTTCAAGCCATTAAGGATGTCCCTATCTATGGAAAAGCAATCAAGGAAGCTTGTCTAAAAAATCCTAGATGAAAGAAAATGGATCCCAAAATAGTTCATGTTATAGGACAACTAGCTGATATCATGTTGGGAAAACTTGTAATTCCAAAATATTTTGATCCAGGGAGTCCAGTTGTTAATATCATCATTAATGGTCAGTCTATCAAAAATGCTTTAATAGACTTAAGTGCTGCCCTTAATTTAATGACTAAGGATACTATGAATAAACTAAGCATAGAAGGGTTGTGAGCTACACGAACAATCTTGCAACTGGTAGATAGTTCTATTGTCACCCCTGATGGGATGATAGAAGACATAATAGTTGCCCTAGATTCATAGGAATATCTTGTTGATTTCATGATTCTATCACCAAAGGTCAATCTTGTTGGTTACCCTATTATTATAGGATGTCCATGGTTGGAAACAACTGATGCAAACATTAGTTGTAGATCAAGGAACATGACAATTCTAGATGGGAAAGCAACTAAGAAACTAGCATTATATCCTCCAGCTCAACCCCAGCCAGATTTAAGCACCCCTATATGGCCATATTTAGGAGATGGGGAAGAAGAGTTGAACTCTATGGTTCAGCTCATGATGTTACATAGGCAGTCCTTTCTAAAGTTGCAAGAGGAAGATGCAATAATTTGGAGCATTCTTAATAATGACTGTGTTGTGATCAAAGACATATTTGAGAGCTCTATATTGGAGTTAGCTACATATGAAGACCATGTTGAGGACTGTGTTTTTCCTTCAGAACCTAATATTATCCATCAGTTACTACCTTGTGAAGTAGTCATGATCCCTATCTTTGAAGTATCCATGCTTGACCTTACAACTACTGCTGAGCTTTCCAAGGGTCACAACCTCCATGTAAATAATAAGCTTCCTTCACAACAGTTGGAGCAATTAACTAAGCTCCTAAAAACACATGAAAAAGCTTTTGCATGGGACTATGGGGATATTAAGAGACTGATCCCCACACTCTGTACTCATAGGATTTATATCAATGAAGGAAGTATACCACTCTGCCAACCTCAGAGGAGGATTTACCCAATATTAGGAGAGAGATAGTCAAAACAGAGTTACAAAAGTTGCTAGATGTTGGCTTTATATATCCTATATCTGATAGTAAATGGGTATCACCTCTAGTCATAGTGCCCAAAAATGGGGGTAAATGGAGAATCTTTATAGATTACAGGGTAAACAGAGCCACCAAGAAAGATAATTTCCCCTTACCTTGCATTGATCAAGTACTTGATACTTTAGCCAATAAAAAGTATTTTTCATTTCTTGATGGATATAGTAGATACAATCAAATTAGTATTGCTCTAGAGGACCAGGAAAAGACTACATTCACATGTCCTTGGGGGACTTATGCATATTCTATCCTACCATTTGCGTTGTGTAATGCTCCAGCAACATTCCAGAGGGTTGTAATTAGTATTTTTGCTGACATTTCACACAATTGCATGGAGATATGCATGGATGATTTTATAACATTTGGGGTGACCTTTGAAGAAGCTCTGCAGAATCTAGAAAAGGTGCTGATTAGATGCAAGGAACACAATCTCTCCCTCAACAGTGAGAAATTCTTTATGCTAATGCAGGAAGGCATTGTACTTGGACATTTTATTTTAGCAGCAGGAATCCAAGTAGACCCAACTAAAATTGAGGTAATTCTCACATTACCCACACCTACTAAGCAAAAAGATGTAAGATCTTTCTTAGGACATGCTAGTTACTATAGGTGCTTTATACAAAATTTTAGTCAAATGGCTAGTCCTCTATACACACTACTTACCAAAGAGGTTGAGTTTATATGGACATCAGCTTGTAATGAGTCCTTCCTGCAGCTTAAGTCACTTCTAACAAGTAGGTTAGAAAGATGGCTTCTTCTTTTGCAGGAATTTGATATAGCCATTATTGACAAGCCAGGGAAGGTAAATGTAGTGGCTAATTATTTGTCCAAAATTCAGAATGCTGATGCAGACACTACTCTAGTTGATGACACATTCCCTGATGAACACTTGTTTCATATTACTGTAAAAAATCCATAGTATGCTGACATAGCTAATTACCTTTCATCTAGTAAAATGCCCCCACATTTATCTCCAAAAGATAGACAAATGCTTGTAGAGAAAAGTTTCCAATTCTCATGGATTGATAACACCTTATTTTATACTGGTCCAGACCAAATCATGAGAAGGTATGTGAGAGAGGATTAGACATATGCTATACTCTATGCTTGTCATGATGAGCCATGTGGAGGCCACTTTGCATCCAAGAGGACAGCTTCGAAGATCCTAACAACATGTTACTACTGGCCAACACTTCACAAGGATGCAACCAGCTATACAAGAAAATGTGATAAATGCCAAAGGATGGGTCATCCAACCAAATCAGATGAAATTCCCCTCAACCCACAAGTGGTGGTAACATCATTTGACAAATGGGGCATGGACTTCATAGGTCCAATAGATCCTCCTTCCAATGGGAAATCTTACATCCTCGTATGCATGTATTATCTGACCAAATGGGTGGAAGTGAAAGCCATGCAACATGCAAGAGATCAAAAGGTAGCAAAGTTCTGGTATGAAGATATTTTTACCTATTATGGAGTGCCACAAGAACTTGTAACTGACCAAGGAGCACAATTTACTTCAAATTTGATCAATGAACTGATGAAGGAATACAATATTAGGCATCGAAAGTCCAACCCTTACCATCCATAGAAAAATGGATGGGCAGAGGTCACAAACAGAGAAATTAAGGCCATCTTAACAAAAATAGTTCAGTTGTACTGATGAGATTGGAGCAGCTGACTCACAGAAGCGGTCTGGGCCTATTGCACAACCTGGAAGACAACCACATGATTCACCCCATTTGCATTAGTACATGGGAAGGTGACAATGTTACCAATAGAATTTGAACACAAGACATTGTGTACATCTTTGGAATTAAATATCAATTTTCCTGCAGCACAAACAAAACACCTTCTCCACCTCAATTCCTTAGATAAAATGCACAAATCCACATTGGAGCACATGGAGCTGATACAAAACCAATGGAAGAGGTGGCATGATTCCCATATTAAGAGAAAGTAGTTTCGAGTGGGTGATTAGACATTATTGTATGATTCCAGATTCAACAAAATTCTAGGAAAGTTATAGACCAAATGGCTGGGACCTTATGAAATTGAATACATCTTCGACAATGAAGAAGTCTAGTTGACCAAACTAGATCCAGTGAAATTTAAACTACTTGTCAACAAACATCGGTTGCGCCTATATCACAAGCCCCAAACAACGGAGGAATTCCTGCAGCAGTTCAACATAACAATTTTAGTAGCACTGCAGGTAACACTTCCTACAACAGAAGGTGAAAACCTTCTTCCTGCAGCTTCAAACTAACATGCCTTCGAAGATAGACCATAATAAAACTTCATTTCATATTAATTCAATTTCTCCATTCATTTTTCTTTATTCTTCTCTCTAACCCATTTCATTTCTCTCTCTTCCATCCACTCACAATCCACATCATCCACCTTTTCTATTTTTAATGTTTTCAATAAGAGCCACGTCAGCTGACACATATCGCCACCAGAATCATTTCACTCTCACCACCTTTTCTTCATGTGTATGGTAAACAACTACCAGGTACAACTTTCTCAATCTTTACTCACTTTTAGCACATAGATCTCGGTAATTATATAAAGTACTACAATAAATATAGAATTTAGGTGTTACGCCAGTTTCCCATCCTGTACTGAATGTGCCAAGTGAGGACACTTGTAAATATTTTGTAGGGGGCAGGGGAAGTGTAATAAGTTCCAAATGTCATTACTAAGCCATCCTTGTCACTTCCTTATCACTTCAAAGCTGTACTTAGGCCTTGTTTTATTAATTTCCTTTATTCCCACACATTTTCCATACTACAAATTCTGATTTTCTGAAAGTTGATATGACCTGAAAGGATTATAATTAAGTTGCGTGGTAACTCAAAGTTAAAGTTATAATGTCCTCTGTTAAAATGCCATTATTATTGTTCATGCTAAAATAATAGAGGAATTAAAAGGAGAAGTCGGTGTTTTCAAGAAGTGCATTTGAATTTCAAGAAGGAAAGAAGGTATTTGCAAAGCATGAGAGATTGAAAGATTAACAGAGAAATTGGTGAGAATAAATTTGGAAGCTGGATATTGAAAAAAGATGGGTGGACAATTGCAGAGGCATGAGCAAGTGCACCATGGCATTTTACTTGCAAGCATCAAAGTAGTCTAGAGATTTAATGCATGTGGTTGGTTGGGGTGTTTTCTTCAATTATTAGATTTTAATCAGGAAGTAGCAACTAAATTTATAAGTACCTTTGAGGATGAGCAGGAAATCATATGGGGTTTAACAGTTGTTGCAACCGAAGAAAGAATAGCAGAGGTCACTAGGTTTCCAATCATTGGGGAGCATTATCCCAATGAGCATGAGGCTAGGTCATCTCGAGCTCAATTCTCCCATCCAACTGATCCTCCTCTGGAAATTACCAAGCAAGGATGCAAAAGACTGTCTCTTCCTCCACCATTCAACAAACTAGCAATGCATATTATCAGGTTCTTAACATGCGAGGAGAGATTTTAAAATTTACATGCCCATCATTTTAAACTACTTAGCTGCATAAGGAATAATCTCCAAGTTAATGTCCCTAATTCTTGTACAATATGTTAAGTATTGGTGCTGAGGAGACTCAGAAGGGGAATGCAAATTATGTTACCCACCATGCCCTAATAAAACTACCAGTCAAAAAATCCTTAGGGATGTCTCTCCCCTAGCATGGTCATAATTTGTTCAGTATAAAACACTGCAACCCCAGGTTAACCCTATTGAGCAACCCCTAGGAAATGATGCAGAATCTTCTGAGCCCATTGTAGAAATAGCCATACAAGAAAAATAACTAGAATTATTCCAAGAAAATAGGTCTTCTAAGCCCTCTCCAAAAAGCAATGTTCCTACTTCTTCCAGAGGAGAAGGAAAATGGAAAATGAGAGAAGAAACTCCTAACCTTGAAAGTGAAGTTCAAAACCCTACAGTCCCAAAGAGTAAAAGAAAAAGGATGAATCATGCAGCATCTATTCCTACAACATCTTCTCCTACAACACAAAGACCAAGAAGAACCCTCAAAAAGAAAACTGTAGAGGTTGTGGAAACAACAGTGCATAAAAGTCCTCAAATGCAAGGACAAGTGTAATTTCTCCAAAAAATCCAAATGTTCCAATATCAAAACCTACCATAGAGCCTTTTGTTGAGTACATTTCTGGTAATTCCCCCAAGCAGACAAAAGTGCCCCCATCTCCCAAAAATCTGCAATATCTACAAGAATCCCAAGATTTGCAAGAACCTTGTGGTAATATACGACATGATGATCTGGGTGTAGCTGAGTAAAGCCCTAATGTGGCACAAGAAATCATTGTTGAGGATGTCCAAATGACTCTTCCACACTACCTTGTTTATTCCAATATGTCTATTGTGCCCTACAAATCAACATGGTTTACTGTGTATTTTCAACAAGTTTCCAAAGAAAAGAGAAAGAAAGCCCAGCTACAAGAATTTGGCCCTCCAACAATACAATCTATACTCTTTAATTTATATAATTAGTTTGTTTTACAAAAAACTTGGTAGAAACAAGAGAGAAATAGAATGCAAAAAGAGATAGATGACAAGCAAGAAGAAATTGAAGTTCGTAAGAAATAGGTAAAGAAACAGAAGCAACAAATGAACCAAGCTCTTAAATTAGCTGATCAGGTCATAGTCTGTAGACCACCTCCCAGAGCGTATGCCATTTGTTTGAAAGAACAATTCCTATTGTTTCAGCTCATGATGAATGTGAAGGGTATAGATTATAAATTTAAATCAGCTCAGGAATTCTATGGATTATACCAGACTCTCCCTCCATGGCAACAAAATTTACTATGTGAGCTCTATCTACATAACTTTGTCATTCCACATGAAACCGAATGGAACCCTTTGCTTTACATAGGTCATATCCATTTGAGAGCTCTGATGTCATGGATGCACAATGAGGGAAATTATGATAGGCAACTGAATAATTACAGAGACCTAGAGAATTCTGAACCCTTACCCTTAAGGGTTGAATCAAACAAACCCAATGTCCTCTTACGAGATTGGCTCAACTTAACCTATGGAAAGTAGAAACCTGAAATTAGGGAAAATGTCTTTACACTAAGAGATAGAGTTTACAGGGAATATCAGGGGTTTCCCTACTTTTGATTTCAAAGATCTCTTGTAGGGGTAAGGATTCGATGGAATAGGTTACCAGAGGCCTTCAAGAAAATAGAGCCACACAGCCCAATCAACTTTGAAGGAGTTGCAAATAGAGAAACTAGATATATACAGTTGGGGCGTCAGACTAGAAGAGAATTGTGGATTCCCTTGTCTTTCCAACTACCTATACTCTTATGGCCCTTATATGATATTAATGCCACCAGATTAGACCATTTGCAAGAGGAGCATTGGGAATATTACTTGGCGAGAACAAGAGGATTCTATTACACTTTTAAGAGTGGGAAGAAGGGAAAGACAAGTGTTAGTGATTTCAGATTTACAGCTAGAAAATGTAATGCTTGAGGACAAGCATTATATTTAGTAGGGGGCAGATGATGAGATAATTTATTGTCTCTATTTTTTTATAATCTTTATACTCTATTGAAACTCTTTATGCTCTGATGAAACATTTCCAATACATTTATGAACCTATACCTATATGAACTTGTGATAAGTATAGTTAGAACCACAAATATTATGGGTAGTTAGAATGACATGTTTTGCTGAATATTATATATAAATTGTAGTACGTCATATAGCTACTTTAATCTTTGTTCTAATATTTTGGTAGGAATTAAAATGTTGACTTGTATACATACTGAATTCTACTAACTTGCCTGGAAAACAAGGAGCAGCTAGAGAGTAGATCGACCGCATTGAAGAAGAAGCATTGGAGTTCCAGCCATGATGGAGAAAGCCAACACAATTCTGAGGATCATGCCACTACTAGAAAGGAGCCATCATTCCAGAGAATATAGGAAACAACTTTTCTATATTTCCTTAGTGCTTGTTATTTTGTTATTTGCACTTTATTGTAATATGTCATGGGTATTATATTTCCTCCTTCTATGGAGATATTTAGTCATACTTTACTTTCATGCTTTCAATAAGCGTCAACCCTCTATATAAATGGATTTGATTGGTTTAGTTAGGTAATGAGAAAATATATTTAAATGTTGTGTTTAGTGTAACAGAGTTACTCTTTTCTATTCTTCATGTATTGTTCAATTACTATGTAATCAGTTTATGAGAATATAATGAAAGAGTGATTTTGAAGTATCTTCTGTGTTAGTAGTTAGTAGAAGCCAACCAAGGGGGCCCACTTGGGAGGTGGAGTATATTAGGATAGAGTAGAATTGCTTTCTGCATTTTGTGTGCTTTCAAGTAGAAGTTATTGTTTTACTCCAACAACATTACTATTGTGAATGTTCCTACAACACTTGCAGAGATAGACATAGTGAACGCTTTGAGTTGTTAAACAGGCTTAGGATAAGTTTACAAGCTTTCTGTAGTAATTTCATTAAGTAGTTAAGTGTGCTTACTTTCTTGTAGCAATAGCATAGGTTTCTTTCATGCACTTTATCTTCCTGCATCATAGTTAGCATGACTCTTTGAGGAACTTAGTGCACAAACTGTGCTTTCTTATTTCAAGTCTACATCCCTAGGTTGACAATCTAAATGCTTTTCATGATGGGAAAAGTAATATTTAGTATGAATACATTATTCCTAAGAGAGACAATGACATGATTATCATTACCTATTGTGAGATTGTTCATTCCTTCCACGATGTTAGCCTCAAGATGTCTTTATATGTGTTTATACTTTCTCTGCACCTTTGGTGTTCCTAGTTCTTCGTGGTGTAGTTTTTATTGGCCAAATATTTTTAGTGTACATGTCACCTCTACCTTGTCAACATTATGGGGGGGTTTCTCTTGTTGGTTCGTATGCTTCCTTGGTTTGATGGAGTGAGATATGTATTCGGTATTTGTTCATGTGTACTAGGTAGATGTAATGACTAGGTACCTATGCATTCTAGTGAGATGAATCATTTACCATATGGACACTCTTTCATTCCTATATTTTGAAGGCAACCTTCCATCTTTGATTGATCGACTCTTCATGATTTGGTACTTTATGTCATTTGTATCTTTGATTTTAGTTGTTTGCTTTTGTTTGCGTTCTGATTCGAGTAGTGTCATTTGAGGGCACTCATGAAGGTTATAGTCTTCTCTACTTGGTCATGTTCTATTTCAATGGAGGTTCTTCAGATCAATAGTTACTTCTTGAAAAAGTTTGTAGCTTCTTGCTTCAGTGATGTTCTACATGTTCATTATTTGTTCTTATTTTTTGGAACATTCCCTAGTTTTGGAGGCTTCTTTAGTCTTTCAACTAGTCTTTGTATCTTTTTGGAGTAGGGTTTTTCCCATTTGGTTTTCTCTATTTTTTCTCTTTATAGAGACTCTTTTGTACTTGGGTACCTAATCATGCCTTTGTTGTCGGAATCCATTTTCTTTTAGTAGTAGTTCTAGGTTTTTAGCTACTCCCTAAATTTATCTTAAGGGGGGGTGTTAGAGTAATAAGTTGTTTTTCTTATTAATTAAATTATTGATTTAATTATTAAGTCACTTATTATCTCTTTCTTTACTTAAGCTAAACTTTAGGCATATAATGATTAATTCTTTTATTAATTATTATTATGCAACCTAGGTTTCCTTTTAGGGTTTTGATCTCCTTTTATAAGCATTTATATCTCTTGTAACTCAACACATTATTTTTTATTGATTTGCAACTTTTATTTTTGCACATCAAGAATGTCTTCCATTTCATGGATCCTTGCGTTCAGGCCTCCATAGTTTTTGCTTCTCTCTTTCTATGATAGGTGTTTGCATGCAAGTGTTCTTGGGAGCTATGGGTTATTTTCTCATCAACTCCAATATATTCTATAAAGAAAAAATGTTAAATAAGACATTGAATGTGCTAAACTATAAGTTAAAAATCTAAAAATTCAAAAAAATGTGTAGAAATTGAAATTTCAAAATCAAATGAGAGGTACATGGGGTACATACTGGAGGACTGTACTCCTTAGGACACTTGAATTTGTGTCAAAAATATGGAATCACCATCTTTCTCTACAAGGCTTTCTATCTTTGCCAAAGGAGTTTTCACACAAGGGTAAATATAAATGAGGTAAAAATCAACTAAACCCCTTATAAGCCTTATATTAACATGGAAATTATATGGCATTATTTTAGTTTTTTTAACCTTGGGGGCTTAATTAATTAATGCATATTTTTTTCAACAATTTTATTAGGAGCTCAATCGGGAAAACAAGTTGAAAATCTCTAAATCGAATTTTTTTTAAAAAGTTAAAATTGCAAAATTTTCTAAAAAGGCCTAATTTTTTTTTTTTTAAATCTCAATTCATCTTTCAAGGTGGCATGCATTCATCATGTCATATTTTGAGGGATATTTTCAAGGTCAAGGGAAAAAATAAATTTTCTTTGAACCAAAGTGTTGCCCACATATTACTTCAAAGAGGGGCAAAATGTATACACTTAAAAATAGTCTTGAGAGATTTAATTCAATACAAGTTATTTAATTAATATTTCTCTATTCTACTTTATAAATAAAAATTTCAATTTATTTATATAGTTCATCTTCTTAAAATTCTTCTTATCCTAAATTAATGTCAATTAATTTTCCACCCCATTCCACCTCACCTCATCTCTCCACATCAACCCCCACCTCAGCATATGGCTAAGTTAATTAAATAATTTCAATTATTAAATTGTTATTTATCATCAACAACCAACATAGCCACTTGTCTCAAATATTCTCTAATTTTAACGAATTTGGCCACATGTCTCCAATATCCCTTATTTTTAACCAACTCGGACACATGTCTATGAGATTCCTCCCGCATATACCACTTGGTCTCTTTTGGCTTATGGGAGAATATTACTCATCATTTCTTCACATCTTGATCCTCCATTTCTTCAAATTGAATCTACACCGTTGATTCTTGCCACCTAGGTTAATGCCTTGGAAAATCTATAAATGGAGTGCATTTTGAGCATTTGGGTTTTACCTAATTTTAGTCTTCAATTTCTAGCTATATTATCTTAGTTGCTTCCATATCCATTAATTGCATTGTATTTCATCTTAATTAGCTACATATACATTTTTTTACATACATTTTCATACTCATTTAGATAGAATGTTAATTCTTAGCTTTGCATTTAGCTTCATAATAGCTAATTTGGTGCATCATAACTCTTAGATCGCCATGTTGAGTCATACATTTTAGCTCCACATCATTGTATATATTTATCATTTGAATCAATGCATTTCATAACATCATAATCTTGTTCTTTAGTTTTTCATCATAATGGTCACACATGCATAGGAGAGAAAACATATTGACCAAAAGGATCCTTGAGGATAGAGAACAATGATACAACAATCGAGAGAAATTTATTTAGATTTTTTGTTTGTCTCTTTAGATTGAATTAGGTCTTGATACTAGTTTCATTGGTATATCAATTGTTCTTAATTGATTTATATTAATTTATGATACACATCATCATCCTTCTCATAACTGAAGATCAATGATGCTAGCCATGAAAAATATTCTCTCCAAGGAACCTTTATAATGGACATGCTACCTCTAGATCTTCATGCATGTGGTAAACCTGTTAAAGAACAAAAGAAGAAAGAACATGTTGTGAGAGAGTTTGGTTCCACCACATTTGAATATATGTACTTAAGAATACAAATGGATGAACAATTAATACCTTGAGAAATTATAATAAAATAAGAATTAATTTTAGGTGTAATAGGTTTGTTTATTACAAATATTCTCCAAAACACATAATAAATAAGAACCAAATAATTCCCACAACTCCCATTGTTGCAACTCATTCAAGGTAATACCAAATTTCATGCCCAAAAATAACTAAAAAATCTAGAATATTTTTTTGGATTCATTATTTAAGGGTGTGCAACCTTATAGCATGCAATTTGTAATGACTTGCATGAAAAACTTACCATGGGATGACATATACACATATGTGGTGCCACTCCTTATAGCTTAGTGAAGAAGTGGAAGTCATCATTAACCAACTGTGAGTGAAAGCTTGTGAGTGAACAAAAATACACAAGGCTTGTGAATAATCGACTAGGGTGATGTAGGTATATGTTTGAACTAGGTTGAACCCTAGGGAATAAGGACTAATGCAGACTATTTTCACCCAAATTTGAATAATAATAAAATATTTAATTAAATTTAACTATAAAACTAGAACTTAGCGGTTTGGACTCACTATCCTACCATGCCCTTAGGAACCAAATCTTTATAGTTGACTTGGTCACTGTCCCAAGCTAGAGCTATACATGTACCCAATATTATTTAATTAACTTTGCATGATAAATACTTAATTTATGCTTCCAAAAGGTTGAGGTAGAGGAAACCATTAGGATAGTCATCTTTCCTTAAAATGATTAAAAGACAATTTTAAAAATAAAATCTCATACAATCTACACTTAGGAATTAACTCTACTTTGTTATTAGTACTTGCCGATAGGCTAGCAAGTACTATTGCATCACTTTTTGGATTTCATCCATTAAGTAGTGATTAAATCCAATTCTTTGCACCAATTATAATTTAGTATTTTCTTATTTTGTTAAAAATAACACACATTCTATAGTCTAAATGTTAATTTTTTAAACTTATAATTTGTAAAAATTATTTACTGATAATTTGATTGGTTAAATCATTTGAAGTCTTATTACACGAGTGAACCAATTAAAATGTACCATATTTGTTATTTATTGTACACTTTATATTTAATATAATGAAAATGGTGCATTCAAAGAATACAATCTAATGTATATATCATCTTATTTTATTTAGTTTATGGTTTACAACTTTATAGATACCTATTAAAAGATTGATAAGCTTTTCCTTATTAGCCACGATAGCTAGTGGCGAATTAGGAGGAACCGTTTGACAAAATGCAATCTAAATTAAAAGTGAAATGAAAGGAAATGCCCGTAGATGAGAATTAAAGATATTTAAAAACGGTTTCTTTTTCTTCACTACAAAGAGTTTTTCTTCACTACAAAGAGAAGAGAAGGCTTCTGAACTGAACAACAATACCATTATTTATCATTTAACAGTTTTGATAGAAATTGAGAATAACTGACTATTACAGACTATTTCCAAAAGCAATGCACATGCCTTGGCTTTAGATGATTTCCAGCAACGAAAGTTTTCCCTGATTGTGGAGGAGTCGAAGAGAAGATACCTTCTTCTGAAGCTCTTTATTCAAGATCAGAATTATTTGTTTAAACACATTTACTTGTTTAATTGTATCTAAATTTTCTTTAAACACATTTATTTAGTACTTAATTTTAATATATTTGTTCAGTTAAATATTTATAAATGCATTTGAAACATATCTTTTAAAAAGACTTATGTAAACAAATAATAAAAAATGTAAAAAATACAGAACAATTCTGGGCTGAGGAAGAGTGAGTGGATACATCATTTGCATTTGTTTTGAAATTTGGTTCTCTTTGAAAGAGTTTTCTATTTGAAGAAGAGGATGGTGACCGTGAGAGTGTAGGGGAAGGAGATTGAGCTAATGTTGGCTTTTCAGAAACATAAATCAAGAGTGCAGCTCATAATCACAAAAAGGATTTCTCTAATGTGTTTGAGATGCTAAATACTGCACCTCGGAGGGGTCTAAATCATAAGTCTATTAGACTGTTGTTTGAGATTTAGGTTCTTGTGAATGAGAGCGAGGAACGCATGTATGCATTGCAATGGACTATTGATAATCTAGTGGGAGAAAAAAAGGCTCAACATATTATTGTTATGCATGCACAGACACGTTATCTCAAAATTTGCATTAGCAGGCCATGGTAATATTCTTACATTCTTGATGTTTTTGAAATCATATATATTTGAAATCCCTTGCTAATTTTTTTGCAGATTTCTTTGGTTTCTATAGTGGTTGCATCTGCAGGACATCATGTGTTTGAAATAAAAGGGACAATAGAGAACCACATTACATAGAGATTTTATCTCATGCCAAAGACATCTGTGAGAAAGGCAATGTAAGTAGTTTCGATGATTTGAACCTTTTGTTTATAAACTCTTTACAATTTACAATGTTATCCAGATTATGTTTGTGTGTGAAAATCTAGAATTTTTAAAAACAGTTTATAACCATTTATAAAATGTATAAGTCATTTATTTTTTTATTTGTGAAATTTGTAATTTTTTAATAAATAAAATAAGATGAAAATAAATTATTATTTTGTTGAGAACTTGAATCTATTTTTATACTTTCTTTTTTAAGAAATAGATAAATATCTACATTTCAAAGCTCTTTTTAGTTTATTAATTGTAAAACCATAAATTACAATTATAAAATATTAAATTTATTGGATTGAAAGAAAAATGTAAGAAATGATTAAAATTTTAGAAATTTATTTAAAGATAAAAAATTTGGAAAATAATGACAAATATAATTATATATAAATTAAGGTAATACAAGTAATGAAAATAGGTTATTATCTAAGTTTATCAAATAATTTTTTACTATATGTAAATATTTTTTTAAATGAGAGTCTATTAAACAATGATTCTAACAACACTAACTCTACATTAACAACTACTCATTTCAAAATAAGATTGCTGATGTAATACTATCATAATATTTTGGTAACTTGTTTACATCTCACTTATTTTGTTCATGTATTACTATCATAATGTTCTGGTGACATATTTACATTTCATTTATTTTTATTAAAGTGTTAAACTTACTCAATTTTTTTTATTACAATAATTAGATATAACTTCTTATAAGGAAAATTTATTAAAACTAGAGATTAAAATTTTATACTAGTTATACTGAAATCTCAAATTTTTTATTATAATTATATATTAAATAGAATTATATTAATAAGATATACTAATTTTATTAAAATTAAAATCAAAATTATATTTCATATTAGAATTACAATTAATTACTAAATTAGGCAAGTACTTGGCCACTATGTGGCACTTGTTCTAATTACAAAATATTTTAAAGTTAAGAGGCCTAATTACATGATTTTTGACTAGTATCCAAAATTTAATATCAACCTATACAAAATAAACTATTGTATATATTTGTTAATTAAGTGTTCATTTAAAATTAGAATTCTCTCATATTTGATATCTTAGCACAAGAAATATTCACATGTAAGAGTGAGAGCATGAATATGCTTAATTAAGCTGAAGGCGTTTCCTTAGTACTTGCTCATAGGCTAAGTACTATTGTATCACTTTTTGGTTTTTTAGTGATTAAATGAAACTCTTTTGCCAATAAGAATTTATTATATTTTACATTTTGTCATAAATTTAGATTTTGTAAAGTTTAAAAGCAATATTTTTAAGTTTATAATTTACAAAAATTATTTCTCTATCATTTGATTGGCTAGATCAAATGAGGTCTTATACATGAGAATTTAGGAATATGAAATGTTTTTATTTCTACTTTTTTCGCCATATTGCATTATTAATATTATTGATATTTTTATTATGTTTATTATCATAAATTAAATTAAATTTTATTTTTATATAATATAAATATTAAATATATTAATAATGTAAATTACAAACTAACACGTATTTGTTAGTTTGTAAAATTGTATTCCAAATAAAATTAAGCTTATTTTATACTTTACAAAATAATTTAAATTAACATAAAAATTAAATTAAATTAATTAAAATTTATAATTTATATTATTAAAATAATTATAATTAAAAATAAAATAACCTATTGCTACATCTATAATTATATAAACTAATATAATTATTATCATAGAGTTCTATAATTAATTAAAATACATTTAATAATTATAATACATTTATTAATATTAGAATTACATTTAGATATAAATTAAAATCAATTATAAAACTAAAGGGTACTAGAATATTATTTTAAAGATTTTAATTATTATGATTCATATATAGAGATTCTTATAATTACATTATAATTAATTTTCTTGATTTCATTTTTATTAAATAACTATTAGTATTTATAATAAATATAATAATATTAGATTTAGATTTATTTATAGCTAAAATTATAATTAATTCCGACAAGTACTGACCACTACATGACACTTGTTTGAAATGGAAGAACTAAAAGATTCTTATAATTACATTATAATTAATTTTCTTGATTTCATTTTTATTAAATAACTATTAGTATTTATAATAAATATAATAATATTAGATTTAGATTTATTTATAGCTAAAATTATAAATCTCAAACAGCTGGAAGAATATGCATTGACTGGAATGGTTTGCATGCTTAGACAACTTCGACCACAGCTCAACAAAGAGGACCAAGCCAATGCAGCTGCTAGAAGGCTTAAAACTAAGAATGTAGAGGTGAGGGCAGAGATGGAAACACCCAAATTGAGTGCAGCAAAATGTGTTACAACCTGCCAAGAGGTTAAAAAAGAGAGAAAAAAAGGTCTAAGGAGGGCTCAGACTTGGGAGAAATAGAAGTCCAGGCTCCAGGACAAAATTAATGAGGTGAAATAGAAGACTGCGTAAGTACAACAACAATTGTCCCTCATTAGAGAATATCTAGCAAGTAACAGAGGTAAAGAGTTCATTCAAGTATTTCAGATATGGAATTTTTCAATGGCCATTCCTAAATCTTGAATTTTCTTCATCTTTTGCTTTTTGTGATGGAGAATTGTTTACAACATTTTACCCAATTCCGTGAAGAAATTTGAGGGATTTAACATAAAAAATTAGAGTAACCAATTCTGTGAAGAAATTTGAGGGATTTAACATAAAAATTAGAGTATTGTCTCATATGGGAACATTGGTCTATCCAATTTTCTTAAGTTTGTGTCCACCATTTCTCATCAAAGCATTGGTCTTTCCAATTTCCTTAAGCTAGCGAAGTAGAGGAAGAAAGAGGAGCCAAGGGTGCAGCTGAAGCTTCATTGAAAAGAAGGGAGGAGGTATTACATAAAAAAATAGAGATGCACTTTCAATGGCATAATGATGATATTGAAAGACTTGAACAGGAGCTTGCAAAATGTATGCAAAATGTGGAAGCATGGACAAGGCACATGATTTGTTTCAAAGAGATGTCTTCTAAAGGAATGCAATTATCGGAGGATATGCACAAAATGGGCTTGTTGTAAAGGCTTTCGATACTTTCAATCAAATGCGGTTCGTTGGTGTCAACTCGAATTCTACAACCTTTGCTAGCATCCTACCTGCTTGTGGCAAAATAATTTGCTCTCTATCAGACCTGCATTTGCGAAAGAGTTACTGACAAAAAGGGGATGACAGGATGAAAGGCGGGCAGCGTGGGTAGACTTGTGCAGCCTTGTTTTTCTTTTCCTTTTATTTCCATTATGACGTTTGAAACATTGTTTTCTTTTATTCAAAGGAGCACGGACCCAGAGAGGAGAGATTTGCACGCAACACCTTTGAAATAATTTTTCTATGCATTTTTAAATTGTTTGTAGAGGACAAAGAGGATGGCGTAGCACTCACTTGGATCGAGCCCTGACAGTGAGTTGTTTATCTCAATCTCCACCCTCCAATCTCCACCCTCAAACACACCACCTCCTCTCGCTTTAAATCTGGCACACAGCACCAAAAATAAACCATAGCTGATCTCAAAGCTTTACATGCCAAAGAGACAGAGAAACGACCAGGTTTGCGAAAATTAAATTTATTTGACCCAAGTACTTTAGTGTTGTTAGTGTTGTTTGCAATAGAGGGCAAAAATAATATCTAACGGTTTTGAACTACTGACGAGCTTTTCAATTTTTGAATGCTCCATTTGATTTTTTTCTTCCATGGCCAAATTTGGTGGGAAAAACCCCCACTTAGGGTTACTCTTTACTTATCAATAGAATTAACTTCATGGATTTCTTTTCCAGGTTGAATTTAGTGTTTTCACATGTATAAGGTTCTACTTACTACTGTCTATTGAAATTGAGTCTATAGCTTCAATTAATTATACACAATTCACCAACATAAATTTTTTTTTTTTTTTAAAATCAATTGTCAAAGAGTTGCCATTGTAAATGACAATTCACAATTCACGATCAACAGTGTAAATGACTAAACAGACATGAATGAACGACCATTGTTTTCATCTCGATCATTAGATATTGGTTCCTTTTCACTGGTCCACTCATTCATTTTGCACTGTCCGCTAGTTAACTCTGCTTTGTTGACTTCCCCTATTTTATTTCCCACAAAACGATCATTATATATTGCCCATGATCATTGTATCATATTTATTAGAGACAAAAACATTAGGGTGAAATTAGTTGAGTATTTGGTGGTGGGACCGGTCATGATGTTGAAATCCATCAAATTGCATGTATTTTTAAATCAATAAATCACTGAACATATCCAATCGTATTAAAGGAGTGGAGGAGTTTAGTAGTAAGTTGGGAAGAGCACAAGAAAATACTACGAGAATATGTGCCACGCAAATAATTTTTAGGGTTAAATTTACATTTTATATATTTAATAGTGAAATTAGTAATATTTGGATTTTTTTTAATTTATTTTTGTTTTTTAAAGAAATCCTATTTTTCTTGAGTTTAAAATTGATTTATTTATTTATGTTTTTTTAATAAATTTATAAATAATAAACTAAAATTATTAAAATCAATTTAATTTGTTTTTATTTATCTTATTAAAATTTTATTTATTATTAAATAATTATATTTTGAACTTTTATTTTTATTTATATACTAAATTAAAAATTGATGAATATAAAAATATTTTTCAATTTAATTGTTTAATATTTTCAAGTGTTAAAATAGAGAATAAAAAGTTAGTGGTAAAATCTTTTTATATTAACAAAATGTATATACAATAACAAAATTAAGTTTGAAATTCATTTTTATATTTTTTAATGTAAAATAATTAAAAGCTATTTGAATTTTGCACACTACAACGTTACTTAATTATATATAGTTAAATTAAAAGATTGATAAATATGAAAATATTTATAAATTAATTGTCTAATATTTTTTAAAATTAAAATAGAAAACAAAAACCATATATTAAAAAGATTTAAGTTTGAAATGTATTTATGTATTTTATGAATTCACAAATAATAATAAAGAGTTATTATAATTAATTTAATTTATTATTATTCATATATTAAAAAGATTTAAGTTTGAAATGTATTTATGTATTTTATGAATTCACAAATAATAATAAAGAATTATTAAAATCAATTTAATATATTATTATCTATCTTATTAAATTTTTATTTATCATAAAACAGTTATATTTTGAATTTGAATTTTAAGTTATCTATTAATTTTTAAAAAATCATGAATATAATAGTATTTTTTCAATTTAATAGTTTTAAGTATTAAAATAGAAAGTAAAAATTTAGTTTTATAATAATTTTAATAATAAAATAGAATAGAAAATTTATATACATTAAAAATTTAAGTTTGAAATTCATTTTAATTATTATTTTTGGTCTTTTTTATAAAACTACAAAATAATAATTAAAAGCTATTAGAATTAAACTCAATTTATCTCCATCCTTGTATCTTTCCATATACTCATTCTCTCCCTCTTTCTCTCTCTTTTATCTATCTCCTATTCTCTCTCTCTCTCTCTCTCTCTCTCTCTCTCTAGACGTGTCCCCATCTATCCATCCATCAACCCACCTCTCTCTCTCTCCCTCTCCCTCTTTCAATCTTCCTAGACCTCTACATCTATATCTCATTATATATAGATCTCTCATAGCTATTATATGTTCCCCTCTCTTCCTCTCTCTCTATAAATTGCAGCTCTAACTCTTCATTTCCCATTTCCCCTTATCTCCCTCTATATCTATTTGTTCCATATCATTCTACCCCTCTCACACATCTCTCTTTATCTCTTCCTCTCCTTTAACTCAATATCGCTCTCCTCCATACCCATATCCATCTCCATCACTAGCTCCATATTCTTATATCCTCCCTCCCTCTCTCCCCCGTCCCCCTCTATCTATCCCTTAGATATCACTATCTCTCCCCCTCTCCCTATTGTAAACATAACAAGAGCCTAATGGTAATAAGCCTCTTGGTAGTAGAGGCATAGTTGAATTGAAACCATCAATTATTTTCCACATGACCTACAATTGTTCTCATGTATTGCATAAATGTAGGAAAAAAAAGACCAAAAATTTCCCTAATTGACCCTTCACACCTTTTCGACGTACCCATTGCACACCCATCACTAAAGTTTTGTCCTTGTCGTCTTCAATCACCATTCATCACATTATATGGACAAGAGAGAGCAGGACAGAGTTCCTTTGCCTATTGTGGGAAAGCTCTTTCAAAGCTCAATAAAAGCCCACATAAATCTCTTTATGCTCCCTCTCAAACATGGTCCATTAAGGACTCTCCATATAGGCATGAAGGGTATGTATGATTTTGTGGATTTGCTCAAATAGGAAAGGCTCGCCCCTACTTGCCAAAGTGTTTTGCAGATGGACTCAAAGAAGGAATTTGAAGGGTGTGGACTAGTCATAGACACCATAGACTGCTTTGTATGCTCTAATTGGAAATAATAGAATTTTATCTCTAAGTTTTTTTTTGTCCTTCAGCCTCTCTCTCTTATCTCTCTTAATTGTGTCCCCCAATCTTTGATAGTTAATATGTAAAAAATATTAAGACCTCTCTTCTCTTATTAATTTATAATTTAACAAATATTACAAATGTTGTAGTTAAATAAAAAAATTTATATTAAATATAAGGAGATAAAAAATACAAAGTATCACCGAAGAGTTTCAAAATTTACAAGAGGCAAAGGCTCCACATGAGAGTATCAGAGAGAAAACTAGTCCAGTATAACAGTCAACAGATGAGTCATAATAAGCTAATGAATCAGGACTTCATGAGTATCCACCCAAGCTGTCCAACCCAGGCTGCCTTCCATCTAGACGACATTCTTTTGATTTTGAATTTGGTTAAATAATTTTTAATTCAAATTAGGATATTATAACTAATAATTTTAAGGTTAGAAAGATAGACATGGCAAATTATATTTGTAGTCAAATGAACCAATTTTATATTTAAAAATCAATACTAAGTTGGTAGTAATGAAGCCTGATAATAGTGTTTCTATTGTATCACATCAATATCTATGAAATAAATGATAAGAAATTTATACAGAGAGATATAAATATATAGAGATAGATGTAGAGAAAGATATGGATAGAAGGAAATATATAGAGGAGTGCAAGGGAGATACATATACATAGTACAGATGGAATAAATAAGAGAGGAATTTATATAGATAGAGATATATGGAGAGTTAGAGATATGAGAGTTAGAGAGAGAAATAGAGTAGGAGAGATGGAGTGAATGAGAGGGGAGGGAGGGATTGACATAATAAGATAGAGATATAGAGAGAGGTAGATAAAGCTAGAGAGATATAGTTAGAAAAAGATAGAGAGATGTAGCTAGAGCTAGAGGAATAGAAAGAGAGAGAGCTAGAGAGAAGTAAATAGAGTTATAAAGACGTAGATATAGTTATTCACGAAGAGTAATGTCATTGCTCACTATCTACCCCTCTCCTTTTTTATATTTTTTTTTAATAATTGATCTTCAATATAACTTCGGCATATCCATTGCACACCAAGACACAATTGCTAGTAATATTATAAAATCATAGATAAATTGTGCTACATTCACATAGAGCAAAACAATTTATAAGCAGAGTGAGAAAGCAAAGTAAGATCTGTGATGAAAAATTCAGTTGGAGAGGAGTAGAAGCAGAAAAGTGGTGAGGAGTTGAAGAGAGTTAACACGAGTTGTGTAAAGGTAAAAGATGAAAGAGTTTTCAGCTCCGTTGTCGTCTAGTCCGGTTAGGATATCTGGCTTTCACCCAGACGACCCGGGTTCAAATCCCGGCAACGGAAATTTTGTTTTTGAGTGGGGTTCGTATCTCTGTATAACAGTTTTATGCGAGCATCTACCAAAGTAGGTAGAAAAAATCAATTTTTATGTGTCGAGTGGTCTGTAGATCGTCAGTGTCCCTTATGTGAGCAAATTAAGTTATGCTCTTCTTAATTTTTGCCCTTCGTGTGTGGCTGTTAACCACAAGGTCGGAGGTTCAAGCCCTCCTTCTAGCGTCCAAATTTAGAGTTTTGCATTCCAAATGCATTTTTGGTAAACGTGAGCAGCAAATATTATGAAAGATCCTGGAGTATTAACGCCCAAAGCTGTATTGCCTCCATAGCATAGTGGTAGTGCGTTCGCTTCGTAAGCGAAAGGTCGCGAGTTCGATCCTCGCTGGGGGCTCATTCTCATTCTTCCATGTTAACAACCTCCTTCCATCACTGGAGTTGATGACAATCATCGGCCTAGAGATGGATTTCTATGCTCCCAAACAATATCAAAATTTTGTATGGCTTCTTGATCCGATATATAATTAAAGACTCGGCACAGAACTCTGAAGATGAATTCAACAAACCAGAAACAGAAGAACTTGTGAGTCTTGGTTCAGTCTTTCACTCTTTAAATAATGCTATTTTGGATGAAGATATGCATGTAGATGATCATGACTAGTAAAGAGATACAGAGTCTTGTCAAACAAGCAAAAACAAAAAATGGATATAAATATCTGCATATAGGTAGTATTATTGCTGGATGTGAACCACTGTATAGGAAAGGAATCCCAGCTACAGTTTTTATGACTCTTCTTGATGTCCGTCATAATAGATATTGTGACATGTTAATGGGAGGAATTTCTGCTCCAATGGCTGCAGGAGCGACAGCTTTTGATGTAGTCCCAAATTTTGCAATTAGTTTGTCAGATCCACATCTAGATAAAGTCCTTATGTTTCAATTTGGTACTCATTACCTAGATATGAAACCTGGATCCAGAACCCATGCTTTGTATTTTGCTTTGTATGGTCGGTTGTTTAACACCACCGTTCCAATAGTCAAGGATCCTCGATCTGACAAGTCCAAAGCTAAATATTCTTTGTTATGGCAAACCCAAACCAAAGGTGCTCAGCTTATAGTACCCAAAATGATAAATCTTGCAGATATCCAAGTTTCAAAAAATTGGATCATTGATACTAGAGCTCTTCAGCAAAGAACCATGCCAAAGAACCTTACCACTATTGCAAGTATCAAGGAAACACCTGGGAAAGCCCATATCCTCTTTGATGAGCCAAATTCTAGAAAATCTTTTGGATCTAGTTCCAAAGGTTTTCAACGAATTGAGTCAAGTCTATCTACTCAGTGTAACCATCTAAATTGTATCCCTGACTCTCAAGGATCTCTATATTGCTCAAACTGCAAACAATCTTTTAGAGAACCTGCAACATTAATCTCCAATCCTCTTACTCAAACTATCAACCACTGTGAACATCCACAGTTCAGTGAGTTAGATGATGGAAGTCTACAATGTGATCATTGTAAATATGTCAAAAATACTTTTCATGTGAGAATGATTTTATCAGGACACAATACACCATTCTCTGAGCCAGATATTATAGCATCTGAGAAAGCATCTACCAGTGTACCCATAGAAGTCCCCAAAGGAATACCACCTTTTTGCGATTACATGCTTAACTCGTCAGATGACAAATTCTCAATTCCATATTGGCCTCAACATGTCATTGCACAAGGTCAACCTGATGCTACAACACAGTCTAAAATGCTCAATTATGCTAATCTCTGTCTCCGCAAAGCATTACTTTTTCAACAAGATACACATCAGCGTCTTTTGCAAGCTGAACTTTAGCGTCAAAAACTTGAAGCCAGTCAGAATTCTAACTTCCATGAAGTGTTAGCCTCTCTCAAAGCTTTGGAAAGTCGCCTTGCCAGTATCATGTCTTTTACAATTTCCCAGGATATCGCCACCCTTCGCCGCGATTATTCCAGTTTTAAAACTTCAGCAGAAGCTTGGTGGACGGAGCAAGCCAAACAAACTCAACATTTACAACAAGTCCAGAAAACCACTTCTCAAGTCCAAAGAATAGTTGAACAAGTCAGCTCACAACAGTATGTGGATGCTCAAAATGTTACTCAAGCCATATCCACAGTTAGACAAACACTTGAACAAGTAGTAATCCATCAGTCTGATGAGTTGAAAGTAACTCTACAAAAGACCAACTCAAAAAAATGGACTTTCCCTGATGCCACAGAAGATCTAGAAAGATTGAAATGTCAACAATCGGGAAAGCCATTACTATTAGATGTACCAGAACCCAAGCCTCAGGAATTTGATAAGAAAACAGGGAAATGGCACTCTGTTAATATGGTAAAGCAGGAAAATTCCAGTGGCCCATTTGATAGAGTTCATAATTTCTCAGATGTGTCTCCACCTCTGACTAATTTTGATGATTATGATCCAATAAAGAACAAAGCCACAATTGATATTTTACAAGCATGGATTGATAATGCTATCAATACTGTTGATGGTGTGACTACAGAACAAGCCATCAGACAAGCTCTAAATGCTCTAACAGGCATAGCCCGAACAACATGGGACTCTTTAGAACCACAATATAAGGAAGACCTTATTCACTCAGGAGTTAATCCTGTCTGTGAGTCCTTATACAGAATGTTTGTGGGACAGCATGAAAATGAGAAAAGAACAGCCTACAAAAGATTTAAGGAAAATAGAATATGTGACATGAAATTCTTTGAAGATTATTGTAAAGAACAATATGTGAATTTCTACATGTCTGGACAAATGAACAATAATGCTTGGATGTACAATACATTCTTAGAAGGGTTTCCCTCACAATTGCAGTCTTATTATAGGGAAAGAATTCTAAATAGCATACTAAATACTCCAGATATGACAATCAATGATGTCACATTTCCACAATTAGTTCAATTCATTAGAGAAATCAATGAAGAACTAGGTTCTGAAAAGAAAAAACAGAAACAGAAAAAGGTTGTCTTACCTTATCTTAAACATGGAGTATGTCAATGCTTGCAAAATAGTTATGGATGTCAGAAGCATGAGAAAAAGCATTTCTCACGCCGCAAGCAACGGACTAAGTATCCTGAATACAAATATTTAGAGCATCAAAAATTCAGAAGGAAGAAAAGATATAAAAAAACCTTTTTGCGAAATAAGCATCGCATCAAAAAGGACTTTAAACCACAATGTTACATATGCAAAGGGCCTCATTATGCAAACAAATGTGATCAGCGCCATAAGCCTGAACATTCAAAGAAAGTTCGCACATTAAGGAAAGCAGGACTAGATTATTTGCCCTTAACAGAAGTTAATAGTCCTTTCTCCTCTAATTCTGAAGACTATTGTCTTCAAATTTCTGATTCAGATATTTCAGTTGAACAAGAGCCTCTTGTCCGTCATTTTGGTCTACACTCAGAATCCGAGTCTGAAAGTTTTCATTCAGCATCTGAAGATTCTGAAGTTTCTTTTATGTGCAATATGTTTTCCTCTAGAAACAATTGGTCTCGTGGAAAACTCTTTCCACAAAGAGGACGAGGACGCTTCTCCCCATTTAGGAAAACATTTACAGACAATGAATATGAGTTAGAAGATTCTCAGATCCAAGAAAATCTAGATGAGCTAGATAAGAAGATTCAACATCTGGAAAATCAAAAAGAAAACTATGTGACTCCCTATCAGCATCAAAAGATTACTCATGAGATAATAAAAGCCAAAAATGCTAAGGAAGAAATACTCAATCAACACCCTGATATGCAGTGGGTAAATAATGATAGGACAGGATCAAAATCTACATCAGAATACACTCCAAATCCAACTGCACAAAAAGCATTTCAAAAATCCTCGAAGATTGATTGGTTGGAAAATCGCTTAGCTTTCTTGTATACAGTAAAAGCTGATGTAAACAAAGAGATCCTTTCTGTTCAAAAGAATTTAAGAGAAAGTCAAGCATCTTCAAGTTCTCTTAGTTCTTTAGATAAGTATTTGACAGAACTTGAACAGTTAAAATGCGAAGAGTCTTCTTTCACACCTGTTACAACACTGGTTTCAGAGACAACAGAAGAAACAAAAGCAGTTGAAGAGAAACATAACGTTTATACCTATCTGAAAGGTTTTTCAAGCCCTTGTCCAGCATTCTTGATTATAGTTAAATTACCAGGAATAAAAGCTTATACGTTGTGTGCTTTATTAGACTCAGGAGCAGATTGTAATCTAGCTCGTGCTTACTGTTTCCCTAGAGATTGTTGGACCACAACAACAACTTCAATCAACTCACTTACTAGTAATGGTAATCCTGTGAAACATAAAGCCTTGATTCCATTAAAGTTTGGTTCTAGTCTCCATCAGACCAAATTTTTTGAATTTCCAGTAGAATCCTATGATTGTATTATAGGAAGTGCTACGCTGCAGCAATGGAGTCCATATACCATTGGTAAATCTGGCACTAGTATTTCATTTAGTGTAGGGTCTGTCACACAAATCAATGAAGCCAGGGCATATTCTCCAAGACTCACACTTTTCCCAAAAGATAAGATCATTCAACCAGGACAGCGTGTTTGGTTTACACGACAAGCAGAAAATACAAAGTTAGATCTTGAGCAAGTTCAGAAGGATTTTGCTGCTACTGTACTTACCAAAGATCTCCAAAAATACCAGAGATCATTTGAATGTTCACTTACTCTAAAGAAAGATCAGAATGGAACGGAAATGATCCCGAAAAGAAAAGCCAATTATCTCATTCTCTCCAAAATAGATCAGGAATTATGTGAAAAAGAAATTTCTGAACTTTTAGACAAAGGATTGATCAAACCTAGTACTAGCCCATTCTCTTGTCATGTGATGTATGTTCCTAAAAAAGATGAACATGGGAATGAACTACCAGAAAGAAGATTGGTTGTCAATTATAAACCTCTTAATGCATGTCTTGAAAGTAATCAGCATCCCCTGCCCAGCAAGGATTATATATGGCAGCGAATTCAAGGATGTAATGTTTTCAGCAAATTTGATCTGACAAAAGGATTTTGGCAGGTAAAAATCAGAAAAGAAGATCAATACAAAACAGCTTTCTCAGTCCCACAAGGGCTATATGAATGGACAGTTTTACCATTTGGAATCAAAACTGCTCCCTCCATCTTTCAAGGTATTATGGATAAAATCTTTGCCCCTTATGCAAAATTTCTTCAACCTTACATAGATGATATTCTGATTTTTAGTCAAGATCACAAATCTCATCTTGAGCATCTCAAGAAATTCCTGTCAATATGTCAGACAAATGGAATTTGTCTAAATCCCTCCAAAATTAGTTGGTGTACTGAAAGCCTTATTTTTATTGGCACACGAATTGAGCCAAATGGAAAGATCTATCCACATAAACATCTCCTTGAAACAATTCAACAGGTAGAAGTCAAGGATAAGAAATCATTACAACGATTCCTTGGATTAATCAATTACATTGCAGGATACTTCCAGAATATTGCAGAAGCACGCAAAGAGCTCAACAAACTGTTAAAGAAAAATGCACCTCCTTGGTCTGACGTTCACAATCAAGCTATTCAACAAATTAAACAGCAATGTCATCATCTTCCTCACCTTAAAATCCCGGGATCTGGCAAGAAAATTGTTCATACAGATGCAAGTGACACCGCATGGGGTGCAGTACTGTTAGAAGAAGTAAAACAGAATAATCAAATCAGAGAAGAAATTGTCAGGTATGAATCTGGATCTTTTAAAGGTGCTGAACTTAATTACCACTCTACACATAAAGAACTTTTAGCCGTGGTCAAAGCATTTGAAAAGTTTCAGCTGTTTATTGGTGATCATAAATTTCTTCTACGAAGTGATTTGAAAAATCTTCCTGGATTCTTCCGCAAAGAATCAAAAAATAAAGTAGTGCGAGCAAGATTGCTCCACTGGGCACAAATTCTTGATACTTTTGATTTTGATACAGAGCACATTGAAGGTTCCAAAAATATCTTAGCTGATTTTCTTAGCCAAGAAGGATCTGTTCACAGGGTTCATAGTCTCAATCACATTCAGCCAGGGGAAGGTCACAGACAAGTTGTTTTACAGCCAAATCTCTTTACAGAACAAGCTCAGTCTCAGGAAGATATCATTGATAACCTTGATATGGTGTTCAATAGCTATGTTGATAATTGTCCTTGGACACGACAACTCTATGAAGATCGACGAAGAGTGTTGATTGAAGAATTCACTCATAATCAACAAGCCCAGCAACAGCAACACAATGTCCGAATGATCAGAGAACGCAAAGAAGAATATAATTTTATTGGCAATGTGCCATGGCAAGAAAATTTGAATGTTCTAACACATCAACTGTATCTAGAACAAAGGAATCGACATTTTGAAGCATCACGACAACTTCTAACTGATGCAGTAATTCAACGACAACCTTGTCATCCATCTGATGAAGAAATTAAAAATTATCTCCAACATGCAGTCAGCAATCCTACCTCTCCTGAATGGCCTATTATCACCAGTGTGATCTCTTTTGAATGGCCTACTCAAATCCTGAGCAGCACTCATATTCCTGATCAGCAGCGATGGTTAAGCATCAATCAATTGGGAAATTATTTCAGAGTAGTTTTCCCACATGATCATCAGATACAGCCAACAACCTGTAATTATGGGTATTTGCACAAAATCACATTCCATTCCTACATTGACAATCCTATAAACAGGTACATCTTCTCTATCTATGGCCCCTCTTTGTAGCGACAAAATACCATGGAAATCCAAAGTTTACATCATTGGGCACATCCTCATACCAGACAACCAATTTGGATCTTCACTGTTTTCCAGACCAAACCAGAACCGTGGGATATTGGTAATCCCACAAAACAGGCACATGTTCATCTCTGTCAAAGAATTCTTTGGAAAGAAGAAACTCTTGAAGAAAGATTAATGAACGTAATGAGTATTCCATCTCAGGAAGAATCAGATAGTGATCTTGAATATCACTCACCAAAGCATCGACGATATACCTAAGTGGATGGGGTTGTCATCCACACTTCTACTCTCTTACGTGACCTCATCCGACATGTCAGCTTTTGGGAAGAGCTGATCATTTCTCTAAAAACCATCCATATGTGTTTTTGCACATATTCATTATGTACATGGCACATTTTGGCTCTGGAGTAATGAGTTTCCCAACCATCAGAAATCATAATAATTGTACACCAGTTACCAAAGTCTGGTTAAACAAAACTAGGGGTAGACTCCACTACCGTCCTAAAAGGGTTAGCCCGACACCTTAATATGGTCCGTGTTCTTTATCTCTTCATGGGTTTAAAAGAGATTCTCCCGTAGTCACTTTCGGGTGTAAAGTGAAAGCATCACGAGTTGCTTGTCTCTACTCGTTTGTCAGCACACTACTGTGTTCGTAGATATTGGGGTCCACCCAGACCGACATACAGGTCATAGTGGGCATCTACTGTAGTAGTGCGCTCTGCTTTAATAAAGTGGTTCTCCTGATTCTTGACATGTGTCAGCAATCGGTTGAGACCCCCTCTCCAATTTGCCTATAAAAGCATGCTTCCCTTAGAGAGAAAGGCATTCGGAGTTGAGTAAGTCTAGAGTCTTGAGTCTAGGATAGTTTTGCAAGTAGAGAGCTTGAGTCTAGGATAGTTCTGCAAGTAGAGAGTATGCTCTCATCCTTTTGGATGATCAGAAATCAGACCTTGCCCTTAGGATGTCTTACCACATGAAGCGTAATCTCTTCATCTTTTGTTGTGTCATATTGGTAATACTTTTGGTATGTATATTTGCTTGGTTTATCCATGTATAAGCGCCCGACAGATGTAGTAGAAGTGATCCTGTTCTACTCTTGTCTGACTCCAGATCAGAAGGTTGCGTGTTCGATTCACGTCGGGTTCAATCCCCTAAACTTTTTACAAAGTTTTCTAAATTGGAAGGCGAACGCACTACCACTTTAGAACTTTTTCAATACCGTAAAATTTTTGCTAAAGTTTCTACGTTTTCAAGGCGAAATAGTAAGGCAAAGTAAATGTTGTGGTATCCATCGCCGACTGCTGTAGATTATTTTAATCGTTACACTGAGCTAAAATCGGTTTACTTACTATACTATCTTTCAGTAATGTGTTGCTAATTTCAAAGCACACTAAACCTTGAAGATCAAAATGAAACTCTGCACATTTGGAGATGTGGGGTATCGATCCCCGTACCTCTCACATGCTAAGCGAGCGCTCTACCATCTGAGCTACATCCCCACAAGAGAAACTACATCCAAGATCACTTCTACTACATCCATCAGGGGCTTATCCATGGACAAATCAGGCAAATATACATACCAAAAGTATTACCAATATGACACAACAAAAGATGAAGAGATTACGCTTCATATGGTAAGACATCCTAAGGGCAAGGTTTGATTTCTGATCATCCAAAAGGATGAGAGCATACTCTCTACTTGCAGAACTATCCTAGACTCAAGACTCTAGACTTACTCAACTCCGAATGTCTTTCTCTCTAAGGGAAGCATGCTTTTATAGGAAAATTGGAGAGGGGGTCTCAACCGATTGCTGACACATGTCAAGAATCAAGAGAACCACTTTATTAAAGCAGAGCGCACTACTATAGTAGATGCCCACTATGACCTGTATGTCGGTCTGGGTGGACCCCAATATCTACGAACACAGTAGTGTGCTGACAAACGAGTAGAGACAAGCAACTCGTGATGCTTTCACTTTACACCTGAAAGTGACTACGGGAGAATCTCTTTTAAACCCGTGAAGAGATAAAGAACACGGACCATATTAAGGTGTCGGACTAACCCTTTTAGGACGGTAGTGGAGTCTACCCCTAGTTTTGTTCAACCAGACTTTGGTAACTGGTGTACAATTATTATGATTTCTGATGGTTGGGAAACTCATTACTCTAGAGCCAATATGTGCCACGTACATAATGAATATGTGCAAAAACACATATGGATGGTTTTTAGAGAAATGATCAGCTCTTCCCAAAAGCTGACACGTCGGATGAGGTCACGTAAGAGAGTAGAAGTGTGGATGACAACCCCATCCACTTAGGTATATCGTTGATGCTTTGGTGAGTGATATTCAAGATCACTATCTGATTCTTCCTGAGATGGAATACTCATTACGTTCATTAATCTTTCTTCAAGAGTTTCTTCTTTCCAAAGAATTCTTTGACAGAGATGAACATGTGCCTGTTTTGTGGGATTACCAATATCCCACGGTTCTGGTTTGGTCTGGAAAATAGTGAAGATCCAAATTGGTTGTCTGGTATGAGGATGTGCCCAATGATGTAAACTTTGTAGTTCCATGGTATTTTGTTGCTGCAAAGAGGGGCCATAGATAGAGAAGATATACCTGTTTATAGGATTTTCAATGTAGGAATGGAATGTGATTTTATGCAAATACCCATAATTACAGGTTGTTGGCTGTATCTGATGATCATGTGGGAAAACTACTCTGAAATAATTTCCCAATTGATTGATGCTTAACCATCGCTGCTGATCAGGAATATCAGTGCTGCTCAGGATTTGAGTAGGCCATTCAAAAGAGATCACACTGGTGATAATAGGCCATTTAGGAGAGGTAGGATTGCTGACTGCATGTTGGAGATAATTTTTAATTTCTTCATCAGATGGATGACAAGGTTGTCGTTGAATTACTGCATCAGTTAGAAGTTGTTGTGATGCTTCAAAATGTCGATTCCTTTGTTCTAGATACAGTTGATGTGTTAGAACATTCAAATTTTCTTGCCATGGAACATTGCCAATAAAATTATATTCTTCGTTGCATTCTCTGATCATTCAGACATTGTGTTGTTGTTGCTAGGCTTGTTGATTATGAGTGAATTCTTCAATCAACACTCTTCGTTGATCTTCATAGAGTTGTCGCGTCCAGGGACAATTATCAGCATAACTATTGAACACCATATTGAGGTTATCAATGATATCTTCCTGAGACTGAGCTTGTTCTGTAAAGAGATTTGGCTGTAAAACAACTTGTCTGTGACCTTCCCCTGGCTGAATGTGATTGAGACTATGAACCCTGTGAATAGATCCTTCTCTAAGATAATGACATTGCTGTTTAATTTGTTGAATAGCTTGATTGTGAACGTCAGACCAAGGAGGTGCATTTTTCTTTAACAGTTTGTTGAGCTCTTTGCGTGCTTCTGCAATATTCTGGAAGTATCCTGCAATGTAATTGATTAATCCAAGGAATCGTTGTAATGATTTCTTATCCTTGACTTCTACCTGTTGAATTGTTTCAAGGAGATGTTTATGTGGATAGATCTTTCCATTTGGCTCAATTCGTGTGCCAATAAAAATAAGGCTTTCAGTACACCAACTAATTTTGGAGGGATTTAGACAAATTCCATTTGTCTGACATATTGACAGGAATTTCTTGAGATGCTCAAGATGAGATTTGTGATCTTGACTAAAAATCAGAATATCATCTATGTAAGGTTGAAGAAATTTTGCATAAGGGGCAAAGATTTTATCCATAATACCTTGAAAGATGGAGGGAGCAGTTTTGATTCCAAATGGTAAAACTGTCCATTCATACAGCCCTTGTGGGACTGAGAAAGCTGTTTTGTATTGATCTTCTTTTCTGATTTTTACCTGCCAAAATCCTTTTGTCAGATCAAATTTGCTGAAAACATTACATCCTTGAATTCGCTGCCATATATAATCCTTGTTGGGCAGGGGATGCTGATTACTTTCAAGACATGCATTAAGAGGTTTATAATTCGTCTTCAGAGTTCTGTGTTCCTTCCATCCCGTTCTACTTCGCACTGCTTGTTTTTGTTGAGCTACTCTCCTAGCCTCTAAAATGTCTTTCCACGGCTTAAACAATGAGGTCTTACGTCACTCAGAAAACACAAGGAAGAAAGGATAAAGGAATGTATCACAGATTTGAGACACAAGAGGAATAAACAGAAATATTTTTATTGAGATAGTGGCTCTGATACCAATTTTTACAGTAAGCTCCGAGAGTAGAAACTACATCCAGGATCACTTCTACTACATCCATCGGGCGCTTATCCATGGACAAACCAGGCACATATACATACCAAAAGTATTACCAATATGACACAACAAAAGATGAAGAGATTATGCTTCATATGGTAAGACATCCTAAGGGCAAGGTCTGATTTCTGATCATCCAAAAGGATGAGAGCATACTCTCTACTTTTTACCCTGTTTGATCAACTATCTTTAAGACCTGTGTCTCGAATTCCTTATTTTTTGATTTATTTTAATAATAGCTCAGCCTGCTTCATTTGTACCTCCAATTAGCTATAATAGAAAGCAGAAATAAACTATTATGGTTTTCTTCTTTAATTTCAAAATAACATTTCTTTAATTGCATATCAAACATCTCTCAAATTCTTATTATTAATGTTAGGGATTTTATTTTTCATTTCAATACAAATTGATTAATAACATTCGTGTTCAACTTATTTACCACGCTCATTACTAATTAAATTTAGAAGGCTAGTATTCACCTTAAATTTATACATTTTTAATGTTATCATCTAGTTGTCACCTTAAACATATATATTTTCCATGTTTCTTTAGATATATTGTTTTCACCTCCTTACTAATGATTTCATTCATATGGAAACTTTTCATTTTCATTCTAATTAATCATTAAAATTCTTGAAAGCGACAATATATTCACACTTAAACTCTTCAACTTCTAAAAAAAAAGCATAATTAGTTACTATCACATCATATCCTAATCCAAAGAATAAATAGACGTCTACATAATATCTCTAGGATATACTTGGTTCTCCTACCTAATAATCAATATATTTGGTTGTTATTGTTCTAGGGGCACAATCTTCACCCATTTGAACTACCATCTAATCCTATCATAGTCAACATTTACCATGGCATGCAATCTACTCAACATTTCAACCACCACAACTTCTACGTCAATGTTGACAATCATGTGATTCTTACCTAGATCTATATCCTTGTATATATGTGCACCAAATGATAGCCCCAACCCTTGTAGTTTATTGAATTCGTATCTCTAGAATAAAATTCCTTTTGAATTCAGACCCACATGTCTACAAGTAGTAACCATGGGCTTCTAGTACTTCTAGTAATATAGTTACTAGGTATCCCATTAGCCATCTCACATACATGTGCTCCACAACCCATGTCTATGAAAATTTGTATATAATGAGAAATGATGCATATTGTCTTAGACATTTCTACTCAGCTCATGATATAAGCGAGTGAGTCTACTCTTCCCCATAGCTGTATACTATTTAGTGACCCTCCATTTGAGTAATTTCAATGTACTAGACTCATGCGAAAGTGGGTGCCTCACTGATCCATCAAACCACATCGCATGAGTATAATAGCTTCTCACATGTGAGGTCCCATACCCATTCATGCAATGAAATAAAAACATATTTACATAGCTTCTCCCATAGCTTGGGATTGCCTACAAATATGATTTTTTTTCTACCATCCTAAGATGAAATTATTACAATAACATTCACTAGTACATTTCACCCACATTTTCGACCAACATTTCCGACCAAGCATTAAAATGGTTTTGCTTGGTTGGTTTATAAAATGATTTTTTTTTTTAATCCATTCCCATGTTGGTCGCAATTTCGACCAACACGGACATATAACTTTAAAAAAAAGGGCGTTATCATTATATTTCATTTTGTTATTGCAAATTGCAGAGGTGAAGGAGGGCGTTTTCATTCTATTTCATTTGTTATTGTGCAGAGGTGAAGGAGGCTGGAAGGAGGGCATCGACACCTACGCATCTCAAGATTCCACAGAGCTGAAGGAGGCCAGAAGGAGGGCATCGACACCTACCCACATGTAAGGGCATTTCTACCAAATTTGGATTCACTTGTGAATTTCAAAAGTTGCTAAATCTTATTTTATACCTGTGAATTTCAAAAGTTGCTAAATCTAATTTTATACCTATGAATTTCATTGGTTTCAAAATCCCAAATGCTTTCAACAAATCCCTCATTTGTAGACCCGCAAACCTTAACTGACATGGCCACACATTTCTTGTAGAGATTTGGTCAACAATTCTCTTGCCCTATATTTAATTTTAAAGCACATACTACAAGGCAAAATAGTGAGCACACAGCTAGCTATCCATCTAAGGCATTGACTGAAACTATACCCTAATGGTTAGAGGTACTTATCAGGGTGGGTAGCTAGAAGATGGAGTGGGCCATTCATTCCAATGCTAGTGGATCTAGGTAATGCACCACATAGAAGGCATGGTCTCTATTGACACATCACTGAGCTACATTTGTGATATTGGATCCGCTAATATGAAGGTTACACTAGGTGACCATGATATCGATACCACCTCTATTCTGAAAATCATATTAGGGTTCGATATGACTAGCATATTAGCCCCCCACCCAACCCCACACACAGATAGGGTTATAACGTAGATACTAATGGAATTGGTTGACAATCTTTTTCTAAGTATTTTCGAATCATAGTTTCTATCTCTAATGTGAGTCATGATGTTGCATCTTCGATATGTATCATTTTTGTTCTTTGTGAGTTTAAACCATAGTTAAGGGTTTGAATTTTTTGAAGGAGAAAATATATATTATTTATATTATGTGATATGGAAGATATGCATACATGACCTTGTGTCTATTGTGGTTAATTATGTGTTGATACATATCATATTATGTTTTGTGTCAAACCAACACTCATTGCATTCATTCTTGTGCTTTCAAGAATAAAACCTAGTCAAGGGTTTAAGGTTCAAAGTTATTATCAGGTTTTTTTTTGTATGTAATATTACATAATGTCATTATTAATTGTATTGTCATCATATTTTGTCAAATTATAATACGGGTGAGTTTGTTTTGAACCCGAGTATAGGTTCGCTATTACATTGTTCATCTTGTGATTTCTATCCTCATGTACATCACAGTTAAAAAAAGAGTATGATTGTGAAAGATTTGCATCACCATGCATGATTTGGTTTTTGATATTATGATGAAAGTCTCAGAGGCATAAATTTTATATTACCATTTCAGCCATTTATATTATTTGTCATGAATGTATATACTCAACTGTGCAGTATGTGAATTTGGAATATTGGTTGAGATATTCAGTTTATGAAAGAAATGAAAGGAAGAAATATTTTAATTGATTAATATTGATAGAGGTATTAATGTTTATTTTCAAAAGCATCATATTGAAGGATTATGATTTAAGTTTGATCAGCTGCCAAGAGGCCCTAAGGGTACACAATAAAACCAAAGAAAAAAAAGTAAATAATTTTTCTTTTTAAAATAATAAATGGTATCACAAGTAGAGAACATTATGATACTAATAAAATTAAAATGCTTAACATAAATTTAACATTATAACAAGATCCATCTTATACAATTTCATAATATCACTAAATGATTGTACAATACAATTTAGGTCCCCTCTAGGGCCTCCTAAAGTTGTTATGTTAGAATCAACTTCAAAAGTTATCCAACAACATACATGAGTGAAGAATATAAGTCTCTTATAAATATAATCAGCTACAATGGTTCCTATAAGGAACATTAAGCTCACAACTATAGGATTACACAATTACAATTCAAGTTTCTTCAAAAAGGAAATTATATAAAGGAAGCCTCTAGCACTGAGTTAAGAACGTAGTTATCCTTTCCATGACACCATTCATCTACATCCAGTACACAAATACAACCACCAATGTAAAAGAGGTCTAATGAAACAATTCAATCATAAGAAAATAAGTAAGCATCACATTTAAAGATCATAATATACCATCAAGGAAACAAGCATCATAATTCATAAAGGAATAATGCACCATACTTATATCCATAATAGGCAAAACAAGATAGCAATTTCAACTAGAGGTTTCCATTTTCAAATAGAAGTAGTGGACTGGTCATTAGAGAGCACCAGGGAAGAGTGTCATCACATGATCC
Source organism: Chamaecyparis obtusa (assembly GCA_027943335.1). Classification (NCBI taxonomy): domain Eukaryota; kingdom Viridiplantae; phylum Streptophyta; class Pinopsida; order Cupressales; family Cupressaceae; genus Chamaecyparis; species Chamaecyparis obtusa. The sequence goes on from BSBK01002642.1 coordinate 1,953,850, forward strand.
TATCACCTTCACCTTGGGTTGTCCTGGATTGATCCTCTTGGACCCTGACCCCCAAGTAGGAATCACATGGAACTATATCAACCTCTCTTAGAGATGAGGTGTACAGTTATGCCTCACGCTACAGGCATATTCTCCCACTCCCACCCTCCATATGGCTTTTAACTTTCAAGTTCCACACATCCAAAATGCTTAAATTACCGTGCTAACAAATCTGATTTTATACTTATGAATTTCACTGGTTTCAAAATCCCAAATCCTTTCAACACATCCCTCATTTGCAGACCCACGAACCTTAACTGACATGGCCACACATTTCTTGTAGAGCTTTGGTCAACAATTCTATTGCTCTATATTTAATAACTATAATAAAGTGTAAATAAAACACAAAATAGTGACCTTACATCAACATCCAATTAAACCATGTTCTATTCACACAATTATATTCCCTGTCATGTTGATTGTACCCACGACAGAGTCTCTGTTGCAACAGAGTTCGAAGATAGATATTATAGTTCATAGACTTGTATTTGGAGTCATTTTTTTTCAATAAAGATAGGGAATTAAAATCTTTTTGAAGATAAAATCCTTGTAATCAAGACAAAGGGAAAATACTTGAAGACTTCTTAGTTTGTTAAGAAGATCGTGCAACCCATTTCAGAATTTGAGTTGTAGAATTTGAGGAATCAAAGTGGCAAGTTATTAGAACATATCCCAAGATGGGAGATTGCATCCCCAAAAGGTGGTCAAGGTTATACTCAAAATTTTCAAAAATTTTAGACAATCATAGTATTGTGATTTGTTATTGCACTTAAGGAGCAAATGTGAAGGTCGAGATATAACTTGTGTTTTTATTTTGATCTTAGTCTAACCCATGTAATTTAATGGTTTGAGAAAAACATCAAGCTGATTTATTTAGTATTTGTTTGAACAGGGCCTTAGATTTGACTTTATAATAAAGGCATGTTTCCTTAAACACTAGCTATCATGCTTGGGGAGTGATGAGAGGACTAGATGTTGCAAGTTGTTGTTGCTTTGGAAAGCATTATATGAGTGATGGTGAATGCTTGGCATGGAAATTTGTGCTCTTAGAAGAAGAGTAGGATAATATTTTTGAATATTTTATTTCTAAATGGTGTGAATTGAATTGATCTTGTAGGGTTTGAATCTTCCTCGAAGGCGTAAAAGCTTGTTCTTGCAAATTGAAGACGAAAATGGTGCAGGGATACCCCAATACCTATGAAACCCAATTTTGGGTTTTATTGTCTTATTTTGTGATATTTTATGTCAATAAGTTCATTTTGAACCCTTAGAGATCATATAGGAGCATTTGTGAAGTTTTAGGGTCATTTGGGAAAAAGTTACAAAAGTTGCTCAAAGGTTGTTAATGTTGTCATGACAACTTTTCCATTGTAATGACAACTTTTTGAAAAGTTGTTAAAAGTCAAATTGGGGTCATTTATAGGTTGAGAAATGATTGTGAAGGCATAGATAATCCTTATTCACATGACCCCAAGAGTCAGTAGAATTTTAATTAAAGTTTTGATCAATAAACACATAAATTTCTATGCATTTTATAACGTATCAGTCAACAATTTAATTTGGTATAGATTGTACTTGTCATTTGGAGACTTGAGACTACTTGGAGATGAAATTTATTTGAATCTACTTTAATTTGGTTTTGGTTTCACTCAAATCCATTTATTTTCAATAAATTTATTGCTATTTCTTCTCAAACTCATTGAAACCCTATCTATGGTAACCAATGGGCTAAATAAATGTATAACTAAGTCCTCCACCAGTGGAAAATTCTAAAAATGGGTGGAGATACTTATATTTGTGCATGTATGATATTCCAAAACTTTAGATCTTGGTGAGAATGTTTTCATGTGTGTTGAATTATTAGAATGTATGACATCTCTAATTATAAGACCGTGCAGGACACTGGGACTGAAGAAATACCTTGTAAAGAACCATAGGATTGATCCACCTTGTGTATGGTGGCATAAGGATATGTATGGACCCCGTAAATAAAATTAACTTTATTGAAGGCTATTTTTATAAGTGATGACAAGTTCATAATTGACTATCCTAAAGAGGAAAACTGTGATAGTTTTTGTAAACCAGTGCCATTATCCATAAATCAGAGTCTTAGAAAGGATTTGGGTCTCTAGTACTCAATGAACTCCAATCAGGTTTAAAATGAGTTTAATCCATTTATGCATTGATTTGGCCTTTGGCCATCAAGGTTGATAGTCATGAATGTGAAAGGCTAATAAAAACCAACCTTATTAGGTGTGGCATTATGGAGAACCACTATTAAGAACTAATCATGAGTATATGATCCCCAAAACTAGTTTTCTATGTTGTCCATGTTTCCTTTATTAATGTTGACTCAAACCCCTATAGGGTGTTCAAGCCTAGAGGCCCAAGAAATATACCCAAGAGAACTTGAAAGGATGGAATATGAAATCATTGTCATTGTAAGTTGAAACCTTTTGAGTTTCCTTCCTCTACATTAGATTAGTATCAGAGCTAGGGGATATATATTAGTAGAGATAAGAGATCATAAGAAAGGAGAATTTTAAGTCAAGACAAGATGCCTCCAAGGATAAATTTGGAGAGAATAGTCTGAGAGGTGAGAGACTCTCTTGCCCCAGAATTAAGAGCATTGAAAGAATGCCTTGATGAAAGAATCACATTAGTTAAGACCAACTAGAAAACAGGTGCAATCACAGGAGATTGGAGTGACCAAGAAGAAGAATAAGGAGTGGGTGAGGAAAATATACCACTATAAGAACATTAAGGAGAAAGAGATAATGAAGATATGAGGTTGTAGAGAATGATAGTTATAATGTCAAGCTAGACCTCCCAATATATTTTGGGAGTTTGAATGGAGAAGAACTCCTAGATTGGAAAGGAGAAATGGATAAATACTTTGATTTTGAAGAGATACCTAAGGGGAAAAAAGTGAAATTGGAAAGAACAAAACTAAAAGAACATGCATCCCTATGGTCGGATTATGTTCAAGAAGAGAGAAAGAAGAAGAGTAAGGCAATGATTGCATCTTGTGATAAAATGGTAGAAAAATTGAAGGCAAACTTCCTACCTAGTGACTATGTCATGCAATTGTATAAGAATTTGAAAATCTAAAGCAAAAAGACATGGATGTGAAGACCTACACAAAAGAGTCCTATAAACATAGCATTAGATTAAGCCACATGAAATAATATGTTGATACTTTTTCAAGGTATTTAAATGGGATAACATATAGCGTATAGGATTAAATGACTCTCTCCTATCCAAGGATCATAGAAGAATGCTATCAATTGGTCTTGAAGGATGGAGAAAAGTTACTAAGGAAACAACTACTCTCTACCTATTCATCTAATCATCAAACCCTTGTTCCTAGGGTCATTTATCTAGGGCCTATGAAAAATAAACTTCATAATGCAACTATTCTTAATGCAAAATGCTTCCCAAGTGACTGGTGTCAAACTGGCTCTCCTTCACTCAGCAAATTCCACCATTATGTGGTCTTCAACATCAACACTCCTTATCCCTTCATAGGAAAATTATAATACAAGGATAATATACATCTTTTAAACCTCTCCCACCAATCACAGTGTCCACATGGGTGGGAGAGTTACATCAACTTAAAGGATTTCAACCCAACGATGCTGACTGTACCCAAAAATTAGTCACAGACCCAAATACTAGTCAATCTCTCTGTCTCAAGAACAATCCAAACATGATATAGTTTCTTAAACATGTAAATGAAACACTATTCCATGATTCTATATTATCATCCCATCAAGATCATGTTTTAAATGAACATGAGAATTCACTGTGACCTTGTTATGGTGGATTGTACCCACAGGAAGAGACATAGTTGCAAGAATCACTGGTGTTTATTGATTTGATACATTAAAAAAATGTTCCCTTACATCAACAACTCTACATCATGTCTCCAAACTCATGGATCAACATTTATATAGACTTCTAATTCCCTAAAACCGACTGCAACCATTTCTAAGTACCCCAAAACTATCCCTAAACAGTCTAAAATTGACTATCTCAATAATATGTGATTTAAAGATGTTGTCAAGTTGACAACTAATATTATCAACTCAATAACTTGAATCTATTACCCCTTATGACTTTCAAAAGTTTTTTAAACAACCTTATTAGTCGTACTAACCCTTTAACCCCCAATGAGCCTCATAGGCTTATTTTGCCAACTTAGGCAACTTGCATATTTTAGCACTTCAAGTGCTTTTCCATCAGTTTATTAGCTCTATTGGCCATGTTACATTCATTCTAGACCTTATAGGTCTTGGATCACTCCTCTAATTCCTTAAACTCATAGGTCAATCTTCAAACTCCTTAAACTCCACTATACTCCACACCTTGGTTCTCCATTCACTCCTTCAAACTCCAACCAGTCACTCATGAACTATGCTCCCAATGGTGACCCTAACTCCTCTAAGGATCCCAATAAACTCCAATCATCCACTCATTAACATCTCAATCCATCCTTGAAACCATTTTGTCTCCTTTTCCAAATTGTTCAGTCATGCACTGTCCTACCAGTACAACAGTGAGGGTTTTTGAATCTTTTTACAAATTCATGGTGAAAACAACACAAATTTGTGTCCCTCTAGGATAGTCAATATGAAATTGCAGAACAGAGTTATAAGATGTTTGAACTTGATATAATATGCACCACACATCTTTACAACACTCCTCAGGTATGGTTTATGGACCTCCATATTGATATTAATGCTTTGTATTGACTCATTTTTCAAATAAATTGGATAGTTTTAAATTATACATAATGACATATAGAAGTTATTTGAGTTTTTTTTTTGCATGCAGAGAACATTTTGTTCTTGACTTGCCAATTGCAACGTTATGCCTAGTTTTAAAAATATTTTACACTCTAGAATAAATGAATGATTTTAATGACAATCATGAGTCTAAGGAACCAAGGAATAACAGTCTTAAACTATCTTCATACTTCTTTCGATGTTGAACCTTCTAATAAATCTTGACTAGAAAGCTAGCAGGCAGGTTGATCTTTTTTTCATCAAATTAAATGGTGCATGTTGTCAATATTCATTTTGTTTTCATATTGAGTACAAATAGCCTCATAAGTTGCACATTCCATGACAAAGTGTCATTTTGTCTCCACTACACCCTTATTGCAGAATATGCAAGTTCTCTCTTCCCAGACTTCCTTAGGCCCCTTACACCCGCCAATCTCATACCTAAGATGATGTGGTCCCATCCACAATTATACAACTAACAACCTTTCTTTTCCTTTAGAATCTTTGATTCTATTTTGAGCAATTGTTTTGATTCTTACACTCTTTTTCTCTTGTATAATGTTGTTACCTAATACTTTCTAATTTTTTATTTTTTATTGGTGCAAGAGGCACAAACAATAAAAGGTGAGACAAATGGATATAAGTTGGACAAAGCACACATTTTTTTCTATTAACATGTTCGATGACTTTGAGATATACATGAAAGTTTCAGATGAATGGGTTCCTCCTGAAACCAAGACATATTCTCCCATTGTATGTACTCCTTTTTATTCTTTGTGTTTGAGTGTGAAATTAATAACTATGAAGTTATGAGCCACTCAGTTGGTCAGAGTACATAGTGGAAGCAAAACACAAATGTTTATAGTGGAATCAATAACATTCATTATGAATTTTTGGAAGACTCATTATAGAAAAAATACTTTGGCAGAATTATATCAGTGCACACTACTTCTCTACACTTATAATAATTATAGATACTCTACTCTTTGATATTATGTGAAATATCTATACGTGTAGTTCTTGAAATTATCAAGGCTATCTTTTTTTAAGAAAAGAGGGGTAAATGATTTTGACCTAGAGTTGTGAATGATGAGGTTACAAATGGAGTACCTAATATCTACTAAACATTTAAAAATAGCACCCCACATAATTTGACCCTTCAAGACAAGAATAATACAACAACATGCCAATGCCAGTATCAAGTCTTTCTTTTACGTGTTATAGATTAAATTCCTATTTCAAGTTATAATTGTGCAAAAGCTATTCAAATACCCATCAAAATTCTATAATAAATGAATTGGATTCAGTGGAGTCTAGAGTTAAAACTTACACAATTTAAAGAATTTTTCACCACAACAATGTCGTGCAGATTGATTGTGACATGAGCCAACCACTTTGGAATGTGGATCTTCCCCTTCTAAATATTTTTCTATCTTTCATCCATAAAATAGTTGCAATAAGATTGAATAGATCTTTCAATGCGAGCCAAAACACATGTATGAGAGTGCATACTATTTGCAAAAAGTTAGTGGTGCTCCAATTTGTTGAAATCATGTTCTCTCTTCTACTTGCATTAAAAAAAGTAGGGGTGGAATTCATATCTGTTATTTTCCTTGTACACTTCAAGAAAGGGGAGATCAAAGACACACAATCACCTAGACAATGGTGAATTTTGAAAACCAAGCTTGCTTCTACTTCCCCTGACCTGTAATTCAGTATATGGATTTTCCAAAGAGGACTTGAAGGATCCAAAGGTGGGTCACAAGCAAGGGATGTTGTTTAATCCTCCACAAAATCCTTGCATTGGACATATTATGGATCTAGAGCTGGCACTATAACATGCTTCTCTATATTTATGGCCTCTCTGTGCACCCACTCGTAGTTTCCCCATTTGCCTTTCTTCTGCAAATAGATTGACAAATATTTAATAAAATGTTTAAGGGTAAAAAAATAAGTTATTTTTGTAATTTGAGGGATGGGAAGTAAAATTGAAACACTCACTCAAGCATACTGAGATGAAAAATGAAAAATCCCACTGTCTAAACAAAAGTATGAACTTATCTTCCAATCAGATGAGTAATAACCTTAAGAAAATTTATATGTTATATTCATAATTTAGAAGGAAACCCTCTATGATGTATGTGAATTAGAAGAACAAGGCATGTGGCTTAATATTCCATCTTGTTGAATCTAGGATAAGAAGTAAGCAAGATATCTCTAAGTTTAATAATATGTAGTTGTACAGAGATACACCTCATATCATTTAGAAAACTAAAGTAAAGAATTTGGAAATAGTATAGTGGGAGTTATACTTGTCCATCTATCATTAAACAATATGCAATAGATAATTTGAAATAAACAATTTTGTAATTGATAAATGAAATTATACATTATGACACATTTTTATGAGAACTGAAATAAACCCTTCTCTTCTTAAAAATTGATTTCATCCCATAGCTGTAGTTTGCCACAAAAACCAACCAGTTTTCTCAAAATCCATAAATTAGATAGGAAAAGAATGCCTATATTGACTATTGAGTTGGAAAATGGCTTGTGGTTGAGAAGAGAAGATTGCAGAGCCTGCTTGGTGGAAGGCACATCTACTTGTTTTGCTAAGCCTATTATAGATAATATGTAAGCGTCCATATGAGGGTGGCACATAATGGCTCCTTTGGGTGTCAAGGGACCTTCTGTTTCTTCACATATATTATTTTCTTTTCTTGTTTTCTTGACAGAGATTGACCTCATGGTGGCTTGTGTGCTCTTGTTCATTCAGGCTTTCATGGGTATTGTAACAGTGTTAGAAGAAAAACATGTATAGTACCAATATAGTTTATTGTCCTCCACAAGTTTCCCTGAAGGAAGATCAACATATAATGTTAATTGAATCTGACTCTGTTTTGGTGAACTACCATTTAACATGGTAGGAGTTCTTTGGAACTAAATGGCTTTACCTACGTACCATACAGTTTGGTAGGTTTTTAAGTATTGTTTTGGTGAGTTGTTGAAAATTATGACCAATATTTAATTAGAATAAATGAGACATTTCTGCCCCAAGTTAGTGGATGAGAGATTTTAATGATGTTGAAGCTACCACATAATATTAACAAAAGTCTAGGCTAAAGTTAGATGTTATTGCAACTCAAAACTATTGAATTTGGTGAAACTTGTTCTACCTGAATCAAGGGGTTCAAGTAACGATTTGTGTACATAAAGTAATAGGCTTTGAGTAACATATGTTGAATTGAAGGTTGGGTTTTTTTTAAAAAATAATCAAATAAGTGGAACTTTTAGATTTAATATCTTCCTTTTTTTTTAGTGCAAGAAAAATATTAAGTTATTTTTAGATCTAGGGTCATATGTTGTTCCTCCCTTCTTTCTTTTTGGTCTTTGAGGAAGTTGCGATCAATATTGATTTATACACATCTTTGATATTAATATATCTTTCTTACATGTTTTACTTGCCTTTATTTATAATAGGTGACAAATCAATTAGAAACACCAAATAAAAATGAATAACAATACAAATGAAAATCTAGAAAAGTAACATGCTACTCATAATATAAAGGACAATGTATGTTCACAAAACACTCATTATAAACATAAGGTTTCTTGAGCTAAAATTACATATTATTACAACTCAAAAGTATTTTTAATTTGGGAAAATTGCTCCAGATTGAACTAAGGGGTTCAAGTAGGGTTTAGTTGGGGTTGTGTAGGGTTTTACATAGATGCAACAACCGGCTTTGAGTTACATATGTTGAATTGAAGGTTGGGGTCTTTTGTAGAAAGTGATCAAATAAATGGGCCCTTTAGATTTAATATATTCTCACATTTTTAATTAGTGAGAAAAATGTAAGGTCACTCCCAGATATAGGGTTGCATGTTCTTCCCTCTTTCTCTCTTTTAGGGCCTCTAGGAAAGTTACAATCAATATTGATTGTACACATCTTTTATATTATTGTATTTTCCATGCACATTTTATATGCCTCTATCTATAGTAGGAGACATATCAATTGAAAACACACAAACTAAAAATGAGAATAACAGTACAAATGAAAACCTAGAGTATAGATATAGGTATACTCTACTCTTCTCTTCTCTACACTTATTTTCAACTTCAACTGCAAGGGTCTCTTCTATGATGAATATTATGTGTAACAATGAAGTATAATATTTTTTATTTGGAATTGTCAATTCTGACATGAAATTCTCTTCAAACATTTTGTGCAGATATCCTTTCAGTGTCTACTTCAAAAATAGGTAGGTGATTGATTTGCGTGGGAATATCCATTTGCTATAGTTGGTGTAAACATAACATTCATGCTTATCCAAATGCTAGATCTTTGATTTGGTGTGTATTCTTCTTGTTGAACTGCATTTCCTTCGTGTTGATATTTGAATAAGTAAGCATGAATGTCTCATCCATTTTGTGTATCGAGTCCAAATTATTTATAAAATAATTGGCTTATATGTTATATGGAGAAATATATGCACATTGTATTATTATTTTGAACACTAACTAATGTACGTATAGATGGCACCCACAAATCACTATAATTAGAATACAACACATTTGTAAAGAACATCCATGCATGTGGGGTAAAAGCACAAAGCTATGTCACGTTTCAGGACAACTTATCAGCACAACTAAATTTGAGTATTTCTAACTAAAATTATCTTTTGTCAAACATATGGTCTATCTAGATTCATTCTAGCTAAGTTAGATAAGTTCTTTACCTTTTCCAATTGGAAATATCTATTAAATGCATGTTTTATAACAATTATTAAAGAAATAAAATTATTTTAGAAAAGCAATGTTTCAATAACTCTTACTATTTTTAATGATATTTTTTTACAAATATAAAAATACCCTTTTTTAGAGCACAAAGTCAAGATTATCATCATATAACTTTTATAGTATTTTAATTAGATCTAATATATTATAATTTCAAAATACTGCAAGTAGGTATTTTAACATTTGAGAACAAGATGCTTCAAAAATAGAAAAAATTAGTAAAGCTTATCAAAAAAATTGAAAATTTATATTTAACACTAGAGGAGAGAGTTATCTTCAAGAGTGTGTAATTTATTTTCTGAATGGTGTAGATTTGATAGGGGAAATTTGACACGAGATGAAAACTGTCGATTTCAGGTATGTTCGACTTTGAGTAGTTATAACAGAGAAAATATACATTGAAAACTATTTTTTCTTCTTTTCTGCACTAGCTATACATTTTATCTATGACATATTTTGAAATCAAAGGAAAAAAAGATTATTTGCATATACTTTTTTGGTGCGAACAAGACCCTCATTTTTCAGCAAGTTAAAAATGGACTTAAAAAATTTAAAAACTATGTAAATTCTTGTTCAAAAAAAATTAAAAAAATTATAGGCATAAACTTCATCCACTTTTACACATTTCATTAGTTTACATCATCTCCAAATTTTAATCATAAATGCCATTTTTATGTTGTTAAAGTTAAAAAATTTGTGTGTTGTTGACCTTTTCCTTTATAAAAGTGTGACACAGCTTTGTACTTTTACCCTGTGACTCTTAAGTTTGTCTATCTCCATCTTCTCTATGTAGGTACTCAATAAGGACATAGTTCATGAGTTTGAAATCCCCCATCTCCCTTTTGTTATCTCTTAAATTCTAGAGAAACAATTATGATTGTTATCCTTGTTTCATGAAAAATGTGACCACAGTTATATAGCAAGAATCACTTTAATTCTTTCCTTCGATACATTGTCTTCAATATACCATGCTTCCCATTATGTTTAATACACTTGATCGTAGTCTAAGAAATCTCATATTGCATATTAGATTTCCTTTGCTCTAGCATTGATAAGTACAATCATTGAAAGTATTTCAAAGGAGTGGATTATTTTGGCATGGATTTAATTCATAAGTATAATTACAATATTGAAATGTGTTTTGATAATGCAAGTTGTCTGTAGGAATGACAACCAACCTTTTCCTCATAGGTATTGCATTCTACCTAAAGGTACTCTTTTTAATTACCACAACATTTCTTGTGTCACAGATGCAAGACATTTGCAGGCATTAATTTGTGCATTTTCTATGGACAAACAAGAAAAAAACAAATTCTTATTGTTGGAACTATTTATTTATTTTAATGACCTAAATTATAAAACTTAAGTAATTCCTCACTTTTAAGTTTGATCTCATGCTTCATTCTTGCAGAATCATGGGCTGGGAGCTTCTTATCTTTCCAGTATTTTGGCTTTAATTGGTTTACTGGTAAGCTTGGGGGTCAAGTTGCCTGTTAGGTTTTCTGATTTGAAAGCAAATGATCACACTTCCATTATAGTCAATGCCTAGTGATCAATTTGAATGATTGTCGCTCTTTGACATAGGCTTGCATTATCTCCTTCTCTATTGGTATGGGGGCCATCCCATGGATTATTATGTTTGAAGTATGTCTTCTCCAATTTAAACTTGAGAAATATTTTTGGAAAAGACTCAGATTTTGGGCATATTTTGTAATTCGTAAAATTGAGGTTTACCTAGTATAATATTTAGCATTAAGGAAACAATTTGCAAATTTTGAGGAAGTGGATGGGATCTAGTGGCTAAAGTAGGGGGCTAGAAAGTGCCCCACTAGCTTAGGATTTTGTCTGCTACTTGTCAATCATTGAAAGCATTCAATAAATAAAAATAACCCTTCCTAGTGTAGGACCTCTCAAATCCATTATTGCATCAAGTAGAATTGACTGTTGCCAATGTCCTTGTATAGGAACAATCATTACAAAACAGGGAATAACCATTATAAATCTTCACAAAAACCATTTAAATCAATGTAGGGATGAATGACAATCATAATAACATTTCAATCCATTTTTGCAATGTGTGTGTGTGTGTGTGTGTGATATATATATATATATATATATATATATATATATATATATATATATATATATATATATATATATATATATATATATATATATATATATATATATATATATATATATATATATATATATATATATATATATATATATATATATATATATATATATATATATATATATATATATATATATATTAAACTTAATATGTTGTCAATTTTTTAACCAACAAAGACTGTATGTTCAACGAGAATGCTATACTCTCGACATAACTGACAGACGATATTTTGATGAAACTACCTTAAGTTCGATGCCAATGCTATACAGTCGACGTATTTCATCGATCGATTTTCCAACCATATGTGGTAAAAAATGCAAAAAGATATGTCAGCTATGCACACCAAGTATACGATTATTTTGACCAACATTGGTCGAAAGTGATGAAAGATATGTTAGATATTCTTCATGATTGAAGTGACTGTTTCAACGTGGGATCAGTCGATAGTTTGGCAACTATAGTGGTCAAATATTCAACAACAATATAATGTGTCAAATAATCGATGCAAAAAGTTTGACAACAAAAATGGTCATTTGGTCGACCAATTTGCATCAAAAAATTGACTAATCCTCGTCGAAAATCAAGCTAAAATTTACTAGTGATTCACTTCAAAGTAATTTATTTATTAATATCCTCTTTGGTTCTAGTTTCTTTTTTCAAATCTTCCATTACACGATTGCATAGTCTATATTCTTATGTATTTTATAACCTTTCAAAAATTTCATGGACCCCTATATGGTTAGTATATGCTTGCAAATTTTGTTGGCCCATACATGATTCACCGATGACATGTGTTTTGTGGATGCTTATGAAATTCAGGGAATCCATCACAAATTGAAAAATATCACATTCTATAAAAATTCCACCTTGTAATTGACTGAAAATTTGGAAGACAATCATTTTGAATTATACCTCTCTAACTTGTACTCCTTTCTTGAACTACACTCATAATATCTATTATCTAGGTGGCTAAAACGGTCATCGTTGAGATATTTTTCTTGATTTGAACATGTTGTAATTTTATTTTATAGTATAGTAAAGTGAATTTAAAAATTTAAAATCATCATATTTATATATTTTTTCAAAAATTCAAACATATATAATCTTATCTAAAGCTAAAAAGTTGTTTATCCTTTCAACTCTAGCTATTCTAGATGAAAATTAGAACTTTTTAAGCATCCCTTGAATATTGGTATTGACCTTTTATATTTTGGTATGGAAGTAGGGGAAGTAGGTGGTTGCACTCTTTTATTTTTGAATCACTAGAAAAATATCATAATTATACATGGTGAAACCACTTACTACTAATTGGATGAGTGGCAAACTTGGTGAAGTAATAACCTCATGTCCTTATGTGGACACAATTGGAAAGTTGTTTATCCTTTCAACTCTACCTATTCTAGATGAAAATTAGAACATTTTAAGCATCCCTTGAATATTGGTATTGAGCTTTTACATTTTGGTATGGAAGTAGGGGAAGTAGGTGGTCGTACTCTTTTATTTTTGAATCACTAGAAAAATATCATAATTATACATGGTGAAACCACTTACTACTAATTGGACGACTGACAAACTTGGTGAAGTAATAACCTCATGTCCTTGTGTGGACACAATTGGAGTGGATTGGTGAGTGACGGGCTCTGTTGCATATCTGATGGACATCCACGCATCGATAGTGGATGCTCTTTGAAGAGACTCCAACATGGTGCCTCAATTTTGGTGTTGTTAGTGGTAGAGTTTGAGACTTTTGGAATGTCATCTTTTTGAGCTGCACAATCCTTTAGCAATGGTCTTTCTTCAAGTGATGAGTAGAAAAGTTCCATCTCATCCCATAATAGGGTATCATTTTATTTAACTATGCCTTCCTCAATTATGAGTGGTACATGCTCCACGCCTTGATCTTCCATTGGTCATTCATTTGAGTCCTTGGCCTTGTGCGAAGTGGCAGATACTAGGTAGGAATCCTTGTGAGGGTAGGGGACTGGGTGATCTTCATATTCCATGAGTGGAAACTCTTTTCTCTAGACAAATGGGCCTCCTTTGTATAGTGAGAGGATTTCGAGGAGAATGACTTGGGGAGGTAGAAGATGCTCCATGCAAGGAAAGTGAATTATTTATTTGAAAATAGGGGAGGTCAAATATCAAGAAATAATGGACCATCCAATGCCTCCAACCTAGTGTACAACGTAATCATGATTCTGGACAAGGTGTTGATAACCGTAATAGTGACATTCCACTTCAATGTTCTCCACCACCTACTAAAAGTTGTGTAGGATATATCCTAAGTGATATCTCCATGAGGTTCCTCTTTCTTATGAATAGGGGAAGCAAAGAATGCAACATTCCATGAGGATTCTTTGTATCTCTATCCAAGATGTTGCGCAATAGAGTAGTGCCAGCCATCCTATGTCATGAGGCTCATAGAATAATTTTTCCTTTCTTCATTATGCAAAAATACAAGATGCTTTGTAGATAGCTTCTCAAAGCTATGTTTCAAAAGATCTCACCAAATTCTAGCAATGATCAATAAAAAGGGTTCCCATTGGGTGTGCCAAAAATTTAGTTGACCCCTAAGAGGCTCATGTCTAAATAGGGATGGTTAGGAAGCTTGACAAATGTGAGACATAGTCATGTGATATACTAAGAAACCTCTAGAGTTTTAGAAGTTGGTTCTTCATTCCTTGGGGGGAAAAGGAGAAGGAACGTTCTCAAAGTAAGATCTCCACTACATAGGTGATGCACAAAATATTTTACAAAAAGTTACAGATTTATAGCAAAACCTTAGAAAAATCATGGAAATTTTTTTACCAGGGGTACCACCTTCAAGAATAAATACATGAATGAGAAAGGATCTGTATTAAAAATGGAAGTGCACATGAAGGTTTCAAATTATCTAATAAATGGACACAATAGAGGAAGTCTATCTTTGAGTGGAATCTAAAGAAGAGACAATCTGGAGTATCTCCATTTTTAGACATAAATTTCTCCTATAAAGGTCGAATGAAGAAACCCATGTCTAGCTAGTTTTCTAGTTGGCAGAGAAAATTATGGGTGGTATAGTTTGATGCCCACTTCAGAGACTGCTAGAATAGAAAATAAATTCATGGTCCATTATTTCTTGGGACAAGTGAAAGCCAAAGAGACCAACATAAATAAATTGGACTTATTATTAATAGAATCAACATAATACACTCTAATTAACAGAAGAAGAAATGAGACATAGGCATAGTCTTCATGCTATATTAAGAGAAAATATGCAAAGCCTTGGAATTGAGCCACAAAATACATATCATAAAAAATATATTATAGAATGATAAACCATGGTGTGAGAGCCAAGAAATATTCCTCAATAATGCAACAATTTACAACTAATCAACTACTTAGTGTTTGGAGATGTGTAGATATATTATTTTAAGGAAAACCATTGGGGTTTATATAGATTTCTCCTATAGAGGTCATACAAAAATAAAGTTTCTCAAAATTTGGTGTGATCCTAACAAAGACGGTGTATGAAAAGATTTTTCTTGTTGGATTCGATGGTGACAAGGTGCTAATTGCCCCCTATTTTAGCCTTTTTCTAATTTGGGGCTAGGGTAGCTTCCTTTTATCATTTTCATATTTGCATGTCATTTTTTTCTTGATTGGGAAGGATTTCCTCAGGATCTCCTTTGATGCAAAAAAGTGACAACGAGCACATAGGAAGGTGAACCCTGCTCTCCTTTTTTAAAAACACTACGATCGACTAGGACATGTGTCACGATGGTAGGTATTTTTGGAGTTATTTTGGTTGATTTGGGTCGAGGGTGCATGATGATGAAACATGGTAGTGGATTGGGACATTTGAGTTATCTTGTAGTAGTTATTTGGAGAAGCATACAAGGAAACTATGATTAAAAGACTATAAGGGCCAGAAAAGCCGACCATTGTGGACTTGGTCTACGTATACCATCTCATTTTTTAAAATATTTTTTTCTTGTAACATCATTTTTCAATATTTTTTTTTGAGGTAATAGTTATATTTTTGTTGATATTCAAAAAAATATTTATACAATCGATGCCTCTCTTGGGCAGAAATCACCATACATTACTATGCCATACATCCTTATCCTAATTCCCATAAACACCTATTGGGAAAAAGACACAAAATTCCCAAAAACATGTTCAAATGTTCTTTACAATATGGCTTCAACAAAGACATCCTAAGAAAAATGGGAAAAAGACTAACAACCAAAACCTTTGAAGAAGAAAAAACTAGTCGAACCAGTGAGCCACATCTTCCCTGGTAAAGTTTGGAATTTCTCCAAATCATTTGTGTTTAGTACCACCACCACATGCCTTTGCTACATCACCATGGCACCCAGCCACATCACCACTGCCACCAACCAAAGAACCCTCAACCATCTTCCTACTCTAATCATTAGGGAACAAATTGACATCAACACCTCCTCCTTCACAAACCACTTATCTTGTCTCCGAAGCTAGCCTAGCTCTCCCTTTCCCAAGCCCTTTCCTGCCACCTTGAACCTACCTCCGCACCATATGAATTCCATCAGGTCCCACTGGGGTTGTCATCTTTCAAGGAGTTGATTTCCTCCACATCCTCTCTCCCTCTGACTCTATTTTCTCCCCATCCATTTTTTGTAATAAAGAAAGTAGCTCTTGCCATCCTTTCCTCACCTCTGGCATATTCTTATCCATTGGGTGGTTCAAGGACCATTGAAATAGAGGCTGCAATTCCCTTTGTCCACCCCCAACCAAGCACCATGGGCCTTGTTCCATGTGAATTCCAACTCCAATTTTTTCCATTCCCACAACTGGAATGAGACCACCAGCCCACTTCAGCTCCAGGCACCTTTGAGAAACCTTCAAAACCTCCTCATGGGAAGATCCCACCATTAGAGCTAGAGCTACAAATAAGGATGAAATGTCCAAATTTGTACAAGGATGAATGTTCGAATTCAAGAATTCTTCCCCCATCATCTTGGAGATGGCTGACCAGAAATCCAAATGATCGATCTTAAAAATCTAACGCATCCTCGTAACTAATATACCCCCTCGAAATCTTGGGGTTTTCCCTAGTGAAGACAACATCATTTTTCAATATTTTTTGAGGTAATAGTTATATTTGTGTTGATATTCAAAAAAATATTTATACAATCGATGCCTCTCTTGGGCAGAAATCACCATACATTACTATGCCATACATCCTTATCCTAATTCCCATAAACACCTACCGGGACAGAGACACAAAATTCCCCAAAACATGTTCAAATGTTCTTTACAATATGGCTTCAACAAAGACATCCTAAGAAAAATGGGAAAAAGACTAACAACCAAAACCTTTGAAGAAGAAAAAACTGGTCGAACTAGTGAGCCACATCTTCCCTGGTAAAGTTTGGAATTTATCCAAATCATTTGTGTTCAGTACCACCACCACATGCCTTTGCCACATCACCATTGCACCCAACCACATCACCACTTCCACCAACAAAAGAACCCTCAACCACCTTCCTTCTCTAATCATTAGGGAATAAATTGACATCAACGCCTCCTCCTTCACAAACCACTTATCTTGTCTCTGAAGATAGCCTAGCTCTCCCTTTTCCAAGGCCCTTTCCACCACCTTGAACCTACCTCTGCACCATATGAATTCCATCAGGTCCCACTAGGGTTGTCATCTTTCAAGGAATTGATTTCCTCCATGTCGTCTCTCCCTCTGACTCTATTTTCTTCCCATCCATTTTTTGCAATAAAGAAAGCAACTCTTGCCATCTTTACCTCACCTCTGGCATATGCTTATCCATTGGGTGGTTCGAGGACCATAGAAACAGAGGCTGCAATTCCCTTTGTCCACCCCCAACCAAGCACCATGGGCCTTGTTCCATGTGAATTCCAACTCTAATTTCTGCCCTTCCCACAATTGGAATGAGACCACCATCCACTTCAGCTCCAGGCACCTTTGAGAAACCTTCAAAACCTCCTCCTGGGAAGATCCCACCATTAGAGCCAGGGCTACAAATAAGGATGAAATGTCCAAATTTGTACAAGGCCAAATGTCTGAATTCAAGAATTCTTCCCCCATCATCTTGGAGATGGCTGACCAGAAATCCAAATGATCGATCTTAAAAATCTAACACATCCTTGTAACTGATATACCCCCTTAAAATCTTGGGGTTTTCCCTGGTGAAGACAACGAGAAGTTTTCCTCGATGAACGACCAAGCAAAAACACATAGCTCCTCGCACAATTTATAACAAATGAACTACACCCATCTTCAATACTGTTGAGGCTCTTTAAACAACCTTTGAAAATTCTAGAGTTGCCAAAATCGAGGACCTCGTCATTAAACTTTGCCTTTACCATATCATGTGAATCTCTAAAAATCTTCTAATGTGCCTTCCTATGCTCCACTGCCATTAATGAGTGTACTCAATTCAAGTGATGAAATGAAACTCATTGCCTCTAATTACATAAATCACTTTGTCACACTTAGGATGTCACTTCTATGATGGTTACCTTGTTAATTATCAAGAAAATCTTCACTTAATAAGTTTGTGAAGTCTTAAAACAATTCAAAATTTTGTTCCAATGAGCCTTTTTATCCCAACATTGGATAGAAAATCTGCTAATGTATTGGCATCTTTACAAACATGAGTAACCCTGAATTCTTCAAATGTATCATTTTTCAATTTTATTTACCATGAAAATTCATTTTTATCTATAAATTTCTTTTTATTTCTTTTTATCTTTGATTACCACTATAATGCCTTGCTATAATTTCTCGCACATGCAATGTCCCCTTTACAATTAATTTATGTTTGTGGAATAAAGTCCTATTTTTCATTATTGATGTAGTGCTTAAATTTGAGTACAAAATAGAAAAAAATAACATGAGAGTCTCTATTTAATCCAAATAAAACCTCTAGGTATATCACATAATGAAGTTTAAAACAAGACAATAACATAAGCATAAAACTCAAAAATTACCTTTAACCCAAGTAATATTTGACTTTCTCTAATTGATGAGAATACTTAAAATATGGTAAAAACCCAATTCAATTCTTCAGATAACCTCTATGCATTTGAATACTTCCAATGAGCCTATTCATACATATAGAAGAGGAAATTTGTTTGGGGAAAATTATAGATTTACCTCAATCAAGTCCCTATTTTGGTGTTTCCAAAACTACCAAATAGATAGATCATAAGCCAAGTAGATAAAATGATAAATGACTTACTAGAAAAGGGATACGATGAATCCCAAAATTGTCAACAATAAGACAAATAGAAAGATATTACCATATAGACTTGAGACAACCAAGAGAGTTGTGGATATTATTGTAGCAAGCTATAGAGATCTATGTAAGCTAGACAAATAGAGAGAGTTGTTAAAGCCAAAAAATAACTATATAACATCCAAGATACAACCAATAGAGAGTGCAATACGTGAAAAATGGATTTAAAACTTTGAAGAGGAGGGAAATATAGAGGCATGGGGCTATTTTGGAAGATTTTGGTTTGTTCTTGTATAGTGGAAAATGGTGAGCAATGCTAGGATACAGATCACTCACCAAGATCCAAGACCATACAATAGAATACAAACACACCCTTAAACTAAACCTAATTAATACATAGTAAATATGATTAGTATATAACTTGCAAGAAATGTGAGTGAAAAGAAGATAAACTTTACGGTTGTCTAACAGAGGTTATCAAAACAAAATGCAGATGAAATAGGTTTGGCAATAAACTAGCCAAACCAAAAAAAAATTTCAAACTCAACTCTCTGGCGGCAAGCCGACCAAAAAGGGTTAGAGAAAACAATAACTAAATAAAATAATAAACCCTGCAACACAAAAGTTAGTAAATGAAGCTCAAGCTTCTCTCTCAAACAAGAGTCTCTAATAAGATGTGTTCCAAAGAATGGTAACCTTCAATATTACACTCAAACAAGGATTAGCAACCCAAGCTCTGATACCATGTAAATAAAATAACAAGAGAAAAAAAATGAAAGTAACCCAAGAGAGATAGATAAAGAAGATGGTGTTACCATGAGAAAAATAAGAACTAGGAGCAAGCACCCAAAAGCCAAATCAAAGAGACAAGAAGATTTTAAAAGGGGAAAAACAAAAAAAAACCCCTTATGATATTATGAATGAGGCCATAGCCTAAAGAAAGAAAAAAAGATAGAGAGAGCAAGATGCTCATTACAATAACTTCATCATCCAAGAAATGAGAGAGGAGCATCTCTTAAATAGAGATGAGGAGAGGAGTTACTAAGTAACTCTCAAGTCTATGAATGCCACCATTCATAATAGGTGTGTGCAAAGTGTAAAGATCCTCTTAAAGAGAATGAAATAATTTTCTTAATAAAGGAAATACAAGAAATAACATGTCCTCCCACTTGAACTAGAAGACAAAATACATGTAGGGATTCCATAGAATCACCTAATAAAATAAAAGAAGGATACCTTGGTTTATCCTCAAATAAATACAACCAAGGAAAGATTAACTATTCTAATATATCATTTCACATATACATTCTAAACCATTGTTCCATTTAAATACATGAAATATTTAAACATCTTAACATATATGGAATCAATTCGAAACATAATAAAGTATCAGTGAACAAGAGGGATGTGATAGTGAAAGTAGCTAACCAACCATGAGCATTGGTTTGTAAATATACGACTAGGGTGATGTAGCTGTATGTTTGAATGAGGTTGAATGCTAGGGACTAAAAACTAATGCAGACCATTGTTAAATTTTGAAGATCAAAATATATGGCTTTTAATTTTCTTTCAAAATCTCTCTCTCTCTCTCTCTCTCTCTCTCTCTCTCTATCTATATATATATATTCGATTAACTGAAAGGATAAAACAAATATTTGAAAGGTTGAGAGAGACTTGTATTGTTCACTTATATACTTATCTTAATTTGATCTTTGGAGATCTATATATGTAAATGTGTGGAGGCATGTTGATGGATAGACATGTCTCCACATGTGGAGACATGTCTCTCCATCAACATGTCTCCCACAAGAACTGTTTACAGACTTGCACCGATTCAATACTAATCGGTGATTACCTTTCATAGACTGAAAATCAGTGAGTATGTAAACCAAAATACTACTTAGTTTGACCGATATCAATCGGTGATAATTCTCATTGATATGAGATTTATATCGATTCTAATATGTGATTAGAATAAAACTGATAACAATAAGATTGATTTAGACATATATTTAAATGATGGATAATTTATGTCATTCGATCAAATAAATTTCAATAGTTAATTATATTAATAATATGAGAATGGATCAATTTTCTTAATTATGAATGTATGTATATATATCAATATGTATAATAATAATATCTATTATTATTATATATATTGGTATGTATATGTATGTGCATAGTTTAATTTATTTTCATAATATTAATATCTCAATTTTATTTGATCAAAGCTACAAACATCAACCACCATTGTAATCCAAAATTGAATGACACTGAGATATTTAATTAAATATCACTATAAAACTAGAATTTAAGAATTTAGACTCTAGTTTGTTATTCTAATTACAAGATAATCTTAAGTTATAAATTTTAAATTATGAGGCCCAATTAAATGATTTTTTTGACTAATATCCAAAATTTAATGTGAACCTATATAAAATAAATAAACAATTGTATATATTTGTTAAAGTAAGTATCCATTTAAAATTAGAATTAGAATTCTCTCTAATTTGATATCTTAGCACAAGAAATACTCGCCTTGAAAGTTTTATCCTATTCACATCTACCCTAGTCTAATAGGTAATGTTGTGTTCAAAACATGAAACTTGAGTAGGGATTTGTTAATTCTCATTTACACTCAAAACCAACATTTGAATCTTCCATCTAAATAGGTGGAATTGGAAAATCAATTCTAATTGAACCACTTATATAAGAATTGAAGGTAAAGCAAAATTTATAATATTTTGAAATCCATATGCAAACAACATTTTCCATCTGTTTGTTATGAATTTCAGGTGAACCAAACAGTTCCAACCATATTCCAAAAATTATTTTCCAAAGTTAAAACTTCTAGAATTGTCAAATACTGAAATTTGACAATTCGAACATTATTTAATTTCAGCAACTAAATAGAGAGTTCACCCAGACGACCCGGGTTCAAATCCCGGCAACAGAAATTTAAATTTTCTATTTTAAATTTTTTTATTTTTGTCAGGTTCGAATATCTGTATAACATTCTACTGCGATTGGATGGAAATCTAGACAAAAAGGAAAGAGAGAGGTTATCCGCATAGTGGTGAACATGTTTTAAAAGATTTGAGCAGTAAATAAAATCTAATCTTTGAACAGTGGTGAACATGTTTTAAAAGAGATTTGAGCAGTAAATAAAATCTAATCTTTGAACAGTAAGTAAAATCAGATCTTTGAGAAATGGAGATGCGGAGCATCGATCCCCGTACGTCTCGCATGCTAAGAGAACGCTCTACCATCTGAGCTATTTGGCTCACTGATTGTTTATAATGGAGGAGAGTATGTCATTTTTTCCGTGCACATTAACAAGTGCACAGTGTGCAGTGCGTAATAGATAAATTCTCCAAAATTTGAAGGGGAAAGGAGAGGATAAAATTGCAAAGGCGAAGAAGACGATTGATTAGGCCGTCTTGTGTAAAGTGGGTGCAGGATGATTTTGTTTAATGGGTATCTGCATCAATTAAAAACCAAGTTTGGCGTTGTTTTTAATTGTTTGATTCAATGTAGCAGAGCCGCACCAATCCTTCCCTCTCGATGGGATTTGACTAGTGCTCTTATTTGTAGCGGGGGAGCATCAAATCAGTTTACAGAGTGAAGAGGGGCTGGCAAATCGTTTGTTTACATGATGAAGAGGGAGAAAGGAATAGTTTTAATAATCCCACATGCGTGGAGAGAGGGAGAGAATGGAGAAGAGGCAGTATAAGTAGGCGGAGAGGGCTAAGGAGAAAGCATACTTACCTGGGCGGGGTCAATCGGTGATCAAGAAGGCCGATGGCCTAGGGAAAGCACCTTCATTGCACTGAGAAGGGGGCGTTGCCTAGCATCTCCCATTGTGGAGAGTGCACGTCATAATTTGTGAAAGAGGGGGCTCGCGTTCGCGCGGCCCCCACACAATACAAATACAAGTTAATATTTCTGGCTCACAAAAATAATTAAATAGTGAAAAAAGGGTATAATGCTCATATTCCTGCTTGTTAGAATGCTCGCGCAATTGCTGACGACCGGAGTTGCCATTGCCTTGCTTGGTGTTGTCATTGCTTTGCTTGGTAAATTTTGTTGCCCAGCCAAGTTGTGCAAATGAGTTGGCCGGTGTATGCTCTGAATAGCGATTTGTGAGCTTGAAAAAGAAAGTCCCGAATCAAGTTGAGTCCCAGAGGGAGGGAGGCATGGTGATGTGATGTAGGTTTATTTGTGTAGAGGATGCTTCATTCGGGCATCGTACTCCGTTTTTATTTTATTGCCTTGTGCGTTGAATCTTTTGGATAGCATTACCGAATGAGAAGAGACTTTGTTCTCGGTTGCTTTGTTGTGCATGTTTCTTGAGCTTGGTGTCGATGTAATTCCTCATGCATTTGTTTCCAGCGATGATTTTGGGAAAATGAGAATCTTCTCCAGACTGAAAGTGATTAGAAGTCTGTAAATGCGATAAAGGTCAAATTGAAAATTGAATGCGCAGACAATAACACTATTGTGGAGCACCTGCAGCTATGAGTTATATATATTAAGCATGGAGTTTGTTGGTATCCTTTTAAGATTTTGTTGAAGATTGGTAAATCGCATTTGATATGGATTTGGTGTTTGAGTCTCTAAATTTATAGATTATCATGAAAGGGTGGATAATTAGGGTCTTTCCACTCGACTTTAGTTTATTATGATACCATGAATAGCTTGGTATCACATTTGAGTGGGAGTTTTTTATATTTGTTGGGAATGTGAAGCCTAACGGTTATATGACCTTTTGCATTCCCTTCTTTCTTCTAGCTCAACATGATTGTATATATACATGTGCATAGTCATGTAATAGATTTTTGGTGAATGACAAAAGGAATTCCTTGTTGAAAGTGGATGTAGCTATTTATGGTGAACCACTATAAATATTTGTGTCTTGCATCTTTGATTATATTTTGTTTATTTGTGTTTTAGTTTAGTTTAGTTATTTGAATATTATCTTGTTCTTTTGGTAGAGGATAGGTTGGGTCCTAATAAGGATGAAATATTAGGAAGTACTGTAATCCCCTTGACAACAGTTGAGAAGCGTGTGGATCATAGAACTATCAACTCAAGGTGGTTTAATCTTGACAAGAATAATGCCTCAGATGGGGATAAGAAAAAGGAAAAAGAAGTCAAGTACTCTAGTAGGATTCATTTGAGAGTGTGTCTTGATGGTGGATATCATGTGCTGGATGAATCTACCCTATACAACAGTGATCTAAGGCCCACTGCAAAACAGTTGTGGAAGCCTTATATTGGTGTTTTGGAGGTTGGTATATTGAGTGCCCAAAACTTGCTTCCTGTGAAGACAAATAATGGTAGAGGGATGGCCGATACATACTGTGTTGCAAAATATGGCCAGAAGTGGGCCAGGACAAGAATTGTCATTGATAGCTTTAGTCCAAAGTGGAATGAGCAATACACTTGGGAAGTCTATGATCCTTGCACTGTTATAACAGTGGGAGTTTTTGATAATTTGTAAATTAGAGGAGCTATTGGGAAGCCGTCTGCCGCTGAAGAGATTTCCGCAAAGGTTTTGAGAAAACTTGTGGATTTTGGTTGAATTATTAGGTTGGACATTTTGAGGATTATTAATGAACCAACTGCTGCTTAAGATGTCGTAACTGACATGTTGATGGCATAATATACAAACATTGTTACTCCTCAACATGCTGCTTAAGTCTATGATCCATGATAGCAATAGGTATTCGAGCTATCATAGAAATTGCCCACGTAAATAATGGTGCTAGCATGGCAGAGGTTGCAGAGGTTAGTAACGGTAAAGTTCCAAGTATGGACTGCAAAAGCATCTCTGTTTGCAATTATTTAGTAAAGGTGTTACATACACTCTGCAATGATTTGGTGCATTTAGTGAAGGTGTTATCTTATGTGAAGCAACTCCATAAGGCCTTAGCGATGGAGATCAATTTGATAGACCCTAGGTATTACTTTGGGAGTTATATTCTTCTCCAAGCTGAGATAAATCCTTTGGTGTCTAAGGATTATGATCCAGTTTTTGATACTTTGTTAAGGGGGAGCCGAGGAGCAGAATTATGTGATGGAGGAATGTTTTTTGCACATGTTGGAAGTTTTGTTCCCAAATATAGATTAATGGATGGGAATGTTGTGGGTAAATTATTAGGAGATGAGTTTTTTGACTCGAGCCTTTTTTGGCAAAGACTAATTCATAGTGTCCATGAACAAAGGCTGGCGATTTTCAAGTCTTTGATGGGCATGGTTATAATTTAAATTTAGAAGTGGAAACACATGAGATTCACAGTGCATGGTTGTGCTGGTTGGACTTCAAGGGGGAGATTGTTGGGAATGTGAAGCCCAATAGTCACATGACCTTTCACATTCCCTTCTTTTTCGTCTTCTAGTTGAACATGATTGTATATATACATGTGCATAGTCATGTAATAGATTTTTGGTGAATGACAAAAGGAATTCCCTGTTGAAAGTGGATGTAGCCATTTATGGAGAATCACTATAAATATTTGTGTCTTGCATCTTTGATTATATTTTGTTTATTTGTGTTTTAGTTTAGTTTAGTTATTTTATCATGTTTCTCTGCTCGTTTTGAATCAACAATATTGAGTGTGATATTGTCGTGTAGCTTATTATTTATTATGATACCATGAATAGCTTGGAATCACACTTGAGTGGGAGTTTTTGATATTTAGAGTGATACTGTTGTGAGATGGTTATCTCTATATGATTGGAGATGATGGTCCTTGTTTATGAGATTTTTTTTTTTTGTTATGATGGACTCTTGATTCTAGATTAGAGTATTGACATGGTAAAGGTTCACTTGATAGGTTATGTTCTTTACAACATGTGGTCTTCCTTTGTGGAGATGTTAGATAATGTTGTCATGTTGTACTCCCAAGTTATGTAGACATGCAGTACGAGTCTTGACAGTGGTATTGAGTACATTGGTGTTATTGGGTTGGAGAGATTCATGATGGTGCAATCTTGATCATGGAGGTGTTCTAAAATTTTGGGAGCTTGGGTGAGGCTAGAGTTCTCTTGGGATGAGAGAACATTTGTTGAGATAGTTTATCTTTGGATGTTTCAACATGAAGACCAAGGAACTTACACCTGGTTATGGACATGAATTCATTATAGACCTAGAGGCTATTTTTCTTAGAGAGAGTTATCATGACTTAGTCTATATTTGGAGGAGCATTCTCAGTCCCCACTCTTGGTCTACTCGATAGATTTATCTTCTAGCAGGAGATGTTCATTGGATTAGTTCCTAGTTTTGGGATTTTAAAAAAGTCTGTTCTTCCTTAGTTAGAGAGGCTTACAAATATGTCGGTTGGGTTTTGTTAATGCTTTCATTTGGGGAGGTTAAAGGAGATCATACTCAACACAACTTAGCACTTGGTGGTGGTGGTAAAGGGATGAAATATAGTTTGCATCTTCTCTTTGCAAG
The DNA here is from genome assembly GCA_027943335.1 of Chamaecyparis obtusa. Classification (NCBI taxonomy): domain Eukaryota; kingdom Viridiplantae; phylum Streptophyta; class Pinopsida; order Cupressales; family Cupressaceae; genus Chamaecyparis; species Chamaecyparis obtusa. The sequence continues at coordinate 1,980,308 of BSBK01002642.1, forward strand.
TCTCTTATTCACTAGTTTGTGGTCATCTATTGTTGCTATACTTTATTATTTCTTAACAACAATATGTGATTTTTAATGAAGACAGGGGCTGGAAAATCATTTGTTTAAGATGGGAATGGTTTAAATGATCCACACATGCATAGGGAGAGGGAAAGTATGGAGAAGAGGGAGTAAAACTAGGAGGAGAGGGGTGCTATCAAGACACATATTTGGGAGTGGTCAATTAGTGATCAAGAAGGTCGGTGACTTGAGATTGGCAGAAAATCCTCTCAAATTTAATTTGAGAGGATTTGCCAATCTTAGGTCTTCCTTTGTATTTTAAGTTTTGCGACCTAAGATTGTCTAATATCTCCTATAGGGGGCTTGTGTTTATGTGACCCCCACACAATACAAATACTAATAGTTCCTTATGTGATTATTTTTTAGCTCATAAAATTATTTAATTTGTCATAAAAAAGGTCATTATTGTAGCACAAATGTAATGTGACACTAATTTCAATCAGGTTATAAATACAATTCGTAAATTGTTGGGAATCAGACATGCAACTGAACAAGGCAATTACCATCAATTACAAGTTAGGAGTATCAATAATTAATATTATTTAATAGTATTAATCAATAAGTTAACTAGATCATAATATATTAATTAAAATATACATAGATAGATAATTAATATTGTTAATTAATATCATTGAATCAAATATAGATCATTAATATAATTTTAAACTATAATATCTTTAACTAATATTGATCCATAAAATAATTCATTACTTAACATTTATCTATAATAATCAATATTATTATTAATCCATAATAATATTAAACCATATATATCAACATAATTAATAATCCCTAAATTAAACAAATCGACTACAATGACAAGTCAAACATTACTAATAATAAAATAAATCAAATACTAACCACTCGAGTAGGGGTCACAACCCTTGACCTGTAAGCCAATCACCACGTATAAATAGGGTTTTTGAGACTAAGGACAAGGCACATAGGAAAGCATGATAAAAAGGGATTAGAACAATAAAGGGATAGGGAAATACTTTATTTGTTACCACAAAGCGGATTCAATATTGAAATAAGGGAAAATCAATATTGTACATATTTGAAAGTCAATACTATGTAGTACCAATTATGGGATATTACATATATATTTGTATGAGAATAAGTAGATACATTAAAAATAAGATTACGGATATGTTTTAGATACTTCAATTATAGATCATAGGAATCTACCTCTTATCTATTATTAAGGTGTCTTAGGGTAGGGAGTTTGTGGAAGGGAGAGGCATAGTAATTTTAGGCACATGACAGCTATCCCAACACTAGGGTTATGCCTTGAGGGAGACCACTTATTCTCTATTTCATGCGTCCTTGGCACAATAAGTCTTCCACCTTATGATGACAATAGTAAGGAAAAAGAGAAGAGATTCATGTGGTCTATATGAAGAGATCCTTGAATGACTATGTTCATTAGTTTATTGATTGATGGTTTGTGTTTTCTTTAATATTTATGAATAATGATGGTTAATATGAAGTAATATGCTAACATACTTGGATAGTGAGAATGATTCCCTAGCTTAATATTCCTAACTTGCACTAATTTTATGAAATATAGATCAAGTGGTAGGAAAGGGGTCATTACTATGTGTGTGAATTTTGTACCTGATCTGTAGACACAACACTTCAGTAAAACATTAGAGGTTAGCAAAAATGAAATCGTGCAATAAATTGAAAGCTAAACTAACCAGGCGATTTACTGCCTTCTAATAGGTGCGAGTATGATGTTCTCAGATTGTTATCGAGATCAGTGACCTTGACGACACCTAAACGAAGGATTTGAATGCAAAACTGATATGGAATGATGCAATTAATCTATTTTTTTGATTTTCTATGCAATGATATGAATGAAAACTGATATGAATCCATGACATGTAAAAACTAATATGCTATGATATGCTAACAAATGAAAACTAATATGATATGAAAAACTATGCAATGTTGATATCACAAAGCTTGGATTCACAAAGATGATTATTCAGTCTCCAATTCAGCATCGTGATTCTTGTGGATGATTTGTGAAGAGATGAGCCTTGATTTTATAGAAATCCAAGGCTTTGAGGATGCATGAAAGAAAGCCATAAATCACTCAAATAACTCAGGTTGATTTTTGAGTTATTTTTAAATAAAAGATATTTAACTCACAAAAACATGCAAAAGCAGAGTTGAACTTCAAAATAGAGTTTTTAATTTCTTGAGGAAATTTTTCATAGGGGATGAGTTCTAAGCTGTTTGAATCACTATCTGATGGTTCTGTTTCTTCTTTCTTAAGAAGAGGTTCTCTTGGTGCGATCTACTCTATGACATGAGAACAATTACCCTTGAGGTGATAGTGTTTCTTCTTAAAGCCTAGGCCAACAATATTCTTATTTGCTCTACCAGTATGTGGGAGAGGTGCCTCAAGACCTTTTCCTCTGATTCCTAGAGGTCTTTTACCTGGATATCCCATCTTAGCTATTAATTTATTTCCTAGACCATATGCCTTAGAAGGGATTTTGGATGCTGTAGAGTCACTAGTTTGAACAACTTGAGATTCAGGTTCATCTTTGTATAGCCATGCAAGCACATATTCATCCTCTTCAAATTCTTGCTTGGAGACCTGTTCTGCTACAAAATTCTTCTTATATACCTCAGGGAGTTCTTTAGAGTCTGGTTTGGATTGTTTCAAAGATTTCCCATAAGACTTAGGCGAGATAGGGAGAGATGTCAAAGATAAGACTGGCTCGATAGTATATTCTCCCATACTATTTTCTTTGATATTAACCTCTTTTGCAAGATCTTCCATTTTAGATGTGGATGCTTCTTTAGTTGGTTCAATGGAAGATTCTCTGTTATTAGGCACAAGCTTACCTACACTTTCCTTCAAGGTATTGCAAGTTGTATTCAGATCTGCGGGGATAGTAACCTCTACTCCTTCATAAGGAAACTTCAAACATTGATGGTATGTAGAAGGAATAGCTTGCATTTCATGTATCCATGGTCTCCCTAGGAGGATGTTGTAGGCCAAAGGTAGATCAAGCACTTGACATATGGTATCTTTGATAACTAGACCCACTCGGATGGGTAAGACAATGGTGCCTTTAGAAGATCTTTCTTGTTCATCATAGGCTTTTATTGTTATCTTCTTTCGAGGATCAATAGCCAATTCTGAAAATCCCAATTGTGTGATCAAGCTGTAAGAACAAATGTTTAGGCCAGCACCCCCATCTATCAACACACGTTTGACTCTACGGTTCTGGATCAAGACTTCTATATGCAAAGGCTGATTATGTGGGTGACTCAAGGAGTTGTCATCTTCCTCTGAAAAGGAGATATATTGCGGAGATGTAAGATGTCCAACCATAGTCTGGAACCTATCTAAATCAAGGTCATCAGGAACATTGGAACCGAGCAAAGCTTTGTCTAGTATGGCTCTGTGAGCTGGAGATATTCGAAGCAACTCAAACATGGAGATTTTGGCATTAGTGTGCTAGAGTTGTTGAACAATGCTATAAGATGTAGGCCTTGTATTTTTTGGATTGGAAGATTTGGAAGCAACCTTCTATTTAGAAGTAGATGAAAGATTGAAGGGCACCTTAGGGACATTTGATGAATTTGGGATTTGTCCTTTCAGATGTGCTTGGGCTTGTGATCGAGTAACTGCATTGGTGGATTGATTTTGTCTATCTCTTCTCACAATTGTGATGACATTGCAATGCTCTGAGACACAGGGTTCAACCATATTGATGGTAGCATTATTTCCAGGGTAAGCATAATTGACTTTTGCCCCCATATTAGGTTGAGAAGATGAAACTTCTGGACCATGTTTCGGAAATGGTTCTGTGAATGCTATATGATTGTTATTTCTCTTAGGATTGTCAACTATGATGTCTCCCCTATCGATCAGATCTTGAATGGTGTGTTTCAACCGTAAGCAGTTATTAGTTTTGTGACCTTTACCTCGATGGAAATCACAGAATTTGTTTTCTCTCCACCATTTTGGCTTAGGCTCAAAATCAGGTGGTCAGATTGCTGGCAAAGAGATGATGTTATCAGCCAGTAGTGTTTTCATAGCTGATTCTAAAGATTCTCCAAGAGGAGTGAACTTTCGTTGTTTATCCCAAGATTTGTATTCTGGCTTCTTTTGAAATGGTTTGGATGACTTTTGTTCTGAAGCTTTAATGGCTTGGGAACCAAGAGTTAGATTGTAGGTTGGTGCCTTTGATGGGGCATAGATAGTATCAACAATGCCATCTATGACGATGCCTTTGTTCTTGTTCCAATTTTTGTTCTTGTCTTTAGAACTGGACCCAGATTCATACTTGTCTTTCTGAAGTGTGATTTCTCCTTTTTTCACAAGCACTTTTTTGATTTTGATAGCATTATCCACCATCTTATCAAAAGATGTATGATCTTGCATTTGTAGAGGATAATTGATTTCTAGAACAAGGTTATTGATGAAGATTTCCAGTTTTTCTATTTCTGGAATAGGTCTGGCATATAGAGAGAACTTCTTCCTCCATCTCTTGAGAAATGTTAGGAATGGTTCTCCTAGATATTGCTTGAGATTACAGATATCAATCATGGTGACTGGATGTTGAATATTGTAGGAGTATTGCTAATAAAACAATTTGATCAATTCCTCAAAAGTTTTGATAGTGGAAGGTAATCAAGAGAACCATTGAATGGTTGCTCCTCCCAAAGATCGAGGGAAGAGACACATCAAATAGGTTGGTTCATGCATGAATTCCATTGATTGGGTACATAATTATCTGACATGGTCTTGAGGGTCAGAGTGTCTGTCATACTTATCATACTTGGGCATCTCCACTCATTTTGGAAATGGTGGCATATACAAGTCTTTGTCAAAAGGAAAAGGGCATAGAGCTTCCATGGAGAACTCCTTGGGTTCCTTTTCTTTCTCAAGGCTGTTAAGTTTGACTTGCATGACATGCATCTATTTCATAATAGCTGTGAGTGGATTTTCTTCCTCATGTGTAATGATATTTTCCACATTAAAGCTGGGAGGAAGTTTAGCTCCTTGATGATCCAATTGTAAAAAGTATGCATCTCTGTCTTCTTTCAAGAAATGCTTCATCATTCGTTTGAAGTTATCATCATTTTGATATAGAGCAATTTCTTTATGTTTGGGTTCCTGATCTGCACCATGTTGAGATTGAGCTCTTTGAGAGCCAAAGTTTGTCCTTGCTTGAGACATGGTAGGAGTTTGTGGACTCCCTGGAATAGATTGATGTGGGGTTTGTTGGGTACCTCCATGAGTTGATGAAGGAGGAATGTAACCAGTTTTTAATCAAAAGTTGTCAAGACCGTCGTCCTCGTAAAGACCAGAATTGATGAGTTGCTCAAGAGTTGGACCCCTAGTAGCGGTTATAGATAAGGTCTGGGATGCTTCTCCAGATTTCTTGTGTGAGGAAGCTCTAGTTTCCACCATTAACTTTGAGTGAAACAAAAGAATAAGATCCAGATAAATGAAGAATGAATTGAATCAAGATGATCAGATGACGCAACCTTGTCAAGGTTGGATTGATTTGAAGATTTGATTAGATGTGGGTGAAGGATATTGTGCCCAGGATGTATGGGTAGATTGCCCAAAAGATAGTGGACACGAGTTCACAACACTTAGTCTATTTTTGAAGATTTGATAGAAGATTGATAGTTATGACAAGGTTTTGACACAGGACGAAAAGGACTCAAATTGATTAAATAGAAAGTTGAATCGGATTCAAAAGGCCACTTTTGGAAAATGATAGGATTCTCAATAGCTATTGATCTATTCTTGACATAGTGATTTGCTCGACAGATTCTAGAAATAGGCTGAAAAAGCTAAGTATCTGGCAATTCTGACAATTTTCTGACAATTTTTCAAAATTTTCCCAAATGACACTCTGCAGACTCGTATGACAATGGGTATGCTATGAAACACCAGTTGAAAAGCTTGTACGATAGTGGGTATGCTATGAAATGACAGTTGAAAATCTCGTACGACAGTTGCTAGCAGGATTTGACTTTTTGATTGACTGGCAGGAAGACTCGTACGACACTGGGTTCTCTACCATACGACAGTTGGGCAGTAATGAAATGACATTTGATAGAAACTCATATGAATTTCTGACTGACTGAGACGACAATGGACTCCAGAAAAGAATTTTACTTCAGATTTTGCAAATTTTGAGTTTTCAGATTCGGATTGTTTGCAAATTGTAATGTCCAGATTTGAGGATGGTAACAGATTTGTTCATTTTCAATAACTAGATAGATAAAAAAAGCACGCAAAACAACAAGCAAGTGATTTCAAGCATGTCTGAAAACAATGAACAAGGGCAAAAGCAACCTTGCGCATGAACAATCAAGTGATTTTATTCATTCTAATCCTCAAAAGCGCTAATTGTGTATGTTCCAAAAATGTTTTGCAATAATGCACACATACCCTAGAAAATAAAAATTTGGCCTCACTAGGGTTTTTAATAATGGTTTGACTCTGCAACTTTTATGATCCAAGGGGGTGAACTCCAATCCTAGCGCACTAGGGTTTTGACACAGTCTAAGAATTTAATCAATTAGGAGCTGCTAGGGAGATTTGACAACCTAACAATGAACCACACCTGTGAAGATTTCTTCCACAAGGACATTTATATAGTGGTTGTCACTACCATGGTGAAAATGCCTATTACCGCTTGAGGTTTCATCAACGTGGTTGACCCAATTAAGGGAATGTCCACTATGGTTAACTCTCTCTAAAGGTGACTCACAAGATATACCACATGGAGACTAGTTCCAGATTCAAGGATTTGGGTTTCTGGTACTATCCAAAAAGGAAGTAGAGCATAATCCCCTAGCCTTTTCACTTTTAACCCAAACAAAGTAAACAGATTAATCTGACACGCTAAGACCAAGATTATCTCACAAAGATCTATGACATCAACCCCTTATGATCTATCAACCTCTCCGGAGAGAGAATGCCTCGATCAAAAGTTGAAGACACACAGATCTAGTGGAACGTGAGACTCCCTCAGTATCCTCCCCACCTACAAGGGATCCTTCGTTAAGAAGAGTTTCGCTGGAAACCCACTCTCTCAAGATCCACAAATAGTGTTCATGGGGCCTAATTACTATGTGTAACAAAGATGCTGAAAGCAAACTATGTTCATTTTTATAGCCCAAATGAAGTATGTGATAAGAAAGCAATAAAAGTCACTCAAGCTAGACAGGCAAGATGTTCTTTTTAATCCAAATCAAAATGTTATCAGCTAAGAAGGTTACTTGAATTCCTCGCAATGCACTTAGTAGATTCTTACCTATTTTTAGCAATTCTTACTCTTTTTCCAATCCAAATCAGCAAAAATCAATTAGAAACAACAAACTTCAATTGTTAATGTTAGCTGTTAGTCCAAATCTAGAAAAAAAATCTGGAAAATTGGCTAAAAAAGTGAAACGACAATCAAAACCTGGTATGAAAACTCGTACGACAGTGGGTTACCTCCTAGAAGACAGTCCAGAAACTCGTATGACAGTGGCTTACCTCCCAGACGACAGTCTAGAAACTCGTACGACACTGGGTTACCTCCCAGACGATAGTCCAAAAACTCGTACGACACTGGGTTACCTCCTAGATGACAGTCCAGAAACTCATACAACAGTGGGTTACCTCCCAGACGACAGTACAAAAACTCGTATGACACTGGGTATTAGATCATATGACAATTGGGCTTTCAAATGATAATATTTTTTGATGATACGAGCCTCGATCAAATCAACTATCGTACAACAATGGGTATCTCCTAATACGAGTTACTGACAAAACTCGTACGACAACTGTACGGATAGAAATTAAAAATCGCAGAGTATACCAGAACCCTTGAAACCCTTAACCTCAAAAGATAGAAAATTGATAGAAATGAAGGGAAACCCATTTCAGGGCCCCACGGTGGGTGCCAGAAATGTGTGTGTAAATTTTGTACCTGATCCGTAGACACAACACTTCAGTAAAACATTAGAGGTTATCAAAAATGAAATCGTGCAATGAATTGAAAGCTAAACTAACCAGGCGATTTACTGCCTTCTAATAGGTGCGAGTATGATGTTCTTAGATTGTTATCAAGATCAATGACCTTGACGACACCTAAACGAAGGATTTGAATGCAAAACTGATATGAAATATGAATGCAATTAATCTATTTTTTTAATTTTCTATGCAATGATATGAATGAAACTGATATGAATCTATGACATGTAAAAACTGATATGCTATGATATGATAACAAATGAAAACTAATATGATATGAAAAACTATGCAATGTTGATCTCACAAAGCTTGGATTTGCAAAGATGATTCTTCAGTCTCCAATTCAGCAGCATGATTATGCAATTCTTATGGATTCTGTGGATGATTTGTGAAGAGCTGAGCCTTGATTTTATAAAAATCCAGGGCTTTGAGGATGCATGAAAGAAAGCTATAAATCACTCAAATAAACTCAACTTGATTTTTGAGTTATCTGAAAATAAAGATAATTTAATTCACAAAAACATGCAAATCATGCAAAAACAACTTTTTAACTCAAATTAGAAGTTTAGATCAACTTTAAAACTCAAAAATGATGTTGAGTTCCAAAAAGTCAATAACTTGCATTGATTTTCTGATTTGGAGATTAACTGCTCTTTGATTGTGCACATGGATAATTATGAATTAATAAATAAATAAAGTGATTTATTTCCAACTTAACTGATTTTGAAAAATAAAACAATTGATTTATGGGTTAATCAACTATTTTTCAAACTTTTATTCAAAAACAATATTATTAAAAATTGACAACTTGCTTTAATTAATTAAATAAGAATTTAATCAATTATTCATAGGATTTTGGATTTATTGTCAAAATTAAATAATACAATTTAGGAATAAATAGAATTAACTTTGATTAAACAATTAAGTGGCAGAATTAAATCTAATTAATTAAATATTTAGAATATTCGATTAATCAAACTTTAGGATAAATTGGATTTATCGCCAAATAATCATTAAATCAAAGATAATTATGATAAATAGGAATATTACTAGGAATATTCCTTGATGCAGAATTTAAGATAATCAATTAGGATTCGATGATGTTCAAATGTGCCTTAGGTTAGGACTTTGATGTCGATTTCATTTGATTTGTCGATGTAGGAGGTTAATGAACCTATAGCCCATTTTTGGGGTATTACAATTACAATATTGCTATCATGATTTTATGATTTCTAATTTATATTTTTTATAGTTTTTAATTTCTTTTTTTTTATGGTTTCTAATTTCCTTGGTATGAGAGCCCGTGAGATCCACACAGCAAATTTAAAGAGGGCATTTGCATTTAAATAGTGGCTAAAGATTTGGAGGCGCGACCTGAGGCTAAAACATAATCTATTTTTTGGTAGTGTATTCATTTATCTTAAAAGAATTGCAGATTGATGTGGTCACATGGGGGCTTAGGATAAATTGGCTTGCAGAGTGGTATCCCAGAGTGCAAGACTTGGGCATAGAGGGCTAATTTCAGAAACTGGGAATTGTGAGATGCATTTATAAGGGTTGAAGGGATTTAGAGGTTGTCTGTAGGGTTTTAGTGGATCTGGAGTAGATGGTTTTTAGGTTTCATTCCCGCTTATCTAGAATGCTCACACAATTGCTCACGCCCAGAGTTTCCATTGCTTTGCTTGGCGTCCTCTTGGTAAAAAATTTGTTGCCTAGCCAAGTTGTGCAAATAAATTGTCCGTTTTATGCTCTGAATAGCGATTTGTGAGCTTGAAAAAGAAAGTCCCGAATCAAGTTGAGCCCCAGGCAGAGCATCGTGCAAAGGAAATTGTATTTTTTGGAGGGTAGGTTTTATTTGTGTAGAGGATGCTTCATTTGGGCATCGTACTCCTTTTTTATTTGATTGCCTTGTGTGGAATCTTTTTGGATAGCATTACCGAATGAGCAGAGACTTTGTTCTTGGCTGCATGTTTCTTGAGCTTGGTGTCGATGTGATTCCTGAACTTGAGCTTTGTGAGGTTTGAATCTCTCTTTGACAATTTTCTGTGAGCATCTCCCGGCAACGGCTATCGAGCCATATCATTCGATATGGCTGGATGCCCATGGATGTTGTACTATAGGTTATGTACTTCTAACGCACACTGACTGACTTGATAGTGTGTAGAGAAACTAATTTGATAGCTAGCACAGAAAACTAAAACTCATATTTAACCCATATTTAATCAAGGTGGACACTTAAGTTTTTTTTAATCAAACGCAGCCTAAAAAGCATAACCAAGGTGGAGACTTACTTTTTTTTTCAAACGCTTCTAAATTTTACCCAATTTGTTTTTAATTACGGTTTACTCATAGCTATAAAATAATTAAAATTAAGAAGTTAAAAAATTTTAAATTTATTTTTATTTAATAAATTATACATATACATCTTCATTATCTATTATGTGTATAATATGTAAATATAAAATTTATTAAGTAAAAATAAATTAAAAAACTTATACTTTAAATTTTTTATTTTAATTATTTTGTGCTTATATTCTAAATGACTAACAAAAATATTATTTGAGAATTTGTTTTACAATTTTTTTTTAAAAATTTATTTTTATTTTTTAGTTTAGTAAAATAGTAAATTAAAATATTAATAAAACTTTATTTTAATAATATTTATATATTTAATTTTTTAATTATATTAATTAGTATTATATTATAACATTTAATGTAACGATTTAAATAAATATATTGTATAAAAAATTTAATAATAATATTAATTAAATTTTTAAAATATACATATCTTGATTATAAATTTTAGATTTTAGGATTTTCTAATAAATTAATAAAATTAATAAATTAATCAATTAATAAAATTTTAATTTTTAATATCATTTATATGTTTGTTTTTTATTATTTGGTAATTTTAATAAATATATAATATGAAAATAGAAAATGTGAGTATGGATAGGTGAAATATGTGAAAGTTCAGACTACAGCGAAAAATCGCTATGCATAATAAGCAGATGAAGTTAGGGTTATTGCACCACGAGCATGCAAGGGCAAATATCCCTAATCCTGCTTCATCCAAAACTATCTCCAACTCGAAGGTTTCACTAGGCAATGGATCTGATAACAAATTCCCAAGCTATTGCTTTAACTGCTTGTTGTACGGGCACAAATTTGCAAATTGTAAAAAGAAGGATGTACACCATCTTCACCCAACTTATGAACATTTGATTGAATTTACTGCAAAGCAAAAAGAGAGGAGCATACAGGAGTCGATACAATCTGAAGCTCCTCTGGATAGGGTTTTGTGCCCCATCTCTGTAACCCAGGCGGTCAATGAAAAATCTATCCAAAGCAAGAAACCAGTGAATAAGATTTTCTCCATCCAATCACTGGATAAGCAATTGGTTTTCTTTTCTAAAACCAAATATGCAAGAAAGGGGAAGTTGGATTACGGGTTTGTTAGGGCACCTAACTTTGAGGATATACCACTTCAATCCCATTCCGTTATGGGGAAGGGTGGAGTGTTATATAATCAGGCTCCTATCACTCGCACCCTAAAACAATCTGAAGTCAGGCAAATGGTGGATCGTAGGAATGATCACCCTAGAACCGCAAAACCTCTGCCACCCAGGAGAGCTCTGACAAAAAGCCCCTACGAACCCCTATCTGCAACGGGGGGAGGAGGATTGGCAGTGGTTAAAGCATCTTTTGGGGTTGGTACAGATAAAGGAGAGTGGCAACAGGTAAAAGGTAGGATGTGGTAAGAAGAGAGGATAGTTACCGTTCTTTTAAACAAAACATTAAAAGCTTAAATTTGAAGAACTTTTTTGATCCCCTGAATTCTGACTATCCACGATCTGGAACTCATACAAGTAACCAGAACAAGGTTTTGGGAATAAAGGGCTTCAATAGGAATCAGTCACACATTGGCAATACACATGCTCTGCCAATTGTGAATTGCATTCCCCCTCTATTTGTCAAAACCCTAGGGTTGCTTTCCAAAGAGAATGGAGAGTTGAAACAGAAAGATCTTCTTAATGCTAATGAAAGGGTTTCAAAGCTCACTAGCCCTAAAGCACCAGAGAAATATTCTCCCCCTCATTGAAGACTGGGAGGTAAGTACGCACAATTGCAGGCAATGAAAGGTAATCATAACATTTCTGTCAAAACCCCTATTTCAAGTCAGTCTAATTTGTATACTCCTCCACACAGAAGAACCAACAAAGGTAATTTTGATTTTCTTAAAACTAACGTGATAAACCTAGATTATAAAGAAATACTTCAAAATTAGAAGTATTATGAACAGATTGGTATTATTTGTCGTTGGAAAGGAACGAGAGCTTCCATCCTTGAAATCACGGAGCATTTGTCTGAAAGCCTTCCCAGTAAGGTAAGTATTTCTCTACTCAGAGACAACTTTTTGTTTATAGACTGCAAAAGCAAACAAATTAAGGAAAATCTTCTGAAAGAAAACAATCTTACTTTCAGAAATCAGTCCTTTCTTTTATTTGACTGGATGCCACTTTTAATCCAATTAAGCTATGTAATTTCAATATAGATAAAACAATTGTCATTAAGAATCTACCTTTGGAATTAGCCAGCGAAGAAATAGTTGTTATTATAGGAAATAAGATAGGTAGATTCATTAGAATGATGAACACAAAATATAACCATTCAGACAGAACCATTGTGGTAAACATGGATTATCACCAGAAAACTATCCCCCCCTTACACCTTGGATTCAACTCTAATATAGTGATTGTTAACCCCAGCATTCTGGAAGATCATTTAGAACTGTATCACGATAATACCATTCTGGATATCACAAAGGACTCTGAGATTACAACAAACCTCTTCAACAAAAATATGGAAGTGCACATTAACTTTCTCACAGATAGAGGAAGCTTCTCCATCTCTAAAGAGAGGGACAATGCAGCAAATATACTTCCACCCTCTCAAATACTCATATTCTCGAGTAAACCCACTTGGAACCCAAAACCAACTTGTAACCTTGCCACAACTATGGTAGACCAGTCTAGCCCAGATAAGAAGAATTCCCCCCTCTTTAATAAAACAAAAGTAAACAACAATAATGAAATTTCGGTATTGGATCAAGAAAAAAGGGTCCCAATTTCTGATAAGAAGAAAACTCAATCAGATACTACTGGAGAACATCATTCCCTTAAGGATGAGGTTCAGCTAGATTTAAAGGACAACCCAGAAAAAGAATTAATATGCACTACTGAAAAATCTCTGACAACACTAAACACACCTCCAATAGACACATCAACACATGATGATCCTTTTGAAAAGGAAAGATTAGCAGATGTAGAAACTGATGAACTCATGGAACTCTTTATAAATGAAATATGTGACGAAGAAGAATTAAAATATCAAAAGGAGGTTCTAATAAGAAAGATTATGAAGCTCAAGAATTCTGAGAATGAAAGAGAAGATCCAAGGGAGATTACACAAGTAAATGAGACTCCAAAAATTTCAATCCCTTTAGAGCTAGAGGTTCTTAACAATGATATACCAGATAATTTGGAGAATATGATAGAGTCATATGGTCAAGAGACCATTGATGTGGAAGATGCCCTCATGGATATGGATAGAGGGAATAGAGATGAAGATCATACTGATCTCCCAGAGTTTCCCCCACACCCCACTGATAACACAGAAGATAAAATAGAGAATATTGAGGGTATATTTGGTATTACAAATGAAAATAGACAACTTGGTATAGCTATCAATAAGGAAGGTTTATCCTCCCCAAACATTAACAAGATTCAGAATAAAAGAGGCAGGAAATCTCTTATTGAGCTTAGAAACATAGCAGGCAGTGTGGAAAAACAAATGAAGATTTTTGACATTATGCACATTGGGAAGGGGAAGTGCCTTCCCAAGGAGCAATGAGAGTGACTTCATGGCATGTTAGGGGCTTAAACGCCCCTAACAAACAAAGATTCGTTAAAAGATATCTAAATAACTTCGATTCAGAAATTATAATATTACAAGAAACCAAACTGAACGATGATGAAAGCATAAAATTTAAGAATAGAATTGGTATATGGAAATTAGACTATGTATCAGCAACAGGTGCTTCGGGAGGATTAGCTACCTCGTGGGACCCCCAAAAAGTCTCTGTAATAGCCCTAGCTAGTAATAGTAATTGGATGGCACTAAGGATTTGCAGCCTCAAATCAAATCTAAAATTTAATCTGATCAATATCTATGGTCCCACCCAAAACACTGACAAGAGAAGGGTCTGGCAGGAAATACAATCCATTCTACACTCAAACTTAGGAGAAACAAACATTTTAGGAGGTGATTTTAACGCTATCCTTAATAACAAAGATAAATTTGGAGGATCTCAGTATATTTCACAATCCCAAAGAGATTTTAGCCAATGGGTCACAGAAAATAATCTAATCAATATCGAGACAATCAACGGTACATTCACTTGGAACAATAGAAGATCGGGCTTCAGCCATATTGCAGAAAAATTAGATAGGTTTTTTATCAGTGGAGAAATGGAAGATTTTGACCAACTTTTAACCGCAAAAATTCTCCTAGAAACAGGCTCGGATCACTTCCCAATTAGATTAACAATCACGAAAAAACTGCAGACCCAACAAGAACCCTTTCAAGTTTGAGTTTATGTGGTTCCAAGATCAAGACCTTATCAGTCTTCTAGAAAAATGGTGGAATGAAACGTCAGTGGAAGGGTCTAAGATGTATAGGTTGGTAACCAAACTCAAAGTTATTAAGAATAAAGTGTTAGTATGGAATAAAAACAAATTCAATAACGTCTTTGAAGAAAAAATAAAGACCGAATCAGATATAGAGGACCTTAATAACTTAGTTATAGCCCAGGGTATGAACGAGGCCAGCAATTTAAAAGAAAAAGAGCTACTATCTAAATATAATGCTATTTTACTTAAAGAAGAAATATATTGGAAACAAAAATCCAGGGAAACCTGGCTTAAAGAAGGAGACTGTAATACTAAATTCTTTCACAAATCAACTAACATAAAAAGAAATATTAATAGGATTTCTAAAATCAAAGATGAGTATGGTAACCTTTTAGAAGACCCTAAAGACATTGCAGATCATATTACAAAATTTTACGACTCTCTTCTAAATAATACAGAGGCAGTTAACCTTCAAGCCCGAGATGAAATGCTCAAGGCCATACCTAGCTAATTTTGGATGAGGACAACATGATGATCAATAGCAAACTCACCTTGGAAGAGGTTAAAACTGTTGTATTCCAAATGTAGCCAGACAAAGCCCTAGGCCCAAATGGTTTTCAAGCAGGCTTATTTCAGAAGTGCTGGCACTTTATGGGCAATGACATCTGGCAAGCCGTGGAAGCTACCAAGAACTCTGGATCCATTCTCTCATAAATTAATAACACTTTCTTTTCTCTCATCCTGAAGAAAAATGATTGTACTGACCCAAGGGACTTTCATCCAATTTCGTTATGCAACACTATTTATAAAATATTATCAAAATGTTTGGCTAACAAACTAAAAACTCTCCTCCCAATTATAATTTCAGAAGAACAAATGAGATTTGTTGCTAATCGATCGATTCTTGATGGCATTGTCATTGCCCAAGAACTGGTCCACACTACACAAGTAACCAAGGAACCTAGTATGCTCATCAAAATTGACATCCAAAAGGTGTACGATAAGGTGGATTGGAGATTCCTATGTAAATGCTTGGAAGCTTTCAGATTTTCCAAGCAATGGATCAACCTCATCTTCAATTGCATTTCTATCCCCAAGATCTCCATTCTAGTTAATGGGACCCTAGAAGGTTTTTTTGGCATTTCTCGAGGCATCAAACTAGGTGACCCCACTGTCACCTTTCCTATATGTTATCATGGTGGAAACCTTGGGTAGAACTATAGCAAAGCAATAGTCAGAAGGCAAGATTATCGGTTTAAAAGCCATAGAGAATGTCCCATACATTACCCATCAACAATTCGCGGATGACACAATCCTCCTTGGATCAGCCACTAGCCAAGAGGCTAGGGCCTTCAAAGATGTCCTTAATTTATATATGAAGGGCATATGGCCAACAAGTCAATCCTAATAAATCAGAAATTTCTTTATTAACACTTCGCCTTCCCAGGAAAATAATATATGTAACACTCTTGGTTATAAAGCGGGCAACTTCCCATGTAAATATCTAGGTATAGATCTAGATAAGGGCTAGCAGACATCCAAAATTTGGAAACAAGTAATAGATAAGGTCCAAGATAGGAAAAGTTCCTGGAAAGGTAAGTGGCTCACAAAGCCAAGCAGGACCACTATGATTAAGTCAGTCTTGACAGCAATCCCAACCTATCAGATGTCTATACTCCCTCTCCCGACTAACATCAAACATAACCTAGATAAAATGTTGAGAGATTTCTATTGGCAAGGTTCCTTAGAGGAAAAGAAATTAGCCCTAATCAAATGGGACAACTTATGTAAACCTTTGTCTATGGGTGGTTTGGGAATCAAGAACCTTTTGTGGCAAAATCGGGCCCTAGGGGCAAAGCTCGTGTTGAGACTTTTTAAGGAGTCAAATACTAAGTGGGCATCAATTTTACTAAACAAATACATCTCAGAGGCAGATCCCATTAACATCTTTAGAGCCCAAACACATGTCAAAGGCTCTCGCATTTGGAATTTTATTAAGGAATCGATTGGTATCATCAGCAAATTCCTCTCTTGGAATGTGGGTCTCAAGGATAAAGTTCTATTTTGGGATGACTCATGGGCTGGCTTCCCAGCTTTAAACAAGATGGACTTCTCACCCATATTCATTGAAGAATGTAAAGTTAACATCGGTATACATTTAAAGGATTATATTGGATTGGATGCGAATTTTGCTTCAAACTCTGGATCTTTAGGATCTTCTTCAGACCAAGAAAGACAAAAATTAATTAACATCTTAGAAGATAGAAACATCACTATCAAAAATAGACCGGACTCCCTCTTATGGTTAGTTTCCAATAATAGGGAATATTCAGTGAAAGATGGTTATAGAACTATTATCCAGAGAGTAACTTGGATAATTTAGACATTCCCCTTAACCTATGTTGGAACAAAGCCTGTTTACCTAAGGCTGGTATGTTTCTTTGGGCAGCTATGCAAGATAGGATATTAACCTTAGACAGATTTCGTAAGTTAGGATTTGAGGGGCCCTCTCGGTGCCCCCTATGTGAAAACCATATTGAAGATGTTAATCATCTTCTTTTGAATTGCACATACACTCAGAATTGTTGGTACTAGTTACAATAGTCTCTAGACTAGAAATCTGCCCTCCAGGCAGATCTGTTGGGCCTTCTCAAAGCCTGGCCAACTCTTTATAAGAATAATCTATTCAAAGACATTTGGATGATTTCTCCCTCCATATTAGTTTGGGAAGTATGGAAGGAGCATAATAGATGGATATTTACTAACCAAAAATTAGATTGGAAAAGCGTCATCAATAAAATCGAGGCTCAATAATTGAAACCATCAACAGCAAGCTTCGAGACAAAACATGCTATGAAGACTCTTTTAAATCATGGGACAATAAAATTAGATTGAAATGGCCCTCTTTGAATATTCCTATGTTATTTGACCAAGGAGGCATCAAAACGCTAATCGATAGGTCCAATTGCATCTGGCACCCTCCCAAGGAAGGATGGGTCAAATTGAACTTCGACGGGGCTTCCAGAGGAAACCTCGGGGTGGCTGGTATTGGCAGTATTATCAGGAATTGGAACGGAGAAACTATTATTAAACTTTCACGCCCCATTAAATCCACCACCAACAACATGGCAAAGTGCTTAGCTGCTCTGGAAGGTCTAAAAATTTGCCAGAAACTCAATTTACCAAAATTAGTCATTGAAGGTGACTCCCAAATAATTACTAACACCATAAGATCTAAAAAGACCCCCAATTGGTCGATTAATTCTAAAATCGAGGAAATTAATATTAAACTAGAATCCATCCCTGAATATATGGTTAAACATACATACCGGGAGGGCAACTCGGAAGTAGACGCCCTAGCTAACCTAGGTGTCGATGGTGCTACTATTATGGATTAAAACTATGTTTACCCCCTCCCATGCAGGGATCCCTATTATAAACTTTTCAACCCACCTTATATGCTCCCTTACTATATTTAACCATCGACTACTGAGATTCCCCCACCTCTTCCTAGATGCAAATCAGTTCTCGGATGATAAATGGATGACTAAAATTTAGCATATATCATCATTACTCAGCATGTTAAGCTATCCTAACTTGTGAAGCCAGCTTTTCCTATTATCTTTCTCCTCTCTTCGAGCTATGGTCCTCCACATGACATGCCCCCTTTCTAGTTCTTTTTGGAACTATTGAGAACCAGCGAGAGGCTTCTGCAAGATATTTTCTTTCGATCTTCCACACCACATGAGCTGGTCACTTGTTTGCATAGAAAATTTCCTGGGTCTAAGCATGGAAACTAAGTTAGCTACATTCAACTCTGGGGGATTCAAAGCCATGGCCTTTAGAGGGCTGATCACCCTAGAAACGTGGAACCAAGTCTTACTACCTTTGCAAAACTCTACCAGGAGAGCCCTAGTAAAGGCTCTAGGTGAACAGGTGTTTGACAACGAGTTCACCTTTAGGACAAATGGGAACATCATTGGCCTATTCATAGCCATATCCTATCTAGCCGGTAGAGAGAAGGTAGAAATTATACAAGTCGAGAAGCTAATCTTCAACAAACACTTCCTTGTCAGTTTAAAAAAATGGTATCCTCCATTGGGCAATCAACTCACTATTCCCTTCCCAAAAGCTATCATGTGAACAAGCATAGAAGATCTAGCACTGATCCCACTAAAACAGAGGATCCCATTAATAACATTCAAGGATGAAACATCATTCGACATCCACTGGCCAAGCATATATAGAAATCTAGAGTTCCTATACAAGGAGGTCCTTCAAACGAAACAAGACTTGGCGGAATTCCTAGACTACTGGAGGAAGGAAGGCTTTGAGATACCAACCTTCTTGAACAAATATGAATGATCAAAGCTCCATATTATATCTCCTGCAATCAAGAGGTGCACACACCACTCAAAGGCTATGGTCGAGAAGAAGAAGAGGCATTGTGGTCATGAGATAGGAAAACAATACATGGCTCTGTACTGCGGTGGAAAAGGAGCAACATAGTGTATAGGTTCCATGCTTCAATTTTTATTGTTATGCTCCGTATAAATCTAGGTAATACTGTATACATATGTTACAATTCTAGCTTGTAAATAATATAGCTACTGTAGTATATAATCTTAGGTAGATATGCTATCTACAGGTAAATGATAAAACTATTGTACATCTAAACGCAGCTCTAGGGGCAACTTGAATGATCCCCTATTTTTTTTAGACACCCATGTATAGCACTATACACTGTTAATAATAGCTATCTTAAAATGGTATATCAGTTTCTCTTGCAAAGTGGTATGAAGGGATTAATAGGATTATGTTCATCATAGTCTGGACTGATAATGTACACTATAGAGATTAATCTTTGCATCTATCCCACCCTCTGTCCCATTTCATTCCTCTGTTCTCAGCAACTTCTAGATTTCAT